>VWZG01012243.1:60368-91441 GCA_013396735.1 Grallaria varia
GGAAAAAAATCCAAACCAAACTGTAAATTGTTAGGGTTCTTGGGCAAGGGAGTCAGGTTTTTCTGTTCAATTTTTTTTAAGGCATTGAAAGTCATCTGTGGCAGTTGTTCACTGCCACAGTAATCTGTCTCTTTTCAGGTGTTCTGTCTGGATTTACGTGAGTGTGACTAGAATTAAGCTGCTTTGTGGTATTTTTTTAAAACCACACTTAACATTTTTCAATAANCTTTCCTCAGATGACTGCTAGTCTTACTCTGGCATTAGAGCATTTTCTCAACATGTATTTTGGCAGCAGGCTCCTGAGACTGCTTTTTGTGCATGGCAAGTCGGTGACATTCACAGATGGGATAAACTCACCTTCAGGAAGACCGAGATCGAATCCCTCTGAAACCAGGAGGTGCTAGAAATGATGTAGGCATGGTTAGCTGCAGTTTATGTATCTTGTCAACATCGTTTAACCGGGCTGACAAACTTGATGCATGCTTCTTACTTTGTTCTTGTAGTGCTGCTTTACTCATGTGGGTTTTTTTTCGAGTAGACAAGGGTTCTGATGTGTGCCCCTGTGAGGAGTGAGAGTTGCCTTAGTCTTGATCCTAATTCCATCTGTGTTTTATCACTCAGTCTTTATGTCTCCTTTGTGCTTTTCTCGCAGTTTCTCACCCCATCGCTATTGCTGCTTGTGCCTACTGTCATGTTTTAAAGAAATGTTGCGAGATCACATCAACGAAAGTACTAGTGGCTGCCGGGAGCCTTCTCACTGGGGAAATTTAAGGAAAACAAACCCTTCTTTGTGTGGGTGCACACATCATGACTGTCACGAGTTAGGCGGTAGGCGTGCTAAGGAGATGCAGTCGGTGCTCACTGCGGCGGCACCCGGCGCTGCGAGGTGCCCACCGGCGTGAGCCCCGGCTGGGTGGATCCTTTTCCAGTCAGATGGTCGGTGCTCAGTCACTCAGGGGTTGGACCAGGACCTGGGGATCCAGAAAGTGTGGTAGAAATAAAATGGAGTTCTTCAAGAACCTTAAAAATGCGCAGGTGACTGAATGTTTTTTCATGCTGTGAGGGATTGTTGATTTTGGCTGAAGCAGGCTTGAGAGGGTTTCAGGTCTGCTATCTGTAGCAAGTCCATCTTTTGTCAGCCTTGGGGGAGAGAGAAGGTTTGTTCTTGTACAGCTGAATATTAAATCTCTGTCTCAGGAAGTATTAAGTGCATGTGTTTATTACTCTTAATGCTGGTATGTTTTTTATGTCAGCAACTTGCCAAAAACCAGGGAGGCTTATGCAGTTTGTTTCAGCTGGTAGAAATTATTGACATACAGGTTTATTGCGAAGATACACGTGGAATTTTGTTTCCTGAAGTGGGGGGTGAGTGGGACAAAAGGGACCCTCGCTGGTTTGCAGCCTGCAGTCGAGCCTTGTGACCCCTCCACAGGTTCCCCCCCTTAAAGGGAGCCCTACAACTCTGGAGCAACCCCAGCTGCCTCTTGGTCTTTTTGTGTTGTTTCCCTGGTACCCACTCCCATCCCTCTCTCCCGGGCAGCAAAGCCCCCTGGCCCCCGGTCCACATTGCTCACATTCTCAAGCTCTGCATGCACATACATGGAGCGAGGGAGGGCAGCTAAGCTGGTCGGCTGCTCTGGCTAGGACACGGCTGTTGTGAAAGCAGCCTGCCTGCTCCTGTCCTCCCTTCGTATCCATCACAGCCCCCCCTGCCCACATAGCTCACATTCCTGAGCCGCAGTTCATTTGGGACGGTGTTTTGCTTTGGAGGCTGTTCCTGCTCGGTAAAGAAGTTTCCCTTGTAGCTGCACCTTCATGGAAGGGCAGTGATTTGTATCCCCCGGTTCAAACACATTTGGTGCCCCTTCTGGGTGGTTCACGGTCCCGTCGGTGACTGCAGGTGAGCGAGGTGGCAGATGCATGCAGCAGTGTGTGCTGTCAGGGGCCAGAGGTTTAGAGGTTTCCAGAGCTTTCCTTCACGGTCTGAAGGAAACCCGTGGTGTCCTGGAGGAGGCTCCATGGGAGATGGTGTCTGTGACTATTGTGTAGGGAGGAAGTTTCATTGTAAGTTCGGTTAAGAGACTTTTCTGCCCTCACCTCTTCCTCCAAGCAACTCGGTAATTTGCATCACAAAAGTGAGCCAGAGTTGCCTCCTTAATGTGTTGCAGAAAATGACATCTCTTCAACTCCTTGATTGAAAATGAGACGATTTATTGGTTGCATTGTACATACTGGTACATTCAAGTGCCACTGTTAATATTGTTTTACCTCAGTGTCCAGTCACAGCCATTCTTGCATTGGTGCTGAGAGAGTCTCATTTGAAGGAGGTGGCCAAACTGACCTGTGATAATGTTGTTGCCCTGTAGAAGAACCAGCTGGGTATGTAAGGAACGTTTTTTTCTTCACATCCACTCTTTAGAAACGGTGGGCAGATATTCCCATTTTTTTTTTACTAATGCTCTACTACAGAGATTATTTGAGCAAATAAAAAATAATAATGTATTTGCACACAGCTAGGAGCACAGTAGTGCTGCTACTAACAATTAAAGCTTAGTCAAATTGACTTTGGTGGAACATCTCACCATTTTGATTTCAGTTGCGAAGCCACAAAACTGCTCTGATTTTCCTGCCTGAAATTCCTACGAATAGGCATGTGACCCATGCACATGTACCATAGGTCAGAAGCAGTAGTTACTCTGCATGTGCCTTTTCTCTCCCTCTTATGTGTAAATCTCTGTAACTTTGCCTAAACCCCAGAGTAGTACAGAGACTACAAGAGGGGCCAGATCTAAGGAATGGAGTCCGTGTTCTGTTTTGCCTCAAGATTCATGTTCCTGTGCTGTGTTGCAAATTGTCATGTTTAATGCTCTTGCTCAGAATGAAAAGCCTTTTGTGGCTGGCTAAACTTTGGAAAAGCAATAGATTCAGGGAGGAACTTCCTTCCTCAAGTAAAATCTTCCCTTGTACTGATGCTTGAATGCTTAGCTTAGGCTGTCTTTGCCCTGTCAAAACCCGGCTGTTTTTCTTTGCCAAAACTGAAGTAGTCTCCAGATAAAACTTCACATGTGATGAGTTATCTAATTACTTTAAGAACTGTGTTCGCTCTCATTGAATTACTCACATAAAAGCACTTGCTAAACCATGTCTAGACTGAAAAGACCTGGATTTGACTTAGTCTAATTAAAGCAATGGTGGCTTTCAGGTGCAGATTTAACTGCAGTGTGTTATCCTCGCTATTGCTACAAAGAGATTGACCTTAGCTGAGGTGGTTTTGACATGTGTGTAGAAGTCGGATACCTGAAATGGTACTTCTTCCCGCCTGCTTAGCCTGCCACGTGTAGAGCATCATCTGCCTAAAGAGGGATGGCTGTGCAGCTCATGAAGATGTGGGTTTCAGCACAGTCTCCTGAGAAAAATTGAAATCAACTTCCTGCTGGTTTTGGAGAATTAGGAGAATAATTCTGAGTTACCAGGAAGTTTCTGACTGTACTGCAGGGATATGAAGAGGCTTAAAATGTCCTTGCTAGAAATACTGGTTTTGATACTGGAGGTTAAACATGCTCAGTGCACACAGCTCTAACTGGCTGATGCTGGCCAGCCACCCTCATGACTAAGCTTATGAGTTCATTGTCCCATCTGTGCCCATTGCCTCATCTTGACCACTTAAGACAGGTTGATGAGCAGCTGCCTATTGATTAAGAGGGATTAGGGGAGGCATGGGTGTCTAACACAGCTGGTTTCTCCCATCTCTGAATAAGTTGCCAGAGTGGAAATTGCAACGTTGCCTATTTGTGCCTCCTGGGAGATGTTCAGGGTAGGTTTTACTGCAGGACAAAGATGCACGATATAACTCCTGGCTTCTGGCAGTTTTACCTCGTGGCCTTGAGTGTTTGCCCAGACATGTCTGTGAAGCATCTTGGCTGTTCTTGTGCTTTTGCTATTCCTCTGTCTCTGCTCTCTGGACTCCTTTTATTTCCTGTAACTTTTCTATCTAGCACACACTTTGTTCACTGTCCATCAAGCTGTGCCTGTTCCTCTTCTTTCACCCTGCCCTTGAATGCTTGCTCTGTTTATTCAAAGTCTCTAAGACAATACAGAAAAGGAGGGGAGGGGGGCAACAAGAAGAAAATGGAAGAAATAAAATGGAGAGGTGAAAGCGCTGTCTCTAACAGAATTCAGGCTCCTCTGTCTAATCTGACAAGGAAAACTTTTTCTTGAGAAACTGTCCTTTGCCTCACATTTTCAGCCTGTCATCAAATTTCTACTAGTTTTAAACTTTGTTTCACAGGGCTATTGGAGAAGCAGAATTAATGAACCAGTAGGGCAAGTCTTTTTCTCCTCATTGCAAGTGAGGTGGGTGAGAAAAAAAAAAGACACAGCTGCCACAGCAGCAGTGGATGACTGCCATGACTTTTAAGACTGCTGCAGTCTTACAAAATGTTCTAGTTTGGAAATGGAAAAAGAATACATACTGGACTATTCTTGGTACCAAGTTCAAGGCTCAGTGCTGCAAAGAAAATATGTGTAGCTAATAAAAGATACGCATACTACTTCATGGCAGTGCACGGAGAGGAAACTTCTCCTGGCAAGTAATGTTGGCCTGACCTTATCTTGTCCGTCGGTGCCTGAGAACTTGTGTTTTTGTCATTTTTTCAACAAGAGAACAGAATCCTACATGGGATAAACCACATAGTGGTTGGAGGTCAAAGCACAAATAATTAGGAGTGCCACAGTTGCTTTAGTGAGTACTATTAGTCTCCACTGTTTGTGCCTGAGTAGTGGTGGCTGTGGATTAGCTCCCTCACTACCTTCTCCTCTGGCCATGGGCTGTGACCAGCTGGGTCTGTGACACAAAACATGTGTTTGCACTGCCACCTGCTCTCTTCAGCTCTTCCTGCTTTCTGCAGGAATCTGGTGGTTTTTTAAGCTGCGAACACTCCTCTAGCCTGATTTATGCTGATCTCTCTGACCTAGGAAGTCTCCACTAGCTCCGTCCATTTCCTCAGTAGTTTCTTGAAAACTTCATTTTAAATCATGGTTTGATTTTTTCAGAAGGGAAGAGACCCTTCTTACTTTTGTCTTGCTGTCTATTAGAAGAGACAGAAATTGCATCAGGGCCTGGATGGGTATTTTTTGTAGATGAGTTTGTCTTCCTTGTGGCTCTGGCATTCATCAGTTCTGTTGGTGATGGAAGTTGCGGGCCATTGAGATATTTTAACTCCTGACCTAATACCATGTGAGTGTTTTCTCTGCTCTTGCCCAGTTTGCTCAATTCCCTGTTTGGTCAGCGGCTGGGAAGCTCCTGGGAGCTTGGCTGGAGATGGGCTGGCCTTGGCACAGGGCTGGCTTGTTGCTGGTATTAGCCTTGTCTGCCGGCCAGAGTGACCGGCAGGCTGAGCAGAAGGCTGGAAAGTTAAAATGCTGTCAGTGCTCTCAGCCCACGGGCAGGGCTGGCTGACAAAGTCCAGTCAAGCTTTTGGGGGAAGAAGGGTGATGTGGGTGCACACCTCTCACTGGGGAAGCAAGGCAGGCTGAGCCTGCGGTGGCCATACCTGTGTTTCCTTGTGTTTGCTGAAGTGTAACTGTAAATAGACACTTCCTATTTTCTATGTAGGTCTTTCTCTGGTGTTCCTTTTAACCTGGAATTTTCCTTCAGCTTGCCAATTACTTATAACTCCTGATTCCAGTTTAATGACTTTTTTGTGTCTGGGGATTGTACATTATTTGCATCACAACAGAGCCCCTTGAAAGGCTTGGAGTGATGTCAGCTCTGGGTGGTGTTAGGCAGTTCAAAGTACCAGGCATGAATTTTATGAAGTTGGTCCCTTTGTGCTGCTAAGTGTGAAGATGCTGATGTCGTTGGAAGTAGGCAGGTGGCAGGTCAGGCAGCACATCTGAGACTTGCTTGCAGAAAACCTTGTTTTAATGTGAAATAATAGAAAAGTAACAGGTTTTTCATAAGGAGAACTTTTCAGGAGTTAAGTTTTATGACATCTCTAATAGAAATAAGATAATAAACATCCAGAGATCAAGAACATCTCAAGGGTTAGTCAGTCCTTTCTTTTTCAGTTTGTGTATTATGGCCTATAGATTTAATGAGATTGTACAATCAATTTCTCAAAGTCTGGTAATAAAATACATCAGTTAAAAGAAAGTGAGGCTGAAGCTTGGAAGAAACCACATAGTTCTGTGGACGGTTTCTTTCAACACCTTGAATTAATTTTTTTTAATTTAAGAATTCATCATGCTAGAACTATGTAGCAAAATATGCTTCTAATCTGCTTCCCCCCCAACTGCATTTCCTTTTTAATTGTCAAGTGCTCTATTTGCCAGTAGAAATGCAGGGAAATAGTAATATATATCTGTACTGAGAGAATATCTGAAGGAGAATGTTGAAATCCGCTAGAATCAGTATTTTTTTATGGTTATGAGTATGTGAATTTTAAGCAGGGTAAAAGGAGATGACTATTAAACCGCAGCTCTGCTTTCACTTTTCCTAGTTGCTGTCTTACTTTTTGTTTTCCTCACTTAGCTCAAGCTCAAAGGTTGCAAATGGACCATCGCATTTAGAAATCTGTCACTTTCTAAGAATCCTTTGGCGAACAAAGCAAAAAAAGCCCTTATCTTTAACCCACAACATCCCCAGCTGCAGTACATCCAGCAAGTTTTGCAATACTTCAGTGCTGTCAGTGTTGTGCAACTTCTTGCTTTCCTGTTGATGAGTTTTGATGGATCCCTGTTATGCCAGCTTGCTTCAGATAGGTAACAAGGGAAGGAATCGCCTGTCCAGAAGGAGCTTCGCACATGTTGTGAATGCAAACAGACCATTTGCTCCCCTCCCACCACCTAAATCTTTCCTCTCCTCTCGAGCTGTGTGGGATTTAGTGCCTGCTCACAAAGTGTGACAGCTGGTTGGTGTCCAAAGTCCTTTGTGTTGTTTCAGCTTTAACCAGGAAATGATTTGTCAGAGGATCAAAGCTCTCTTGGGTGAATTAACTTTTTTTTTTTCCAAACTGTGGATTTGACCCATATGTAAATCTTGCCTGATGTTTATAGGAAGTACCAGTACTCCTGGCACAGGAGTGATTTTTGGCACTCACCCAAATAATACTGGGGTTGACACTGCTGATTTCACAGAGCAGCCTGCATGGCCTGTTAGAGGTCACATTTGGAAATGAGATCGGGCGTGCCAGTAAGTGGCATGCAGATGGGCAGGAGAAGGTCTCCTAGCTCATCTCCTGATACAACTCTGAAAGAAGCAAACAAGTTTCCAGTGTCAGCTGTGACTTGTCTCTTTGCCTCCTCTTCTGCCTCTCTTTCTGAAAGACAATTGTGTCACTTGGTACTGCCTTGGCCTTTGGAGGCTTCGTGAAGCTTTTGAGATGTGACTTCACCTATGCACTGCTTTCAAGGCTTCTTAGAATTGCAGGGTTTACGAGTGCTCTTTGTGCCATGCAAAAACAAGACCCCCGGGCATGACTTTGCAGCTTCTGTATCCGTGTTTGCAAATATTTTATTGGAAATGCTGTACTGTGGAAGCAGAGTGAGGAGAAGGGGTGAGATCCTGTGCCTGGGATTCCCTTGTACCCCAGGACACAGGAAGGGTGATGCTCTTGGGACGGGTGTGTGCATGTCCGTCCAGGTGTCATTGCTGGTGGGAGAAGCATGAGCTGCAGCCACAGATGGAGGTGGTCTTCAGCTCCAGGCTGTGTGCGGGGAGGAAATGAAGCTGCATAAGGTTGTGTTGGTGCCTGGGGAGGTCACAGTGAAAGGCAGTGAGGTACTGGCTGGATAATACCACTTTTCAGCAGCTGTTACTGAAAAGCTTCTTGGAGGGGGGTGATGCCTTTTGTCCATGCCAGCACATAGCTTTGGGTGACTATTCAGGAGAGCTGGCCCATTATGAAGCATGGACACCTTCTCGTCAATATTTAGGAACAGGTTGATTTTCCTTTTTTTTTTTTTTCCCCTATAAAAATTTTATTTGGGTGAAATACACCCAAAACTGAAGTATGCTGTTTTTCCCTGGTGTCTAATTTGATGTATTACGTTAATCAGTCACCCTAACCTGTCTCCCCTCCTTGTACACTCACACACACTCACACACATCCTATCTGGGCAGGAGGTCCAGGCACCACTCTCCAGAAGGAAGTGGGTGGTACATTGTACGGTGGAACCGGCATCCGTGAGGTATCTGCGAGTACTGTCCTCTGACACGTCTTCTTGATGCCTTATGCGTGGAAATCTGGGGTGGCAGCCCTGTTCTGCTGCCTGCAGTGCGTTTGGGGATGTGACAGGCNGGGCTATTGAGTTAATATTTGATACACCCGAGGGCGAAATCGTAAGAAATGCATGGTGTCAGGATGCCTGACTGATGTGAGAAGAGTTGGATTGAGGCACACAGAAAACACTTGAAGTGAGATGTTAATCAGTAACAGAGTCATCCTGCAACAGCATGCAAAGCCAAGTAGAGATGTACACAGCATAAAAGGAAGGAATGTGCACAAGTGTGTTTATTTCAAGTAGGGAAGGACTTTCCCTCACTCTTACGCTCCAAGAAAGAGCATTTGATTGCTTTGGGAAAAAAGTAACAGAGTTCTGTAGGAAACGTGTCGCTATGCCTTTTGTTCTCTGTAATGTTCTTCAGATCTGATAGCTTTGGTGTGAAATGCCTGGTAATCACCCAGAAGGTAGCTGTGTAATTCCTCCCTACTGGGTCTGGGTTCTGGCCACCAGCATTCCTGATCCATCCTGCTGCCTATTCAGAGTCCTTCAGCTGACCTCTGCCTGGTTACCTGTTCAAATAAGGGCTTGAAGCCAGTCAGATTGTCAGAGAGGAGCTTGTACAGGGGAACTCATTAACCTACAGTGGTGTGTCCTGGAGTGGAGGATTTCTGTTTTAAAAGGAAAGAAACCAAACAGTATTCCCATTGTTTGTTCAGCACAAAATCTGGTGTGTTTTAAGAAAATATCAGGTCCTTGGCATTTCCATTCGTTTGCTCTGAATTGCACACCTGAGACTGAGCTGCAGGTGTCTTCAGGTTCAAATGAAGTAAAATATGCTTGCTTCTCAGATTTCAGTGAAAATTGTGTGCTGTGGTAAGGCCAGAAACTATAATCTTTTTGTTTTGTTTTATTTTTGTTTTTTCCAGTGGAAAATGAGTGGCTGGGATTGTTGTGTGCGTGGGTAGAAAGAAAAGGATGGGAACAAAGGGATGAAAAATTGGTGTGAGAAAACACAACTGGCTAGGCTGCACATCCTCTGCGCATTGAGCAAGCACTCTGTGTACTCAGAAGGTGATAACACCAAAAAAAAAAAAAATCCTTTCCATTGCCTGTGTTTGTTCACTTGGCCTTTTGCCACTTGTACTTATGCAGTTGTGAAGAGCTGGTCTTGATGCTCCTGCTACACCCTGGGTAGAAGCAGTAGTGAAGAGAAGTAGTGCATTTAAATGTAGCTGGAAAAAGGTGATGAGTAGAGCTGCTTTGTGTGTGGCACAAGTTAATAGCTTGTCCTGCCTCAGAAAAAAATACCCCAAACAAAATATTAATTTAAATAACTTCATGGGTTTTGCTCTAGCTAAAATGAGGGACATCTCAGTCGTAGAGTGAGGAGGAAATTATTTCAGGTTATTGAGTCTTTGTTTATGCAGAAGGATTTGTTCTTCAAATTTTTGATGACTGTGGTGTCCCTTTGACACTCCAAAAGGCTCCAGCTGAGCTGCAGATATTTCAGATGATACTTGGCTTCTGCCTATATCTGCCTAATGACAGCTAGGAGTTTTGACCCTTGCTTTCGAGTGTTTTGGTGTTTGTATTGTGATAGTACTAAGAGAGCAGCCTTGGTAGGTAAACAAACTATTGCTAGTCGCAGAATGCTTGAGCTCCTCAGTGTTTAAAGTGCTCTGAACTCCTTTCTCGCCGGATCAACTAGTGTTTTCCCATAATTATTCCTTCTGTCTGACTCATCTCTTGTTTTAGTACTATATCCAAGGAGCTTTTTACAGCCTTTGATCCAAGATAACTGAGCACCCAAGAGGACAGTCTCACTTCCCTTAGCTGCCCATTGTCACTTGCAACTGCACTCTGGTCCTGCCCCTATAGCAAGGCATCTCTACCCTGTTGCAACTTGTTCAGAGATGGCTTATTTCAGGGAAGCTTGTTCAACTCAGAGATGACACCAGAACTCTTCCTCGTGTAAAGTTACTTTTGAAAGCATCTATGCCTGTGGGGTGCTGACCTCCCACCAAAATTGCTGTGCAGAGTGAGTAATTCATCATGTCATGGCTGGGCTTTGCAAACGAAGATTTGGGAAGGGCTCTACCCACGCTTGCTGCAAGTGTGCTGATGGCTAAAGAGGCCGATGCAAGACAGGCAAGAGATGGGCTGATTCCAATGGGATGGAGTTCAACAAGGGCAAGTGCTGGGTCCTGCACTTTGGCCACAACAACCCCATGGAGTGCTACAGGCTGGGGACAGAGTGGCTGGAGAGCAGCCAGGCAGAAAGGGACCTGGGGGTACTAATTGACAGGAAGCTCAACATGAGCCAGCAGTGTGCCCAGGGGGCCAAGAAGGCCAATGGTATCCTGGCCTGGATCAGCAATAGCATGGCCAGCAGGACCAGGGAAGTGATCCTTCCCCTGTACTCTACATTGGTGAGGCCACACCTTGAGTGTTGTGTTCAGTTCTGGGCCCCTCAGTTCAGGAAAGNTGAGACTGGATGTGGCACTGAGTGCCATGATCTAGTAAACTGACTGGAGTTGGACCAAGGGTTGGACTTGATGATCTTGGAGGTCTTTTCTAAACCAATCGATTCTATGATTCTGTTGGTGAGGCACAGTTCTTTCTGCATTGTCCTTTCTCCTTGAGACTGATTCTGCGTGTGTTCTCAAAGGAATCAGCAGTGTTATGGATGGTGTGTCTCCATGCCTCCCGATTGGAGGCCAGAGTGGACCATTGATGGTGGTCAATATGGCGAAGGCTGAGGTATTGTTTCAGGGAGTCCTTGTTTCTCCTCTTCGAGGCTCCTCTCTTGCAGCAGCCAGTGGCAAGTTCACCATAGAGCACGATCTTAGGGAGGCGATGATCCTCCATCCTGCAGACGTGCCCTGCCCAGCGCAGCTGCGTTCTCAGCAGCATGGCCTCAGTACTCGTGACTGCTGCCTGTTCGTGCAGGGTGATTAGTTAGTGCTCTGAAAATTAACCAAGCAAGAGGGATGCTGCTTTTCTTTCATGTTTTCTTGCTGCTGATAGGGAAAATTATCTTGTGAGGTGATTGTGTCTCTTAATGGCATTTTTCAGAACCATTGAACCCTCTTTCTTAAAATGCTGTCAAGTTCTTATTCTACATAAGCAGATACTTTGCAGCTAGAAGCTTTGTCGTGCCTGGGTGAGGAGGAATTAATTAGCAGCCTTCTTGGTAGATGGTGTCTTCTTTCACTCTTCTCAGATTGCAAAGGTTAAGAATGAGGAGAAAAAAACCCTTTGATTATCTCTTTTCATGACTCGAATCTGGGCAGCCTGAGACAGTTTACACCAAGCATGCTGAGCAGGGTTCAGTCAGGGATTCCACCAGCCGGGGTCTTTGCAGAGCTGGGTTGTTGCCGTTCTTACCTCGCACACCTGGCCTGTCCCTGCTGCCCTTCCCCTGGAGCGGCCCTTGTAAGTCACTGCTGAGAGGTGCTGGGGTAGGAGAGCATGGCTGCTGCGGTATGAAGGGCAAGTATCAGCATTGTCACTGCAGGCTGCAGCTTTGTTTGTGCTCCTGAGGTTTCACCAGGGATTTACTGTGATGTGGCTCAAGGGCTAAAAAAAACCAGCACTTTTTCTCCAAACCCTCCCTCTCTCTGCTTAGCAGTTTCCTCTCTGAGCAACAAGTAGCCTTTCTCTTGGCTTCATTTTGTTCACTAACCATTATTCTAAGAAAGAAAATCTTTAATTTGTTACTGTTTTGATATACTGTCTGGATATTTTTTGAAAATAAAACATGAAAGTAAATCTGTAAACTGTTTTCCAGCTACAGAGTAAAAATTAAATTTGTGCAAATGCCTTTAAAAAAACAACTTTCCACTTAAGGTTGTGTAGAAACTCTTTTGTAGCAGAGTGTATCTACGTCCCCCCCTTCCCTCCCTGACACTTGTTGGGTCTATTGTTACAGAAGGTTTTTGTTGATAGTACAGATATATTAGCACTATAGCAAGACACATACAAGCTGCTACTCTTGACCCCTGGGATTCCTGCAGAAGGTCACAATGGAGAGGCTGGAATTCCTGCCTTAATTACATTGAAGCAGAATATCCTTCCTGGTTTTCCCAAAAGATTAACAGAATGATACTGCATTGCTTTGAAATGTGATCTAAGAGCACCTAGCTCTTGGGACAGCTTCTTTCATGTTTAACACATGCACGGATTTTGTGTATTTTTAAATGTAATTACTACTCATCGGAATAAAATGTGAGGGGTAGTTTATCACACTGGTTGTCTGCTATTGTCTTTGTCTTTCTTACCAGAAGCTTTCAGTGCTCTCCTGTGGTGCAGCAGTGAAGAGGAAGATTTTGTTTCCCTGGTTTTGTGAAGGGAATATTTTGAGGTAGCTAAGCTGCACCTATTTTACAGTACAGATGAGATCAGGTTTGAAAAATAAACATACAAAACATTGCCCAGTGATTAGGCTTGATAAACTGCAAAGGTGTTTGCAGGAGAACTAAAGGCACTGTTACAGCTGTTCTAGGACTTTGGGGAAAGCATGCTAGAGAGAACTGTGTGCCTTTACCTCCTTATGCATAGTTTGACTTACGCAGCAAGTAGATTCTTGCATCCAATCCAGCTATGCTGTGAAATATATCAAAGTATCTGCTGCATTGTGAGTAATTAATTTATTATATGGGGGCCTCGTGTGGTCAACACAGCTTTAGTAGGTGCCCATGTTTAATATAGTGTCTAGTTTTCTCTATGCTCTCTGTCTGAAGTGGTGTACATCTGGATGACATGTCTTATCTCTTGGATGCCAAGAGCATGTCCAAACTGGAGTGCACCACGAGGGAAAAGATAAGCGTACCTATTTTCACTGCTGTTTGCCTCCGAAGTAGTCTAGTCTCCAGCTGTTCTGGAAATAGCCTCTTTTTAATGATGATACAGGACTTGCTCTTTCTCTCTTTTCTCTCAGACATTAGGATATCTTCCTGATATGGAAGACTGGAAAATGTGTTTATGCACTGGAATTACCCCTCCCCCCTTTTACCCCAAACCCTTGCGTACATATTGACATACTACAAATGACAACATTTTTTGGATGGAAGCCCACAATAATACTGTTTTCTTTTTGTCACCGTTGATGAAACAGTGTCATGAAGACACTTGCTGCAGGGCAGAGAGGGGGGAGATATTTTCGTTTCTGGTGGGTACTCCAGATGTTTATATAATGTGCCTAAGCTTGCAGTGGAATACAAACTATTTGTGAAAAGCCTCCAGGTCTATCCATGGATAAGCTATTTGTCTAGGTTTTCTGAACAAAGCAGGAGAAAGAGCTTAACTGACAAGCCCTAATTAGTTCTGTGCTCAATCTTTCCCAGGAAAATGACTTGGGGAAGGTTGTTACCAAACCACTTCTAAAGTGGATTTTAAAACTGTAGCATTGACTTTTCCCTTGTTTTGTGTCTATTGTAATAGCAAATACTGAAAGGGACTGGAGAAATTCCTGCTCTTACACAATGGCAATTAAATTATTCCACCCAGGATTTGATGCAAACTTGCATCTTTGCTCTGTTTCCTCTCTTTGCACCACAAGGCACTTTTGTTTGACTTAAAGCATTTTCATCACATAGCTCAGACATTTTGAATAGATATTTTAAGTAAGGCTTAAGATGGTTGCTTTGTCATATTTTAATTCATTTTAGGTTATGTGGTAGAGGGAAAGAATGTTCAAAATAAAGCTGTCTGCAGTTTTCTCAAGTATGTATGAAAGTATGAAGGTTTAAACTCTGCATAAACCATTATTTGCCACACCAGATTTAAAACTCACCCCAAAAGAATCTCCAGCAAGTTCTGTTTGTATGCCATAATAACATGACAATAACAGGTTTTATATCTTGAGATTGCAAATACATGTGGAAAATACTGCCCTGAGGTATTACCTTCTTTCTACATGGTCACTGTGGCAACTTGTGTTCCCTGAGATACCTGGTTATCCTGTGTAAAGAGAAAACACAACTCATAGAAACCACAAAATCTGACTTAGAATATCGAGAGGTACTTCACTGTATGCTTTGTTGTGATTTCCAAACTTTTGGAAGTATATACAGAAGGGTAAGAGATACAGGGAGCTGGGCTGCTTGAAAAACAACAGAAGAATGATTCTAGAATTATTCATGTGTTTCTGCTAGAACGGTGTTCCAGATGCATACATTGTCCCAAGTGCATGCAGAATTAGGTGAAAAAAGTACCTGTATTACACATATTTGTGAGAAGCACCAAGAGCAAAATGGGCTGAATCAAGCATGCTGGAAGTTCCATCAAAGAAAGGTGATAGTTGGATTAGCTGCCCAGAACAGCAACACATGGATATTAGTATCAAAGTAAGTTCAGGGGCAATTTGGGATCATAACAGCTATTAATATTGCTGCATCTCACTTGGTCAGGAGCACAGCTGGGTCTTGAGGAATATGAGAGCCTGATATTACGGATGATTGTAGTTTGACATGTGTGTGCAGTTCTCTTGTGTGAACTGCATTTTCTCTCTCTGAAGAAAAAAATTGCATTTTTTGTTGTCTTCTAGCCTTAAAAATTCTGAAAGTGTTGTGTATTTCACTCCACTTCAGCTGTGAATATTGGCCTTTGGTTTTTCATTTATCTTCTGTTTCTGCTGCCCAACACCTGAACGGTGAATGCTGCTTTCCTTGAAGTGGAGAAGAGAAGGCTACATACAGAGGACACTTTGTGTGCTTGGTGAGAAGGGGATAGTGCCATAGGCATAAGCAGCCGTGATGTGAGTTGTGGATGCCAGTGCAGTTAGAAGCAAGCATGGTCCCTTCTCTTCAAGCATCTGCCCTGTTTGCCCTTCGAGTGGGTTTTCATCCCAGCCCGGCCTATGGGTGGCCTGATTCTGCCAGAGGTCCTTTGGTTGTGCAGAGAAGCAGACAGGCACCGCACAGGTGTGTGAGAGGCATCACCGTGCAGGAACAGGTGGGTGATGAGTGACGGGATGTGGCTGGTGCAGTGGCTGGCATGCTCAGAAGTGCTGCATGAAGGGATTCGTGGGGTTGGAGGAAAACAGAGTGACACTGTATTGTCAGTGGTGGGCAAAAAGCTCAAAATCCATGGTTTAGCTCACTTGGCTTTGTGCTGGCAGCAGTGATGTTTTGTCTTCGTAACACAGACACAGTTAAGTCCAGACACAGTTAAGTCCAGAGAATTTCTCCTGCCTTAAAAAATTTTCTTCTCTCAGGACCTCATGAAAAACCTTCCTAATTGATGGTTTGGACATAATCTAAGCCTGGAGTGTCAGTGTGACTTTTCCATTCATATTGGTTCATGGATGAAAGAATGTCTGGCAAATACTCAGAGTAATTATGCATGTTTCTAATGTTTCAACTTGAATAATACCGCCCACCTTCCCAGAGAGGTCAAGTTACTGTTTCAGGCATTGCAGTTAAATAATGTACCGTGTGGTGTGCCAGAGAGAGGAGGTGGACTAGCAGCCCTGTAAGTTTAGTATTTTATTTTTTGCTCTTTCAAGAAATAGTGAAACCTGATCTGGTTTGTGTCACTGAGTTTTGGTGTTGCAACCTAGCAGACTATTTAAAATGTATTTAAATGGGAGAGTACTTGTGGTTTGAAGTGGTGATTTGTTTTTGAATGGCAGTACTTACTGTCGAGGGAGTATTAAAGTGAGTATGTGTGTGCGTGCACGAAATCCTGTGGTCGGTATCTCTTTCTGGTGGACAAACTGCTGCAGCAACTTGGATAGTCCTGCACAAATCAAAGTCTGCTCGGCAGAAGGGGTGGTGGGACAACAATTAAATTGGTGATTTTTCATCCACGTTGACCCTGAGTACCTACAAGCATGCTGAGCCCTCACGCTGATACGATAAAGCAGCGCTGCAAAGCTTGTGCTGGTATTTTCATCTGTTTTCCCGTTCCGGGCTCTCCCTCCCCTGCCTTTTGCTGGCTGCCTTTGCAAGGGAGAGCCTGTCACTTTTCAGGCTGAATCGGCTGAGGTTGATTTGCTCAGTGACCTTCAGGTTTTATGCACTGTGTGGGTAGAGGGGACTTTTGCAATTTTGTATGGCATATTTGTTAGCTGTTCAGGAGAAGTATATGTTGAAAATCACACTCTATGTGAATGTGTTTTCCCCAGTCTAACAGTGTTGTTAGACTGCAACCTTAATGTCTGTAAGCTGGAACATGAAAATCTAATGTTTAATGTATATGTATTTTTTCTAAATGTGGAAAGACTACTAATATTGTTAAGAGAGTCTTACTACTTATTTTTTGGCAGAAAGGGCAGGAATATTGGCGGATGAGAGACTGGACATGAGCCAGCAGTGTGTACTTGCAGCCCAGAAAGCCAATTGTATCCTGGGCCTGCGTCAAAAGCAGTGTGGCCAGCAGGTCAGGGGTGGGGACTATGCCCCTCTACTCTGAGACCCTGCCTGGAGCTCTGCATCCAGCTCTGGCATCCCTAGCAGAGGAATTGACCTGTATGAGCAGGTCCAGAGGAGGGATACTAAAATGATTAGTGGCTTGAAGCGCCTCTCCTATGAGGAAAAGCTGATTGTTCAGCCTGGAAAAGAGAAGCCTTAGGGGTGACCAGTTGTGGCCTTCTAGTACCTGAGGGGAGCCTACAAGAAAGAGGGAGAGGGACTTTTTACAGTGGCATGTAGTGACAGGACAACGGGGAATGGATTCAAACTGAAAGAGAGTAGGTTTAGATTAGATATTAGGAAAAAATTCTTTACTGTGAGAGCGCTGTGCACTGGGACAGGGTGCCCAGAGAAGTTGTAGGTGTCCCATCCTTGGAAGTGTTCAAGGCAAGGCTGGATGAATTCTGAGCAACCTGGTCTAGTGAAAGGTGTCTCTGCCCAAAGTAGAGGGGTTGGAATGAGAGAATCTTTAAGGTCCCTTCTAACCCAAACTATTTTATGAATATTACCATTTTTCTGTGCCCCTTATAGAGTTCCCAATCAATGCTATTGCTGAATATGCTAGTCATGATAACCATCTCAGCAGAAAAGAACATCCTGACCAGCACTGCCTGTGTCCTGATTGTCCTCCCCTTAGGCATCCATCTTGCTTGTGCTAGGATTAGCTACTGTCCTGCTTTATTTCTGAGGGACGCTGACAAACATCTTAGAGTGATAGGACTTGAAGTTTAACTGGAGAAAGCTGTTCTCTTAAGAGCTACTGGTGGAACTTTGGGGATTAATCTGTCCTTTTTCTTGGAGACCAAATGCTTGGTTATTTAATTTTTCTGGTCATTGAATCCCTGGAAATGCTTGTTTTTGTCTACCACCGACACATGCAAAATGTCTGTTATACTGTTTTGTCTAGTAAATGGTACTCTTGAAGGTGTAAGCTTGCTTCATACAAGGTAAATTCAGAATGACCTTGCTATTGACTCTTCATGTTCAAGAAATTGATTCAGAACATCAGATGAGACTGCTGTTCTATTTGGCTTTTTTTTCCCCTTTTGCACAAGGGAAACAGTATTGCCATGAGAGTGGTCCTCAGTGATATGTGACGTTTGAGGATCCTTCTTATTGCAGCCTGCAAGGAGCCTACCACCCAACAGCACTGTGCAGCTTGGTGTCCATCGATTCACTATGTTTTCAAAACTCTAGGCTGAAAATATGACAGGCTTATTTCTCATCTTGTTTCAGTACTGGAACTTCCTCTGAGCTATTAAGGAGTGTGTGGTCGCTGTTAAGGGTCATGCCTAAATAGTCCTGGAGTTTGAAGGCTCATCTACATAGCCCTTCTAAAAGTCCCATCCCTTAGGAATATATGCTCTGGAAAATCACTAGGAAGACAATAGTAAAATCCTCTTGAAAAATCAAGGCATCTAAGCAATGTGCATATGGGAAGCCCAAGCTGCAAAACAAAGTGTCCAGGTCTGGGGTTTTCTTTGGCTCCAGAGGAAACTGTGAGGTCTATTCTCGATTTGCATTCCAACTCCAAGTCTGGGGATGTGGCTTGTCCCGTAGTAAGAGGAGTTCAGCCTCTAGGCCTAGATATGGAGTGACATGGATTCCCTAAGGTGCAGGTTCTTGAAGTGGTCCTAGATCAGATGGGCTGCCCATTGTTAGCTGTAACTGTGTTACACCCATGAAGATATGTGGCCATGACTGGCATATGGGGAATGTTTTCATCTGCTATGAAGCTGGACAAAGAGCACAAAGAAAGAGTGGAGTTTTCAGAGGTTTGCTTTTGTCACTTGAACTCTAGCAACTAAAAATTTTTGGGATTCATAGAGGTTACTAATGTTTCAGAGCTGCAACTTCTGGAGATGATGTCTATCAGTTCTGGTTTCTTTAACTTGATATGGAAGGTTAAGATATTTAGTGAAATATCTTCTGCCTATTAAAAGCTTTCAGTCCCCTTTTCCTCCCTTCCTCTGCTTGCCCAGCTCAGATGGGACTAGAGGAGTAAGCAAGTGGCTCTCCTCAGGAGCATCGTGTATCCCACAGACAGGTGAGGGTATCTCACCTGGGAACAAGACAAGCACGATAGCTTTTTATGGTGCCTTTCACATTCATTCCCCACCTTCAAAGTTCCTTTTCATATGCTGTGTTTCATAATATGGTGATGTAGACAATAAAGGATATAACTGGTGTATTGAAGAAAGTTTTAGTTTAGTTTTAGATTATTAGTAGGTGAGGGTCTTCCCAGTTTTCCTTCTTTCTTGAACCATTTTGTTAGGGAACCTCACACCAGTGCTTCAGTTGTGACACCCTCCTCTTCCTTCAATCCTTGCCTAACATCAGGCATCCCAACTAAACTGGCCTTGTAAAGCCCATCCTACTTTAGAGCCATGGGGAAAACATTGTTTTTAATTCTGGGCTGAGTTTTAGTAGCTTAGTTTTGTAGACAGAGAACAAAGAATCAGATCTGCCTGCACGTGGGCACATGTGGGGAAAAAAGTCCTCACGAAAAAAACCTGGGTGTGTTAATGACTTTACTTCCTCACTCACGGGAGGTGTCTCTATGTATGTGTGAAGTCCATGAGTGGCAATTTCCCTTCAGATGGTATAAAAGAAAGCATTAGGTGAAGTCTAGCACTGTCAGTGAGACTTCATTTGATGCAGCAGCCTCAGGTGTTGGAGAGGACATTTGCACTGTTTTCTTTCAGAACTTCTCCTGTTTCTGGTTAGAACTCAGACGTGCTGCCTGCCAGCTGAAGATCTCCACTGCAGTGGTGGTTGTGTCATGGCACTGTTTGTCCTACCAAGCAAAGGTCGCCTTTCACAAGGCCCTTGGTGAACTCCACAGTTTGTATAGGGAAGGTATTGGAGGAGGGAGTGGGACACCTAGCTGACCTCTGAGTGTACAGTGGATGGTGAGTCAGTCTGGCTTGACAGCATTAGGATTCAGCACAACTGCTTGTATGGGTTGGTGGGTTTTACTGTTTTGTCACAGTCTTGACTGATTTTTGCTGTTTGGAGACTGAAGTGTTTACCTATCTTGTCGCTTTTACTGTGTACAGTTCACAGTCAGCCTTTCAGTAAAAAACAAAACAAAAATTGAAGGAGAGAGCCATTTATTAGGCAGTTGTAAACTAAACATGTACACCAGATATTTCGATGCCTAAATGTTTTTGAAACTGATCAGATAGCAGATGTGTCACTCATGCCATGAGCTGAAATATTGGGGTCTCTGTGTAGAACTGCTTCTTTAACACCTACTTATCAAATGCAATTTAATTTCTTGTAAGTGATTATGCTTTTTACAGGGATGTAGGGTTTTTATTCATCCATGCTGACTTAATGAGTACTTGTCCACTCTGCTGAAACTGTGAAAATCTCAAGAGGTCTTTTGATAACTGCTTAATTTATGCAATTTCTCCCTGTCTCAATGCAGTGCACTTCATGATAGGCAGTTGTCCCTGTGCTTTTGCCACAAGAAATAGCATACGTGTTGAAACCAGTCACCAACTTCTAAACACGGTAGTATAAACCCTGGGCCAAGGTGAAGCTGCCCTTCCTCGAGCTGTGACCTCTGCCTGTGTAAAACTGCCTGACACGTGAGAAGCCAGCCCTGCCTGCCAGGTTCTGGCTGAGTTGGTGTATTGCATTTACCAGCAATGTGAGTCACCTTGCTCAGGTAACTCCTGCTGAATTCATAGGGCCGTGCTTTGCAGGTCTGTGTTTACTGAGAGAAGCTGTAAGAAAAGGATTGCCTCAGAAATGCCTCAGTTTTAGATACTTATTTGTGGAGAGGAGGAAGAGGGGATTGGACAGGGGCTCTTCAGGATCTGAAATTGTCTGTTCTGCTTGGCAGTAAAACACTTCCCTGACTTTGGCGTGTTTGTGGCACAGGGAATGACCTTTCTGCATCTTTCTGTCCTGTGTTGTGGGCACAGGCTGTGAGACTACCTTCTGCTGCAGGTTGTATTGTGTGTCAGGTATTCCTCTTCCCTCTTTTTTTCCAGTTGCCCAAAAACCAGGTCCTATTGGGACAGGCACTTTCAAGCTACAGCTGAGTACATTAGTCCTTACTGTATGTGTTTTAAAAAAGTCACAAGAAGTTCAAAGTCCATTTGCAGTACGTGAAGAGCACCTCTCTGTACCAAGAGGTGGCATCAGGTTCAGCAGATAAAGTGTTCTGGCGTTAACCCAGTGTTTGTTTTATCACTAGAATGATGAAAGGAAAGCCACTTTGGCAACAATTTGACTTTTTCTACCGTGCTAACAACCACGTCGTATCTGCTATTTGGAGCTTACTAAGTTGAGAACATTTACACGAGTGCTAGAGGGTCTCTCCTTATTTCAATAACGGGTGAGAAAATAAAATGTGGTGTGAATTGCCACAGGTGATTCAGACAGTCACCATTATCATTACACACAGCTCTCCTTGAGATACTGTCCTGGACCTTTCCTGCTGGGGCCCAGGAGACTGTCCATAGGTGTACCTCTCATAGTCAACCTCCTAGCAGCCAAGAATCCTCAGTAATACCTGTCAGTTATTTCACTGTTTATCAAGAATTGCTGCAATGTACAGCTCGGTATTGCCTGCTGAAGATCGTAGACCTCAATAAAAATGAGCACTGCATCAGTTTCTGAGATGGAGGGTTCATCTTTCATGTAAGATTCTTCTTTCATGTGAGACTGCTTGGGTGGGAGGGGATGTATCCAAATGGCACAAGGTTGCCTCACCATGGGGAGATTCCCGATGCAGAGTAGTCATGTTACTGTGGCGCCCTGCCCAGATTAATTAGTGTCTCCCCAGGGTTAATTAGTATGGTGCTTTGTGCCACGAAGACATAGCCTTAGCTATTTCCTTTAGCAATTATGAGAACTTATGCCAGTGAAGTGTACTGAGGCTGAATAGTGCTTTTGACTACTTAAAAGCTTTCTGTCCAAAAATGTAGAATATGTATTTCCAAGGGAATAGTGTCTTTACCGCTGGAAAGGTTATCTTCAAATTTGTTTTAAAATAATGTCTTCTTCACACCAAGAATGTAACTACATTTCTGGTTCTACACAGGATGTCTTTAACTGACTTAGAAGTGTTCTGAGTGCATCTGAGGCGTTTCTCAATAAGTTATCCAGGCATATCCTTGTAGCTGAGTGGGCTGCTGTTTTTTCAGGCCAGCATAAATTCCTCTTTAGATAAGTGAATCAGGCTGCTGGAGGGAGGTGAATGTGTTGGAGGAGCCTGTGGGAGGAGATGTTGAACAATGTTAAAATGGAAAAGGAGAAAAGATGTGTTAGCCGCCTGTAGTGAACTGGTCAAGCTAGTGAAGAATGCTGTGAGATATGTGGACTTCCCATTAAGAATTGGTGCCACCATGTCCTTGGGAATTTAAGGAATATCTGTTGCATAACAAGCTTTATTTAAATCTAAAATGTTATGAAGATTAGAACTTCCTGTAAAAATTACAAGTTTATCAGCAAATGGACTCCCTCTGTGTATGCAATATCTCTGCTTGGTTGTTTGACCATATTTGTTTTAATTCCTGCTTTTCTTTCTTTCTACTTAGGACTTGGTTATGCCAATCACCAAGTAAGTTTTCTGCCTGGGAATGAAATTAGGTTGCCATATGTGAGCCAGTTTAGAAGAACAATTACTTTGAGAGAAACATACATGCATTCTATACAGATTAAAATTTTGCTTTTTTTTAAATCCCCATTGTAACAGGATGTTTTCTAGTGTTTAGTGTTTTTATTAATACCTTTTAGGTGTGGTTTGTTCTCCCCCTAAGGGAAAAAAATGGGTGTGCAGTGTAATATTTTTTGTTTTCGTTCTGTTTGAATGTGTAGGAGTACGATGATTGTGTGTACATGTATGCTGTGATTTGTTTGGGATGAAAAGCAAAACTGAACCATTCTTTCCATCTGTCATGGAAAACATTAAGGTATGTGATAAATCTTAGCTCCCAAAGGATTTCTGACTTTTGATCAGTCTTCTTGGATCAAGAGGTGCAATATTCCCACGGAGCTGTCACTAGTTCATCTTGTGGCTCAAGCCGTGTCCTAGTTCTGGTCTTTCGTGTACCACAGTTACTGTGTTTTCAAGCTGATCTGGGCCAAGTGTGGGCATAAACTCTCTTCATCTGAATTACAGAGAGTACCTGGTACAGAGTTTATACTACCTGTGCAGCAATGTGCAAAATGTGAAATCTGTTTGAGAAAAATTAACCCATGAGGAATCCATGGTATGGAGACACTTGGCAGCAGGGCTTTTAAAGTCAGGTTTTTGTGTCCTTGAGTGTGTCACTGTTGATTGAACATCTGGAAACTGATGTATTTCTTTATACAGAAGTATAGTATAGGAGGTTATACAGAAATGCAACGTTTGTTGTACTTCCTATTATCTGTAAATATATAGCTCCAAAGGTATTGTTTGTTTTCTGTAATATCAAGTTTCCTAATGCGTTGTAGCTTTTAATATTATGTAAATGGAGATACTTGTAATGAGCTTAGAATGTACCCCCATTCTAAGAAAAGCATTTTTAAGGTATCATAAATAGGTAACATGCTGTGTAAAATGTTTATAAATAGCTAAAAGGATAACTAAATGTATTGAGAAAGTGTTAGAGGGCAGAAGAAACTGACTGCCATTTTGGGTGGTAACTTAAGGACGCTCAATACTAGCATAAAGGTCATCTAAGCTTGTGGCTTTTGAATGTCTGGTTTTGTAACAGAAGCTAATGTATCCAAGTTCACTTCTTCCTCCCTGTGTCCTAAAGACAGACCCTTGTCATTTCCCTTCAAATGCTACTTGTTAGTTTATGAAGACAATCCTTAGGAAGCTGTTTTAAGGATTTGTAAGTGGTATATGATTAGAACAATATATATATATATATGTCTATATCTGTGCAGGGAGATGGGTCTGTGACATGCTTTTGTTGCTGTTTTTTTAATTAATTTATAATAAGTATTCTTTAATTCTGACCTGGTAGGATTCTCTTGCACTCTGTAAAGGTCCTATCTCTGTAGTTTTGCAAACTGGTCCCAGTGGTTGCCCTGTATGTTCGTATGAAAGCTTTAGGGAAGTATTTAATAAACTGGTTAGTAAGAAGTGTCTTTTATCTGAAAATAATCTTTAAAACTCTCTTAAGTAACCATGCTAGATATAAGTAAGTTGTTCTGCTGGCCCATCCCTCCGTAGCTGTCAAATGTCAAAGCAGCATCATTGTGCAACTGTTCAACATGGGCACCACCTCAGACTGGGTGCAGCTGACTTAGACTGCACCCTTGAGTGGTTGTGAGGTAGGATATCTTAGTGCAAGGGACAGTGTCTGTGTGTGTACGTGCATGCACTTGCACTTCTGGGAAGTTTGTTTGTGTGGAGGGTTAAACACACCAGATGGGTTGTAGCTGAAAAATAAATGTCTAAACCTTAGTGAGGGAACATCTTTGCTGAATTACTGTGGAGGACGACAGATGACTTATGTGCATGACTTAGTGATGTAGTCATGAACTCTTCTGCAGTTGGAGTGTCCTTACTCAGTACGAGTTGACTGTATGTATGAGTTCTTGCAAGATGAGAATTTTGAAAAAAGCCTATGCAGGGAAATGAGACATGTCTGTAGATGTTCCTCCTTTTCCTGTAGTCTGTGAAGTACTTCCCTGTGTTGTTGCCTAAAATGTGGACAAAAACTTTTGAAGCAATTTAATCGAGGTAAAGCAGAGAGGAGTTCTTTACTGAAAAGTATAATGATGCGCACCCAGCATAGGGGTGATTCCTAACTACTTAATTATCATAACTAAAGATTACATCCAACTCAGGGACCGTCCACCCTCGTACCACCTTGGTGCCACTCTTAGAACCTCCCTTGGGTCTGCTCCTCAGCACGCCTTCCTAGAATTGAGTCGAGGGTCTCAGGGCCCCTTACGTCTTCACTGTCATCTTCTTTACGTCACATCCCCCTGGTTGGAGGTTTTCCAAACTTCATGGGTCTTCTATCTTGTTTTGACTACAAAACATATAGTTATTCCAGTCCTGGTACATGAGGCCTGAATAAAATGTTCTAGTTGCAATCTTACCCTTAGCTCACACCTTCAGAAATGCAGTACAGGGGTAGAAACTTCTGGTTGCTACTTCAAATATGAGAAGCTATACAGCTACATAAAATTTACAAATATACAAAACTATATACATATATACAAATATATACAAACACAGAAAGTCTTAAGACATCAGTGTCTTCCATGTACACGAACATCCTGGCTTATGTAGTGCTTGTACTTAGCTCATGTGTGTTTCTGACGTGTTTCCCAGTTCAAATGAATACTAGTTACAAACATTTATTCTTGTGTTTCTGTAACTGGCATAACTGGTGTATCCTGACATGCCTGGAGCTTTGTTTCTGTGCATTCACATGGACTGTTGTTTGCACAAAGAAAACTTAAATTGGGAAGGCAGTGCAGGGTGACACAGCTATTGCAAGAGCCATGCTTTTTTCCCAGGGTTCTGTAGCCAAAATGTGACTTGTGCATTACACCTTAGAAACAAAAAATGCCTTAACCTTTCATATTTGTGATTGTTGGTAACTGCTTTATTGTTTAGCAGCATGACTCTACCAGGCATCAGATGTTTAAGCATGAGACATACTGCCCAACATGCACAATGGCTAATTGGTGCTTTTAATTTCTTGTAGGATGACTCTCAGGTTCCTGAATGTGCTGTCAGATGCTGACACATTGCATTAGCTGAATCTGTGGCATTATTTCTGATGTTTAAAAGGCCTAAAGGAACGTAGAGACTGACACTTCTGTTACAGTCTTTTAAGGTAAGATATAATTTCATTTGCTGGAGGCAGAGAGAAGAAGAGAGACATGGTCCCACAGACTGTCCTCGACTCACCTGTTGCTCTGTAATCAGCCTGTGGTTTAACCCACATAGCCACTCACTCCCCTACCAGTGGAATAGGGAAGAGAATCAGAAAGGTAAAAGTGAGAAAACTCATGCATTGAGACAAAGATGGTTTACTAGGAAAGCAAAAGCCATGCACACAAGAAGAGTAAAACACGGAATTCATACACTTCTTCCTCTGGGCAGGCAGGTGTTGGTCCCTCCCCAGAACAGCAGGGCCCCATCTCATGACTTGGGAAGACAATCAGCATCACTGCAAATGTTCCCTCTTTCTTATTCTCTGAGCTTTATATACTGAATGTGATGCAATACGGTCTGGGATATCCCTGGGGTCAGTTGGGATCATCTATCCTAGCTGCATCCCTTCCCAGCTCCTTGAACACCCCCAGCCTTCTCACCGGTGGGGTGTTGTGAGGAGCACAAAAGGCCTTGATGCTGTGCATGCACTGATCAGCAGTAACTAAAATGTCCATGTGTTATCAATGGTGCAACCAGCACAAATATAAAATACAGCTCTTTATCAACTACTGTGAAGAAAATTATCCTATCCAAAATCAGCACAAAACTATATGAACCTCAAGCCATGTACTGGACCCAGCTATCAGTATTTGTTAGTTATAAGTAAATTCAGTGACTTCAATAAGGCCAAATTGATGCAATTAAGAAACAATTTATTTTCTTTTCCTAAATCATGAATTCTACACCCTTAAGTGTTTGTATGCCTTACCATTAGAATGTCTTAGTTCTTCTATCTACATATTAATGTTTTAGTAGTAAAAATATGTAGTCTTCAGTCCCTGTGAGATGCCAGGCTGAGATTCGTCATCAGGAAAAATATGGATTAGAAACTAAACATAAATGTAGCTAGAAAAGTGACCGTTCTGCTTTGACTAGAGCTTCTGCTGCAATCTTTCATTTATTACCCATGTTTTGTACTCATCTTCTAGATTCATAGTTGCATTGTCAGCTGCACCATAGTGCTACTGCGTTTTCTTAGCACCAAAGCAGACTAGCCACAGACTGGACTAACAAAGTATGTTTGCGCAGTGCCCAGGATGGACCATGGCCTCTTATTGCAGCAAAATTGTTTCAGGGGCTGGGTGTAAATATTACATCAGGACAGGGCTAAATAGTTTTGTTTTGTTTGTGTTTTTTTGGGTTTTTTTTTTTAATGTGCAAAGAGCTGGTTAAGAGGAACACCAAAAGGAGGGCTTGAGTTAAATCAGTAATAAATGAAGCCCAGATGGGTAAAGGTTGCGTAAAGGCTCTTTGCTGCCGACTCCTGGATTCCCTCAGATTTGGCAGCTGCTAGTTGAGGTGAATCATGAGGTGGCAGCTGAATCATGTTTTTATTTCCTTTTGGTCAGTGTCACTGCCTGCCCACCTTGTTATGTGCACTGCAGTGTGCTGCAGGTTCAGATGAGAGGTAAGACACCTAAAACTGAACTCATCTCTTGAAGAGTGTAGATACAGTCTCTGGACAATTCTGACTATTTAGAATAGCTAACTGGGGGTTAACTCTTGTCTAGTGCTGCTTTTGCTGCTTTAGAGTGAAACAAAGCAGTGGGGACAGTTTGTTTGGCTTTTGAGTGTAGAGTAATTCCCATACTTACAGACCTTGAATTGCTGACAGCCTCTGTGGCAGGTAGAGGGCTCCTGAACGTAGTAATTCCAGAGATCATGGGGCACCAGTTGTTTTTCCCCAAACTGTGAATCACATTAACTGTGGAAAAGCAGATCTCCTATCTTTCTTTTTACTCTCTGAGCTTGCCATTTAGACGAGGTGGGTATGGGTGTGTACCTGCACACAGGCAGACTCCACTGACTCTCCCTTTGGGTCTTTTGCACAAAAGTGGTTTCAGAGAGGGGGCAGAGGGTGCTGTAGTGCACCTGGAGCAAGCTGCTGTGACTGGGAATCCTGCATGCACTACAGACCTCACACCAGCACGTTTTGGATGAGGCCTGGGCTCTTGCTTATGGAGCAGTGTCTGTTCCTCCTTGCAGGATGCTGTTATTTACTTGGGTGTACCAGGGCTCTTGCTCTTCTGGGCATGATTCCTTTCACCAGGAAAAGCCATCTTAGGTGAATTTTGTCTTTTCTAGTGGCAAAGAAGTGCTTTGTTACAGAAGCTGGGGGAAAGCATGACTGCTTCTGGGCCCCAAGGCAGGGCTGTAGCTGGCAGGGAAGATAAAGGCTTAGAAAAAGCTAAATAAGGAAACTTACTATCACTGTGACTAGGCTTGTCCCAGTTCCTTTGTGGCTGTGTGCCGCAACCGTGTCCTGGCTGTAGAAGTGGATACCCTCAGCCAAGCATGAGCTTCTAAGTGAAGAAATGTATATATGTGCCTGGAGGGGTGCTCAGGTTGCTCTTGCAGGTCCCCAGACCTGGGTGCCCCGTGCACTGCAGCAGGTGTCAGTAAAGTGGTGCAGTCACAGCCTGGGTTTCCAGTGGGGTGCAGCGGGTGGCCCTGCAAGTGCAGGGTGGGGAAAAAGGGGAGGGTGCTGTAAGGAGACATGCAGACAGAGAGGAAGAGTATGATTGCAGAAAGGCTGGAAAACCCAGAGCAGACCTGGAGCTGACATCAGCGATGATTGCTGACTGCCTGGTGGCCCCTCGGAAAGTGCAGGAGTAGCATGTACAGTCACTAAGAAATGGACATTAAGGTCAACTCCTGTGTTGGGTCTTATCACAAGGCTGTGGGTATGGAGAGGAGCAGGATGAGGAGATTTGCTCCTCAGCGCTCTGAATTTAAAAACACTTCAAGTTACATAGATACATGCTTACCCTTACCTCGAGTGGCATAGTGAGCTGTCTGGCTGTAACTCGGTGTTACAGAGGGCAGGAAAGTGCAGGCATTAATGGCAACAGCCATCAATGCAGAGAGGTACTACAGAATAGTGTTAGTACCCTAGGGCTACTAATTTAGCAAGTCTTAGAAGTGGGCTTAATTACTGTCCATAAAATACAGTATTTGAAGACCCTGTGTGCCATTACTGCATGTAACACAATAACATTTCATTGTGCTCAAAGCATTTTGCATTTCTGCAGATAAGTGATACCCTGCAACACTGATGTGACCACCTCAGTGCTTTTTGCCTGTGAGTTCTAAAGCCAGAATCCCACTGGTGTGACACTCTCCATGGAGAAGGCCCAAGAGTATTTTGTCTGTCTCTGAGCTTCACTGAATGTGATCATGCAGGTCATTAAAGTAATGCACTTCTAATTGGATCACAGACTTTGGCAATGTGAGATGAGCAACGGACTTATTAAAATTAATTTCCACTTATAAAGCCATGGTTGCTTCACTGGGATTGCCTGGGGTTTCTCAAAGCTGTGTCCTGTAGTCTTGATTAAGCCAAAGGTTTTATTGCATTATCATCAGACTACAAAAGAGCAGTTTCACTTTTCGCAGCAGAAACTCAACCTATTTAAGAGAAAATTCAAAATGACAACCAACCTTCTGAAGAAAGTTTGTGCTTCTGACAGGTTAAAATACAAATGCTCTGCTGCCTTGCTTAGCTAATTTTTAAGCTGTAGGTTTCTTACACTTCTGTTTATCTCTTCACTTTCTGAATTTTCTGGGCTTGCTGGAGAAGTTAAAGAGGAGTTCTACACACTGATTAGTTGGCTTCAGGGGTCCATGAAATACTTGTGTGTGCACAGGAGATCTGATTTTTGGGAAAACGTGCATATTGTAAGTGAAGTTAAACTTTTCTCATATCCAAATACCACTGAACAAAGTTGATTTTCTTCTCTCAATAATGTTACAGTGGTTTTGGTTTTTTTTTTTTTATTTGGCTGGTTATTTCCACTTGACCAACTTGAAACAGATGTGGCTCAAACTCTGCCTCTTGCATTCTTCCTGCTCTTATTTGTGGCTGTGCTTAAATATACCACAAAGCCGTTGAGTGCCCAGCCATGCTGTGCTACATCCTCCACCTTCCCACATTGTACAAAAGCTTTTTTTCCAGGCAGGGACATCATCTTGTGATGCCAGCTGACAGAGACAACTGAAGAGTCCCACCTGGAGTGGTGTTCTGGGTATGAAAAGGTTGTGACAACTTCATGCTTGACAGTAATTTTTAGAGGGAAGCTGCGCAGGGTGACTGTGAAAGAAACAGCAGTAGTGTCTACAGTGTGATCCAAACCCACCTCCTGGTCATGGTGCTGTCCATGTTGTAGCTGCTTACACCTGACAGCACATCAGAAACCAGGCTAATGAGGGCGCAGGTGACACACTGGTCACTGCCAGAGCAGAGCCCCACCAAAACTGTTGAATGTGCAGGCCTGGCACCTGCATCTTTCTGTTGCTGGTGGCCATTGGGTGCGCTCCAAGTTCCTTGATGCACTCCTGCATTTCAGACATTCAAATGCTGGGACTGCTATGGTAGGAAGCAATGGCACTGACGAAAAGCAACCACCTTGTGCCATGCTGTATTTTCATTAATTTGTCCTGTGGAAGGGACCCCACTTCTCACTTGTTTACTGGTGCCATAAATGTTGCTGAGACTACTTCAATACAGTAACAAGTTCTTTATCTTGATGAAAGCCTTGTATGCATTTTTGATTTATGACTTGTGAAGGATTTTAAAAGAAGTTTATTAGACATTGTTCCAATGTAGTGCAAAAAATGTAGTAGTTTTGCTGTCAGAACCTGGTCTGTTCAGCACCTCTCAGGATTTTCTGAGATTGGCAGTCATTTTCCAGTACAGAAAATAAATTCTCTTGCTTCATGCTTTAATCTTAACAAGATCAGGGTTTTGAGCTATTTGCTATATATGATTTTTTTATTTTCCCTTTTGCTTTTTCTCTGTGTGTAAGGCACAAGAGTAAGTCCTCTCTTTCTGGTAAAAGTACTTTTACTACTTCAAAGGAGATGCTTTGTCCACTAGGAACTGTGTCTCAGCATGCTAATAAAACTCACTTTATGCCTTTAAAATGTTTATTCAAGTGTCCTGGCTGGCTTACAGTAGCTGTGTGGGTGGACTGTCCTTGAATTTTGTAGACTTAATTTAGTACTGCACAATACCCAGTGATCGAAAACAGCTATAAATTGTCTGTGCGCAGCCATGCATTATTGATAAAGGGTAGAATAAGCTCTACAATTTCTTTATTTGATGTTGTTAGTGCAACAGCTGACTGATTTGTAAAGATATTTTTCCCCCTATTGGCAGTAAAATATCTCTTCATTTTGAACTCCAAATTTTCCCCTGAATTTTGATTTGTATGGGGGTGAAAAATTGCTCTTTTCTCCAGTGCTACTAGCTGTAATGGGAGTGTTTTCACAGAGTAGAAACACTCTTAAATTCAGGGAGAGCTAAGCAAACAGTAAGTTTGACTGCATGCAGAAGACAGGACTTTTCTAATTACCTCAAATATGCAGAAATAGAAAATAGAGCATAAAGTCCTGTAGTACATCTAGAAGAAAAAATCCTTTAATATACTTCACTTGGCACATGCTTAGAGAAAATGCTTTACAGTGAGTTCAGCATGCTTTGTAATTTCAGTGTTCCTTCAAAGTTTATGAAAAAATCTCAA
>VWZG01012243.1:91480-112415 GCA_013396735.1 Grallaria varia
TCATACTTTTTTTCCTGTTGACACTTACGATGAGTAGAGTCTCTACTGAATATAATTTGCATATAAAACTGTGCTGTAAACTAAACAGTTCTTTTCCCATAGTTGAACAAAGGTACAATGATCTGTTGAAAACACTGGAAATAATAAATATATAGGTAGAAAAAATAAATTGCCAGCAAAATTACAAAAGGCTTAGTCTTCTCAACAAACATCCAGCACTGAAACTTCTTTTGAAGATATAATTTTTGGAATGGTAGATTCCCACAGGTTGTTATTCAAATACAGCCAAGGGAATGCCACAATTTGTGGCAAGCATATACTGTATTAAAGTATGGAATTATTTATTTCAATCTTTTGTGGATGTACACACATATCCTTTCATTCCAGACCTCTACAGATTTTCACTTTGTCTTTGTAAAACTGTTAGGGTAGTGAATTCACAAGCGATACTGATGTTTATAATGGTTTCCTCTATCCCATGAAGAATTATTATGTATTGATTTAACTTTCCATATATTTACAGTCTTTTAAGGTGAGAAGCCATTAAGTAATGGAGTAATTAAACTGGTTGTATAGTTTCAATCAGGAGGCAGGAAAAACTGCCAGTAAAAATACTAACATGACTGACAGAGGCTTGCTAGAGATTTACACTGAGAATAACTCATTCTTCAAAACTTTTTCATTTTCTGATGGAAATTGTGGAGTAAATCAAATACAGTGGCTATGAGTGATTAAAATGCAAAACTTATGACTTCTTACTGACTTTGTAAATCTGACTCATTCACTGTTAGTATAAAATCATTTATCTTAAAGGGGTCTGAGGCTGTGAAGATTTAAATGAAAACTTCAGCTCTTGAAGAAGGTTATTTCGATATTCAAGTTCATTAATTTTGTGGTCTCCATAGAAAGCTGTTGTGGAAGGGTAAACAGGAGGTTTTCCATAGGTCATATGGTAGGTCTCTGGTAAATCACTTGATAAATCAAAGTGACAAATTTTACAGTAGTTTAATATGTATGCAAATCAGGGGTTACGTCTAAAAATTCTGAGCTGGCTGAAGAGCACACCTTTGTTTTGATCCTACAGAAAATACAAACAAGTGTACATTGACTTGCTTGTGATTTGATTTTTGGAGCAAGTGTGCTGTTTGTGTTTTTTTACAGAAGGAGAGACTTCAGCCATGTTACTACAATTCTGTCTTTGTTACAACATTCTTCTATTCAGATAGTTTGAGAGTATGAGTGTGTGTGTGTGTTCAATTTTTGTGTGAAACAAGTATGCTCTGGTGGTGTAATACAATTTTGAAAATCCTTTGTTCCTGGTGTTTCTTTGAAAGAGCATCTTTCACTGGCAATAGTAGTGGCTACTGTGATGAAAAAACTGTAAGGTAAGGAAATACTACGAACTACAGTGGGGTTGGGTTCTCCTTCTCTGCTTCTGTGCACTCTCTTCAGGCAGTGCATGGATGAAGTTACTTGGACCTCTTCATTTACCTGCCTGGACCTCAATCAGAAGGAGTATGAAAAACACAAAAGAGTTATGATGCAATTTGACGTTTCTTATTTTCTTCACACTGACAAAATATGGCTTGGTCCAGAAAGTTGAATGACTTTCAGAAAGTTACCTAGACTAAAAATGTACTGTGCAAATGACCTGAGTGTTGCTTGCTACATCCAAAATTCTTTATTCTTGGGAAACCCATTGTGGAAGAGAGTGGGATGAATGAGGTGGAAAGAGATCAGCTTCACATGACGGATCTCTGCAGTCCATGTTTAAAACACAGGAACAGCTGCAACAAAATTCCATACAACCAGTGCAGATGTTGCAGGAATGGCATGATGCAAAAGGAATTGAAAGTAGTTGCTTTAAAAACAAGTAAATAAAATATAAAAAAAAAAGTGTTCCCAAGGGAGTTCACAGAGACTTTTCCTAACAGTCAGTATAAATGAAAAAGTGGTAGGGGAGCAATGAGACAGGTGGGCTTGGTTTATGAATGGAGATTGTCTGAAACTCTTCCATTATTTTTAAGGTGGTATTTCCAGTTCCGTTTCAACTGCATCAAAATAGGATGTTAATTTTTTTTTTATTTCCAGTGTAGGAATTAGGGTGTCTGTGTGTGTGGAAATAATTGAATTCTTTTGAAAATTACTGCCTAATATATTCTCTGTTTGAGAGCACAGGACAGGAGGGTAGAACGTGTATGGTTGCATCCATCCCCACCCAAGTGTAACACCAAACACATTGTCTCTGACAAGTTGCAGCACACTGTACTGTAAGGGAAAGAAGACTCCTGCTCTCCCTTCTCTTGGTACCAAAAAAATGTATACAATTGTTTGGGTGGGACAAACTTCAGAAACCTTTTCCAAATTTGATTAGTACCACAAAACTTGTCCTGGTTATAACACAGGTGCCTTGGGCTCAGATTACCTCACCCAACTAGGCTGCAGGACACACTTATCCTGCGAATCACAGGGACATCATCATGGACAAAATCTCTTCTTCTTTTTGTTGTTACACTGTATTGTCCTCCACTAATTTGAAATAGATGGGGAGGATAATAAATTACCTGCTGATTTTGGCAAATTACTATTTCAACAATGCAGTTATCTGCTCTGAGAGGTTCTGCAGTCACAGATACTGATTCTTAATGAGACCATCTAGAACTTTCAGGTGTAAAAGCAATGAATTTTCAGCAAAACTTGCTTTAAGTAGAGATATGTCCTTGCCTGATGTCTGTAACCCTGATAACTAATCATGTTTTGTCCTTCTAGAGAATTCTATTGATTATCTTCTCACAGTGAAGTTGGCGAGTCCTTTCTTTTTTGCAGAGTACTTTCTAACTGTTTTCCTCCCGACCCTTCTACCGTTTTGGCTGGTAACTTCCATGGAGTTTCCATAAAATGTGGTGGTAAAGGCACATAACCCATCTGGCTGTGTGTAAAGCATATATAGCAGCAAGTTGCTTTCCTGTTTTCCTTGTGTTTCCCTTTTCCTCCTCCCTTGGTGGTGGTCTTAATGAGGTGCTAAGAGATGGCTGCAGAGATTTTCCCACTTTGCATCAATGCAAACCGATCTAAGCTATGCTTATGTGTAAACATACATAGATAGGGCAGAAAGATTGCTGGGTAGGTAGAAACTGAGTAAAGTTGTTTGGGAAAATGATTGCTCCTCTGACCTATTACAACATAATTGAATGAGTGGTTTTGTGTTGTCTCACTGCAGGCTTTAAGTATCTGAAACATGATCTTTTATTTCGTGCTGAAGTTTGATTTCAAATGGAAAACTGAGTAAATGAGATTTAGGTCTGGCATGATCCTCAGCTGTTCAAGGTTTCCCACCCTTCCTCCTTCTGGTTTAACGCAGGATATTCATGTGCACCTGGAAAACTGTGCTGTAAAAATGCAGAATTTTGTTTATAGTGTTTTAGTTATTTTATGCTAGAGAAACTACATTCCTGACAGCTTTCTGTAGTACATCTACAGGAAAGGCAATGCTGGCAAGTGAGGTTTAAAAATACGAAATAGGCTGAAAAACTCAATTTTAAAGGGACGTTGTGAATGACAGGGCTTAATGTATCTTATACCCAAGGAATTTTCCCCTCAGCAGTTTTGAGGTAAGTACCACTTCAAGGAGCCTGTGGTTTACTTTGCAGTGAAATTACAAGTGACTTCAGGTTTTGTTCCAGCTTTCTCTATTTTCTTTGCCTTGGCCTCAGATGTTCTTATACCTTCTGCTGCCTTACTTCTGAATAGGGACCGCTGCTGCCTCAGTAGAGGTGCAACAGCAATAATAAATTATTTTCCATGATAAAGAAGGATGCAAGGGAAAGATTGCACATTGTTGCTTCCCAAAGATCAGAGTGAAGCTTGAGATGCTTACAATGTCAGGAACATGTGAGACAGATCTGGGCACAGGTGCTTAGGAGTTATTAAGCTGGATGTAGCTGTCAGTCTGGGGCTGTGAAAAGAAACTTTGTCCTTGAGTTTTTTGAAATACTGGGAGCTAGTGTGTATGAAATATTCATCAAAAGCCTTTAATTTCCTGAGAGGTAAACCTGTAATGTTGGGTTGTTGATTTTCTGAATCAATTTTTAAATCAGACTAACTTAAATAAGGTTGGTGAAAAATACATTTTTTCACTCCATTGCTGGAATATGTCCATGATTTCCAAAGGGTAAAAGATTCAAAAGAGTAGCACAAGATCTTACTTTGCCTGTCCTCAGTGAAGGATGAATTATGGCTTTTTCTGGCCAAATTAAAAGTTGTAGGAAAGAGGAAAGTGTTTTCTGCTGGGTTATCTATCCCTCATTTGTGAGAAATGTGACTATCCTCAACTTTTTTCTGTTTTAGTGCTTCAGGTTAACAGATCCCTTAATTTTGCTTCAAATCTTAGAGCGTAAAATTAAGTACCTACTTCCCTCTGCTTTACAAGGAAAAAAAAGGGCATATTTCAGAAAGATTCATGATCTCCTAAAGAGAGTTGGAGAATCCAGGTGACTGCCTTTCAAAGACAGTAATTGATGGGGTTTCTGTTTAGGGAGGAGTTTGGCTTGTCTAATGTAACTTCGCAGCAGAATATGCATCTCATTATTTTGTGTGTCTATATTTATTTAACTTTTGCTGTGTATTTTAAGATACTTGTACACTTCCTTTTACCTGTGACTGAGAGCCAACTAAGCAGGTAAGTGTAGGTTTAAATGCATAATAGTGTGCCTTGGCTGAGGCTGGTTAACTAGGCATGTCTTTTGTTTTAAAATGTGTAGACATAAGATCAGTAATGTGTTTAAAATAGAAATTTCCTTTTGGACAGCACAAGCAAGTTTTCTTTTTAAAAAGAATGGGGACTATTGGGTGTTGATAGGTATCTGAACAGTTTATGATCTATCAGTGGTCAATGAGTAATTCTTTGAACTGTATTGGAAATAGGTTTTCTCTTTAGACATTTAGAAAGAAAAAGTCTCAGAAGTTCAAGGAATTTTGAAAGTCAACGTGTCTTACAAGCCCAGGAGAACTTAAGAATGTGCATTGGCAATGAACTGTAATCTGAAGGAGCTGAGAGAAGAAAAGAAGTTTTCTTCTGCTGGTTCACTCTGCAGCCTTGACCGCCTCTTCTCTGTCAGGTTTGGGTTTGCTCCTTGGAAGAAAAATCATCTGCTTAACTCATGGTAGCACAACATTTGCTGTGGTGCTAACCTGCCTTTACAGCATTTTTTGAATATGTAAAGTAACTTTAATATTAATTATATAAGGATTTGTGGATGTGCTTTAGAGATGGGTAATTTTTCTTTGGGGTTTTCTTTTTTGGTTGGTTGGTTGTGGGGTTTTGTTGTTGTTTGGGGGGTTTTTTTCAAGATTGCTAATGTATTGAGCAACAAAAGCTCTAAACGCAGATTTCAAAAGAAGTATTATGAACATTGTTTCAGCTTTAAGAGCTTCAGAGGTTGACTTTCATGCTTCCTCTTGTGTAGGTGATTAAGGCTTGCCTAATAAGAGTACTAAAAAATATTCTGCTCTTGGGTAGGGCACTCTGAAAAGGCTCTCTGAGAATGATGGTACAGATGATTCATGAAGTCAGGTATGGGCTGAGGACAGCAGTTGTTAGCCAGAGAATTTTACACTCTGAGCCTTGGTTTCCAAGTGCATATGCCCTTCATATAGGAAAAACAAATATACAAGCACAACCACGTAACAGGACAACGTGAGAACCTGTGAAAAGAGGGATAGGAAGGATATGTAGGAACTTCAGAGAAGACTGCAAGTTCTAGCACTGTTCCACTTGTAAAGTCATTTGATGCAGTGTAAGGTTTGTGATGATGTATGGGTCATATTGAAAAACCAGTCTTATAGGAAGCTTGAGGACAGTTTTCTACTTAGATGTCTTGAACTTACAGAATATCTTAGCAGCAACTAGTCTGTAAGAAGACTGAGAAGAAAGAGATAATTATCTGGAAGTTAAAATTCATCACAGTATTTTAATTCAAATAAGCATGAAATAGGTTATGATCCATTAATCTCCTATTCCAGTGTTTGGGGGTTTTTATTCTGAAAAAAAGAAGTCAAAATTAGTTTCCAGTGGTTCAGTATCACCCTGTGCCTAGGGAGTGTTTTCCACCCTTTCCCCTACCTTTCTGGTAAAGGTTTATTTAATTGGGTTTTTCCCTGCCTCTTGCTCTGTGGAACAATTCTCAGACAAAACTGGAGAAATAGATTTATATTTTAGTGAGGTAGATGCAGTACATCTTAAGTTTTTGAGGGGATTTTTTTGAAGTAAAGTATATCAAAACAGAAATTATGTTGTCTTTTGTGTGAGTTATTAGCAGTGGGTAAGACTCCGCCTCATACAGAGAACTGCTGTCTCTGATGAGACCAGGGAGGAATAGAAAGAAAAAGGAAAATGAAAACTTTTCAGTTTGTCACTAGTTGGGAAATCCCAAATGTAAGTTATGAGAGTTTCTTCTTAGTAATGATGTGGTTAGTTTATAGTAGGGAACTTGTTGATATTCACTTAATCTGTATAGCCTACAGCTGTTCTTTTTTGTAAACTTCAGTAAATACCATAGTTGTTCTAGAGGAATGAAAAACTGGGAAAGCAAAAAAGAAGCTTCAGTAAGAACACAAGAACTTTGCAGATTTTATTTGTTGTTTTGCTGCAGATGGGTCCTGCCTCATGAGAGAATTTGCGTTTAAAAAAAGGAAAATATTTTCATGTTCTGTAATTTTTTTCTTCTGTTTTCCCAGTATATTCTATAATCTGTCTTCCTTGTATTTTCTCTATTGAGTGCCTTGCAAAGGCATTCTGATTCAATAAAATTGTATTTTATCATTAATATTGGAGCAGCAAAATATTTTGCTGGTGTTCCTTGTAGAGCATTGAGAAGTAGTGGCTGTAAAGTGGATTAAGTAAATTAAAGGACCTGTCATTCAAAGAACTGTATTATGCTCTTTCCCTCTTAGTACACTGTATCACAAAACAGGTGTGGCACAGCAAGGGATACAGATTTTAAGCAGTCTCCTGGTATTTAGCATTTAGGAGAATTTTTCCTAAATTGGTCCTGTGTGCAATTGTCCCTCTGCAGCATCATGCTGAGGTTTACTGAGCTTCTTCAGCCATGCACGCTGCAGAGACAGGGCACCACTGATCTAAGAGGTCAGCCTCCATTGTGAGTTTTTTGGTGAGCAGGGGGGATGAATGACCTCAGGTGGCAGTACTTTGGCAGATGGCCAGTAATCACAATTCCTGCAAGACTGTTTGGTGTTCCCGAGCTTATCAGTGAGACCTAACAGTTGTATATCCTACCTGAACTAACAACCTCATAGTTACTGAGGTTATAAAAGCACACACCTTTCTTTAGCACTGGATTTTAAAACCAGAATGGCCTTGCTTTATTTAGCATACGTTTTAGAGTCATATTTTTGGACAGAATAGGTATTGCTGGTATTGAGTGCAGGATGCTAGTGTAGAAGTGCATGTTTTTATTGCACTGTGGTTTTGGAAGGCACAGATCAGGTGGGGGGGGGATGTCACCAGAAGACAGGAGTACTAGGGAAAAAACTCTTCTTTAGGGAAAAAGGGAAAAAGAGGTATGTGTGTGAGTTCTGCATACAGCAGCTGTCCTCCAGCAGGTTCTTGAGCTGGAGAGGTTTCCTAATCTGAGCCAGGGCTGGATAGTTGTGCCTTGGAAAGTCAGGGAGGGCAAGATAAATGCACAGTTGAGAAAGTGAGCAACACTAATTCAGCATGCTGCTCAGAAAACTAACCTGACAAAAGAAAGATTTCTGCTTTGTTAGTGAAATAAATCAGTTGACTAATACTTGGAGGGAGGACCTGGGTAACGAATAGGACAGAACTGTGTGATAGTAGTAATTTATCTCTATTGTTTTCTGTTTTGATGTTCACTGGGGTTTTTTTCTTCGCACAGAAGAAGAATTCGGGAAATTCTGAATGCTGGGTTTCAGTGTGCAGTTGCAAAAGTCCATTTAATTCTTAAGCAATGGAGAGTGAAATGTAAAATTACTCTGTTTCATTTTGGGAGGCAGTAGTTAATGCATCAATCCATAAAAATAGTCTCTTAGAGAAATGGCCTTCATGTGTGTCAAATGTCATGGGTGCATCCTTGGGTCATTTACTATAGCCAATAAAAGCTGTTTTCATCTGACTGCTGTTAATCTTGGGTACCTGTGATCTTTTTTGCTCCTGTGTGATTAGGAGAAGTTAGAATCCTTATAGAGGTTTTTCATGCATTTCTATCTGAGGTAGTAGTAGCTATTAAGTCCCCTAGTCTAATTGCTTTCTCTTTTCTTTTGGGAAGGGATTATTTTATTCTTGGATCTAACCCACTGCATATAAAAATGTGCATGTTTAGGAAGAAAATCAACTTTTTTCCCAGGAAACTGTTGGTATGCTATTGTTGCTTAAACTGTGTGAGTCCGTTTTCAAAAATGGTATATTGTTGTGGAATTCAGGAGATTTTGAGGTGTAACAGTTCCCAGTCATGAACCCAGAGATAGCTCTGCAGGAGCAGGGTGCTATCTTACATGTGCTGTAAAATGATGATTTCAAGGCTAGGACTTGTGCTTGTGGCAGATATGGCAGACAGTGTCCATTAGGTGGCTCTTGGTTATGGTACATACATGTTAAACTACATGCAGGCTAATGTGGAAAGGTAGTAGCTATGTTTATGTCCTGTCAGGCAGTTGGAACACATCAAGAAACTGCAAATTGAGACTTTTTAGAAAGTTGGTAGCCTTTGGTATCCTGAACAGCTCTGCAAATATTGCCCTGTCTCTGGCTGCTTCTGTTGTTTGTAAAGTATTCTCTGTTGCAGATTCCACAAGTGAGATAAGATGGAGATAGCATTACTGTTTGTTACAAGGCACTGAAAAATATTATTCTGCTTGATTATGAAAAATGCCCTCTTCATTAGAAACTGAAAAGGGAGCAAAAGCACGAATGGGGATTATGCGTCCTTCCTAAGTGGAGCAAGGCTGCTTCAAAATTCAAGCTGCTTTCTTGTTTGCTCTTTGAATTAAAATCTGGTACAAAAATAAAGAAGCAGATGATACTCAGAATGTCCAGACATGCTGGAGCAACCACTGAGTGGACTAATCCGTCCCTTTCCATTCCTTCAGCAATTAATGCTGGAAAATAAGAATTGCAACTCAAGTACATAGTAATTACTGCATGGAGAGTTACATGTTTCATCCCTTATGGTTAGACTGATCTTTAGATTCTGTTCTCCATGCAAAGCAGACACTGCTGGAAGTGCCTGTCACGGCACTGTGGATATGGCCACAGATTTGTGGGAGAAAGCAGTCAGATAATGGCTGGATCTGACAGTCCCCTGCTTTCTGAGGTTGCAGCAATACGGCACAGCCCCAAGCTTTGCTTCTACAGCTTACAGATCCCTCCACAGTTTGTGTATCTGTGCAACTCCAGGGAGAAACCTTGGAAGCACTGGCTTGCCTGGACTGCGCTTTGCAAGCGGGACAAACCAACTGTTTTGGGGAACAGTGGAGGGAGGAGGACTGCTGGCTCCTTGCTGGCATCCTGAGGGTAGGCACAAGGTGTGTGAGATCTAGCTGTCTGTCTGCCTGATCAGCCTCCAGTGAGGCATCCAGGGAGCCACCAGATCCAGGCAGTGTGGTGGGGCTGGAAAGACCTCTCCTTTCCATGGCTGGCGAGGTCAGCTGAGGTGTGTGCAGGACTCTGGGGTTGAGGATGCTGCTGACTGTCTGCAAGGGGTTCCCTTGTTGTCTGCTCTGCTCTCTGCCCTGTCCAGGGAACAGAGGTGGTGGTTTTCCTAGCAACTCATATGCCTGTGCACAGGGCCACACTTTGTGAAGGAATGGGGTTATGGAGGGAATGGGGCCTTTTTTCACTTTCTGGTCCATTTGTATCAAATAGCTTTATGGATGAAAGTAGGGCTGCTGGCTTGGGTTTCTGTAAGGGAGAAGATAAGCTTTAGATAAACCGAGATCCTGAGAATCACATATCAGTGGCAAAGTAGAGACAAGCTACAAGGAATAATGTTATTTATTGCAGAGTTTGGTGCCTTACCAAGAGGCAGTATGCAGATAAATTTAACTGTTTTGTTGTTTTTTGTTTTGTTTTTAATTCAGCAAATACACAGTTTATATTGGATCTGGTATGCATGATTATTCTCCATATGTCTTCTGTGATAGTACACAAACAAGGACATGCTAGGTAGCACTGCCAAAATGATTTAATTACTGAAAGGCAACTTGTATACTCTGTCCTTATTTGATACTCTACATAAGATATATGGAAGCATAGTAAGATTTTACTGTACAGCTTCAGTCATTGCAGGTTAGTAATTAACAACTGTTCCACTGGTGGAATGTTCTTTTGTTAAGAGAATTTAGTGTTAATTTTGACAGTGAGGTATTCCATGCCTGAAAGCATTTTCATAAAACTGTGTTACAAGCCTGTCACCAGATGCATGTAACGTATGAAGGAAACAGAAGACAGTCATACATGGATCATGGGAAAATTAGTCTAAACTCTTGTCTAAACAGGAAAGATAATTTGCCAGCTCTAATGTGTTTAGGTGAATTGACACTTATGGTTTCTTCTGTGTTTACTACAGACTATTCTTAATAAAGAGAATTATATTGGCAGTGTTGTTGTAGGTTTTTAGATGACAGCAACAACAGATATCAGAGAAATCTCTTTTTGGTTTTTTTGGTTTTTTTTTTTTGTATTAGATTTTGAATATATATTTGACTGTCTAAGTTTTGAGTAATAAGGTTAAAAATTGCATCCAAGCACTGTCTCAATGTGTGTATACTGGCTTCTTGATTAATTCTGTCCGTCTTTCGATTGTATCCTGGTATTTATGCATAAGAGCACAACTTTCTTCCAGAATAGTCACAAGTTCTGAAAATTGTCTGTAAGGTTTCAGAAGCATGCTTCACTTCACACTGAATGCATTAAAGGCAGTGATATATAGTGAGACACTTCCCAGGGATTCTAAGTTATCCATATCAATGCTGCCAAAAATGTTCTTGCTAGGGGGAAGAGGGGAGCAGGTGAACCTTAGCATTCATTTATGAGCCATTGAGACTTACAGCCTGGAACTAGAAGGAAATGAGAAGTAGTATTTGCCCTCAGCCCAGGAGCACCTGAGCAGTCTGTATCCCACCCCTGGAGTCAAAGCCCTCTATGGCACACTTCCACTGTAGCAGAACTGGTGCCATCATGCTGCTTCAATCTATCTCCTAATTCCTGGTGCCTTCAGTGCTCTGAACAAAGTTATGCCTTCAGTGAGCACAACAGCCACTTACTGGGAGGCAGTTTAAATGACATGTCATCCTGGAGTCCTCTTCTGTGCTTGCCTGTGGAACAAGTCTGGAAACCTGGCAGAGGAAGTGTGGGTTTTATCAGCTGTGTGGTACTTGCTGTTAAGTGCTATGTCTCTATGAACACAGCAGCTCATGGTCTCTTCATGGGTCAGTTGTCCTCCTTTGGCTGCAGTGGGGTATTGCCTATGCTGTTACACTCAGCAGCACCATCTCTACATGGTTTTACCCACCCAGCACCCAGGGGTCCTCCACACACACTCCCTCTGTCTCCTTAGGGTATTCCACAGCTGTGTCTATTCTATAAGATGGAGTATCCTTGGCCAGTCTTTCGAAAATGTGCTGAATGAGTCTTTAGGTCCCAAAGAAAGATACTGTATGTGAACTGATCTATATTAGCTGTCAGATGCCCTGTGGGACTGACAGTTTTGACCAGTTTGAAAATAGGATTGTTCTTAATCTAATCTGCATTGGATTGTTTAAAAAAAGTATTAGTATTGCAGTATTAATACTATACAAATCATTCTGTGTTGGCTTCAATATCATATGCAAGCGAATTAGTCTAAGGGTTTGGAAGTGATTCATTAATCAGCCTGCTGGCCTCCCTGCCTTCCCATACAGAAACCACAAGGGCTGAGCTGGGCAGAAAGGTGTGAGTACAGATGGGTTTCATAGTTTTGTACAGTAAGTGCAGTTACTGAAACCCAGAGATTTGTCCATGGCATTTGTGATGAATACACTAGTGATGTCTGGGTGAGAATCGTGCACTGCACATACGGGTCTGCTGCCCCTTTGCCTGTGAATGGAAGGTGATGCAGTTTGGACTTCATGCATTCTTGTGGTGAACCTGTGTGAACAGTCTTCTTTTAAATTATGTTAAAGGCTTTAAATATTAGCATATTCTGGGCAGAAAACTGTTCCAGAGGCTTGCATTTCCTTTAGGGCTCTGGCCTTCCCTTGACGAAAGTCCTGGTGGATGCAGTAGGTAGCTCAGCAGAGAATAAGGTGCTGCATGAAGTAATCATCAAGATATATACAACTTATAGTGAGGAAAAGCCAAGAATGAACAAAGCAACCTTCAGAGGTTCCCAGGAGTCTGTGTACCAGCCATGAGGAGGATGAGCAGCCTCAGCAGTTTGGCAGCAGGCACCTCTGTTTTTCTCAAGAGGCAGGCTGCTTTAGGACTAAGCTATCAGGTAATATCTGTGTAAATCTGCATGAGAGTACCCTGAAGGATGTTCTCCCTCTCTGTTCAACAGGACGGCCTCCTTTGCAAACCCTGTTTTTCGTAATATGCTGTGTATATAAATAAATCATGATAATTAGAAAGGTGAGCAGAGTTTCCTCTCCATCTGAGAACAAGTTTTCAGTACAGCTTGCTGTGGGAGTGAAAAGGACCTTTATTTTCTATTTGGTGATAATCCCTAGATTTGCCAAGCTTCTCCCAAATGTGTAGCTTAGGTTATGCATTCCTTAGCAAAATGCCCTATTTGTAGATGAACAACACTCCCACAAACAAGTTCTGTCTGTAGGCACTTGCACAACCTGATGTAGAGCTCGTAAAATATTTCCATGTCTTTGAAATTTAGTTAGCAATTATGGATAAGTTTTGGCATGTGTCTGTGAAGATGGGATACAGAGCTTGTGCCTCCTTTGAAATGTTGTTCCAAACTGTTTGAAAAGGAAAACCAGGAAGCCAGCTGTCTGGAAAGCTTTCAGAGAAGTGCAGGTTTGCTACACTATCGTTAGACTCTTTCTGTAGTTGCAGAGTTTAGCATGCATTTGTCCATAAAAAGATAAAGTTGAATACTTCAAAATTGCACAGTCACTTCAAACCACTTCTGTTAAGGCTGCCATTGGTGGAAGAAATTATCTGAAGTGGGGCTTTCCCTCTGTCACTTTGTTCTATTTTGTTTACGCAGATATGTCTGTACTGGATCAGGTCAAGGTCCACAGAGGTCAGTCTTTTCCCTGGCAGTGACCAGAGAAAAGTGCCCAGGGAATATAACATAAGAACAGGGCAGGCACAAAGTGCATTCCTACAATATACCACTAATCTCTAACAGTTTGTGGTCCAGTGCTTTCTCAAGCCGCAGGTAGGCCTTTCTTTGTTTCAATAGCCTTCGGTGGACAAATACGTTGTATTTTTCTTTTATCTGGGGTTTTTAATCATGACTTTTAGCACAGTCAGCATCCTGTGGCAAGGACTTTCATGGTCTACTTAGGTTGTGTGAATGCACCTTGTTTTTTACTTTATTTTTTCATCCTGCCTGACATCATCTAGTTTTTACAAACTTGGGAAACATTTGCTCCCTGTAAATATGTTCATAGTTTTTAAGCCACATATTAATTTCTTTTTATTAATGGAAGTTTGATTTTTCTCTCACATACATCAGTAAAAACTCATAGAATACTCTGACTGGAAGGGATCACAGAGTCCAGCTCCTGGCCCTGCACCGGACCACCCCAAGAATCACACCATGTGTCTGAGAGCATTGTCCAAATGTTCCTTGAACTCTGTCAGGCTTGGTGCTGTGACCACTGCCCTGGGGAGCCTCTTCCAGTAACTAAGCACCCTATGAGTGCAGAACCTTCTCCTGATATCTGACCCAAACCCTGCCCTGACATAGTTTCATCCCGTTCCCTCAGATTCTGTCCAAGCTGACCTCAGAGCAGAGATCAGCACCTGCCCCTTCTCTTCCCCTCACAAGGAAGCTGTAACTGCAATGAGGTCTCCCCTCAGTCTCCTCCTCTCCAGGCTGAACCGACCAAGTGCCCTCAGCTGCTCCTCATATGGCTTCTACTCAAGGCCCTTCAGCATATTCATTGCCCTTCTTTGGAAACTCTCTAAGAGCTTAATACCCTTCTTACATTGTGGTGCCCCAAACTGCCCACAATGTCCAAGGTGAAGCCGCCCCAGTGCAGAGCAGAGCAGGACAATCCCCTCCCTCAACTGGCTGGTGATGCTGTGCCTGATGCCCCCCAGGACACGGTTGGCCCTCCTGGCTGCCAGGGCGCTGCTGACTCACATTCAACCTGCCATCAACCAGGACCTCCAGATCCCTTTCCACAGGGCTGCTCTCCCAGCCCTTTGTATCCCAGTCTGTATGTACATCCAGGGTTGCCCCATCCCAGGTGCAGAATCCAGCACTTGTCTTGGTTGACCTTGGCATAGTTGGTGATTGCCCAGCCTTGCAATTTGTCAGAGGTCTCTCAGCAGGGCCTCCCTGCCTTCAACAGCTCCTCCCACTTTAGTGATGTCAGCATACATGCTCAGTATGCCTTCCAGTCCTGTACCCAGGTTGTTTATGAAGACATTGAAGAGCACAGATGAACCCCTGTGGAACCCCACTGGTGACCCACCACAAGCCGGATGTTACCCCTTTTACTGTAACCCTTTGTGCCATCAGCCAGTTGCACCATGCATTTATCCAGCTGTGTGTTGGACATTTTGTCCATAAGGATACTGTGAGATACAGTTTCAAAAGCTTTACTGAAATCCAGAAAGGTTATATCACTTGGTTTTCTTTGGTCAGCTAGGTGGGTGATCAAAAAAGGAAGTTTGACAAGCAGGACTTTCCCATCATGAACGTGTGCTGGCTCTGACCAGTGACTGCATTGCCCTTCAGGTGGTTTTCAATTCCTCCCAGAATAATCTTCTCCATAATTTTGCCAGTCACTGAAGTGAGACTGACAAGCCTGTCGTTTCCAGGATCATCCTTACCCTTCTTGAAAACTGGGACATTAGCCAGCTTCCAGTCAACTGGGACCTCTCCAGATTCCCAAGACTTCAAAAATCTTGGAGAGAGGCCTGGTGATGACATCAGCCAGCTCTTAAAGTATTCTCAGATGAATCCCATCAGGCCCTGTGCAGCAGGGCCTGGTGCAGCAGATCCCACAGAAGTTCATAGCCCTGTTTGTGAGGTGACCATCCTCATCCTGTAATGGGCTGCTGTTATTTCATCACTGCCTTCTGCTATTAATGTACTTAAAAAACCTCAAGTTTCTTCCCCACAGTGCTGGCCAGCTTGAACTCCTATTGAGCTATGGCCACACAAATTTTCTCCATTACGTAGCAAGCAGCAGCTTTGTATCTGAAATTAAAATTTTTAAAAAATTACTGAAATTCAAATTAAAAAATACTTGAAACAGATGGTGGCAGTTGGGGGGGTATGTTGGTATTGTACATAATTTCTCCTTCCTGCCTAATCTTGCTTTCATAGCTGAATACTGGGAATAACACCTGATTTTCCTTGCTGCTGTTGAGGGCTTGTTGTTAAACTGTAAATATATGATTGTGAAGCTTCTAAATGTATTTCTTTTGTCTTGCATTTTGAAGTATTCTGAGTATTTCTAGCACTGAAAAAGGAGGAGAGGGGCAGGAGTCAAGAAGATCCTGTTCTGCTTATGCATACAATAGCAGAGATTAGGGGTTTTACATATTTAACAGAGACTTGCTTCTTTTTTCATTGTAGTTGGTAGTCATTGTTTTAGTGTGAGAGATGAAGAAATGTTCTCTGCCAGTGCAATTTCTCTCCTTCCTTGCAGCTCAGGTTTGGTCTCTCAATTGCCATACTGGTTGCATCACCATTTGTCACCTCTGCCTGCAGATGGTGAGACCTGAGTTTCCAACCTGGTGAGCTGGCCAAGAAGTTGCCAAATCCTCCTCCCTCCCAGACCCAAAAGACTGTTTCCCTTCCTGCCAGCTTTATAGCTGTTCAGCTTTTCAATAGGACTTATTGGCAGAATAAAATTTCACTGAGTCTGCTTGGTGTCAGGTGACCTGAGTACTGTCCATCTGGGTTGATGAGCTGTGGATATCTTGGACTCAGGCACAGTGGAGTGGTGCTGCAGGTAAAGTCTCCTAAATTCATGGTACCAGCTGACCACTGTGACCTTGAGTGAGACTGGAGACCATGGCCCCTGCAGCTGGCACAGCTGGTGGTGATCGCTTTCAGGAGGCTACTGCTATCATCTTACGTAACACGTCTCTGATTCAGTCATTAACCTCTTCCTTTACTCTTTGCTAGGTTCACAAATGTGAGGGTTTTTTTTAAATTTTTTTAGATAAAGGCAGTGAATCTGTGCTGTTTTAGCCAAAGCCTTTGTGTTGCTGAAGGACAGCAGACTGGTACCCTGTCCACACACAGAAAGTCATAGTCTGTTAGTCATGAAGGTGCCAGGATTTACCAGGCAGCTGTCTGTATCATGGGCTAGTTTACTTTCCTCTGCAGTGCCATCCACACCCCTGAAGCAAACGCTTTCCTATCACCAAGCAAAAAAACTTTGTACTTCCACTTGAAAGAAAGGTGCCAGACTGGGGCACATCCACTGATAGCTCATCTCACTTCTCTGGGCTGTTCAGCAGTGCAGGTAAGCTAAATTGCACAGAGGGCAACCATTTTCCATAGCATACAACTGCACACAGACTCCATGAGGTCCTCTCCAGTGGTTTTTAGGGCACAAAAGAGAAAATCTGATAAAAGTGCACAGGCTTCTTCAGACCGCCAGTAAGTGAGCAAAGCATTTGTTCTTTTAAGCAGCTTTAGACTCCATACCTGAATCTTTTTTTTGTTAAGTTGTGGACCTTATTTCATTATAGCAAAACCAAAGAACTTTCCGTTCTCTTTTGGGCCACTGTTGAGAGCATAACCATCACTGGATCACTGCTTTCAAGGGGTCCAGCCCCCAAGGTAGGAAGTAAACTCATGCAGAAGATTTGCTCTAAGAGGAGCCATCCTTTCATAGCATGAAAACCACTCTGATCTCTCACAAGTGCTGAGCAAAGTAACTATGTTAGTGTCCTGCCTGAGAGTTGCAGGTAAGGCAGCTTATTTGGACACCAGATCTTGTAACATAACTTTTGGTGACCAATTCAGGGCATAATAAAAATTATAAGTGAGCAGGCTGCTAATTTAAGGATTTTTTTCAGTGTTACCGGTGTGGTTTTTTTCACATGCCATACTAGAGGAGGGCATTACAGATTGTGCACAAACATTTCTGTTTTTCTTCTAGAAAAAACTCATCTAGAACCTAGATGCATTCTGGGTCCTGCAGGGGCATCACTTTACCCCAAGTGAAAGGGAAGCATCATGGTTTATAAACATCATGTTACTGGGCATATAATCAAAGAGATGGATTTCATAATTTGCATTTCATGAGTTGGTGGAGGAAGCAGCCTTCTACAGTGGACAGCTTAGAGCATTCAGTAAGTTTTGACCCGGGCTCTTGGAAGGAGCTTCATCTTCCCCATGCCCCCTGGACAGAGGCAGGCCTCCACACTTAGCCATTGTAAATGGGGAGCTAAATGTTAGAGACTTGAAAATTCCTTGATTAGGAAACAGCCCATACTAACAATACTTTTTTAGAATACTAGGTAGTGATGCTTGACTCGATACCTAGTTGGCAATATGATTTCCTTACTCACCTTGCTGATTGGAAAGGTGGCTAAATAGCTGGTGTGAACCCCTCAGCATGCCATGATGATCCACTCTAGCAGGCTGTGGAGCACCAAGTGACCATAGCCATGTCCCATGGCTCTGCCTTGCCCTTGGAGGTAGCTGGGCAGAAATTGTCGCCAGGGACAGCTCGCTGCCTTAACCTGCTCATTCCTGTCTCTCTGTCCCCTTGGCAGCAGTGGCTCACAAACCACTCCAGGAAGTGGCAGATCCCATATTTAGTTTTTCCACATTGCAATTGTGCAGTTTACTTTTGACAGCAACAACAGCCAGCAGAGCTTTGGCTCCAGATGTAGCACAGTGATTAATGCAGCACACAAATAATAATTTTGTCATAATATCTGCCATCCTCTTGGGGTGAGGCTGTGTTTTACCCGTGGGCTGACATTTGCTGGATGCATTTCATTATGTTCCCAGACACACCCTGGTTTCTGTATAATGGATGTGCTTATTAAAAAAGGAACAGAAAAATCTCTTCTGTTCCCAATACTTGGTTTAATAATGAACTCTCATTTCTGCCTGTGAACAAGTCTTTTTTCCCGACCCTCATTTCACACCTTTGGGTATCATGGTCTGCGGTTACAACAGTAGGAAATAATCTGTTTTAGCCATTGAAAATATAGGAGAAGAGAGTTTTGCAATTTTTACCTCTTTTTTTTTGCTGCTGTCTATGGGAGAAACATACTGAAAAATTACTCCCTTCACATGAGTAGTTTCATATGCTTTAGAAAAATAAGCAGCTCTTTGCACTAGATGGCAGTCTGGATAGTTCAGTGGGAAACTTGTTTTATTTCAAAAACTCAAAAGAAGAGTGATAAGCAGCATTCATCATTAAAAAAAATAAAAAATCATGTTCTGGTGATGACAAAATCACTTTTCATTGCTTGTCCACCACACATTTTTGTTGAGGGGGAATGTGGATTCCAGATCTGAAAACCTTAGGTAGGAGGTGCCAGTTCTCTCATTTTTCTCCTTTTCATTTCCTCCTATAATATCTCAGAAGAGCTAAGGTCCTATAGGACTGAATGTTCATCTACTCACTTTTAAAGATGTATTGCTGCTGTCCTGCAGACATAACCCTGAGGAGGATTCTGCTGATTGAAAAGACACAATGGCTAAATATTGATATGTAAGCTAAAATGTAAACTATGACTACACATTACTGATCAAGGATTAGCAGTGGATAAACAGGTGTATCAAGTGCAGAGATCTTGAAGGAGCTATCAAAATTAAGCTATAATTATGAAAAATGTTACGTCCTTCTATATATAAAAATACTAAGCACAATAGATTAACTTAGTTAAATAATAGGATGCTTGTCCCATATCTGAGCACCAATGTGAGCGTAAAATCCTGGTGCACACTGGCAATCTTTTATTGAAATTCAGTAGTACTACATTACATTGAAAGAAATTGAAGGACAGACCTGAACTGAGACATGGGTTTCTGAAGTTCTCCTTTGACTAGTTGGCCATGAACCTTTTGGATGCTGGGAAAAGTAAAGGTCCTTGTTCTGAGCCACTCATGCCAAGGCATGTCTGTCTGTGAGATGGTGGGCTTTGTGGTCCCTCATTTTCTCCTTCTACCTGTCTACCAGAAGAGAGAAGGAATCCACCTGGAAAGGAAGTCTAGATAACCAATGACAAATCCACTTGCATTTACTTTGCGTTAGGAAAAAAAGTTGCTATCAGGTGTAAGAAACTGTTTCTGCTCAACCTACCTCTTGTGTATTATTAGAAAAAATGCCATGCAGGCATCTCTGCAGAAAACTTGCATTTGTCTTAGGTGTGTAAAAGTATATTTTCACCAAGTGTTTTGTGGTATGTCTTTAAGTTCTCATACAGAATGCAAAAATAAGAAATTAAGATTAGTGATTTGAGACTCTAATTATCAGAAAGGTTTTAAGGTTAAGTTAATTATGTTGTTAGGGGAGAGAATTATGAAACTTTTAATTGCAAATAAGTAAGTCCACTGTATCCAATACCCAGGTGCTCCTAGGCTGAAGTAACAGCATCTTTCTGTGACGTGCTATCTTCATGAGGTAAAGGTATAAAAAATAAAATAATTGAAAAAAAAGAAAGGTAAGCTATTGGAATGAGTAGTTATTCTCTCTTGCCCATTGATCTTATTAAGCTTCTTAATATAAAGTTTATTACTCAGGCAGAAACTCCTGAGTGACAGAGGCTGAATTAGATATGTAGATGCAGACTGCATTTCTTTCAAGCAAAGAGAGCAAGTTGGATGACATTTACTTGCATTCTCTAAATGATTGTAAGGGGCACTGCTGAGAAACGCTCTGTATTTCAGTGCCTTGAATAAAAATTTGTACAATGCTGGTGCTCTGTCACAACTCTGTCCTCCTAGGCAGTGACTTCAAGTATATCTGTGGAAAGACATGCCAGGCAAAGGAGCCCTGGTGTTATTAAGGGAGTTCTTATGTAATTGCACTGCTTTGACTGAGTAGCAAAGCTAGAGGACTCTGTAAACAATTAGCGCTTGAATGTGAAATTCTTACCTTGCTACTCCAGGAAATTTTTGTATTTTAAGAAAAGCCCTCTTGTAATGACAAGACAACTGAAAACATAGACAAAGATTACATTTAAGCACAGCTTGCAACTGCAGCCTCATCTAACCTTTTCTGCAGGCTGCTGGGCAGAGTGGGCACTAGTCTGTGGTTCTGCTAGTACCTGCTCCATTTCTTACGCCTTGCTTTAGTTTCTCTCTTAAGTGTGTCTCTGCCACAATTCACAGCCATGCTGAATGTTGCTATCCTTCATGCTACTAATAAAATTGGGCTTCCAGACACTAAGAAAATGTCACTTTTTGCTTAACTGTTAAACTAATTAATGTTGTGCTTTAGTCAAGAGTGCAATTCATTCAGCTGTCAGCATAAGAAGATACTGTGTTATTTATTTTAAATGTCTAGAATTTTGCTTACACACAGAATAAAACAATCTCAAACATTATCATTTAGGATACATCATGAGGTTAGAGCCACAACCTATTTTGTGGTCAGATTAGTGTACATTTCTATAAGTGTCTGGCTGTCCTTCTGAAGTGAATAAGCAGTGACAGGTTTCATAGAAAAAGTTAGGAAAGATATTCTGAATAAAGAGAAGGCAGTTGGTTTTGTCCAGAAACTGTGCAATATGTCCAAGTTA
>VWZG01012243.1:112490-139640 GCA_013396735.1 Grallaria varia
ATAACAAAACTAGTATGTTTTACTTTTTCTTCTTTCCTTTTAAAAGTAAAAATAAATAAGTAAAACTCTGTACACACCCTTTCTGCTCTGTTTCTCTTTCATGATCTCCTCCACCAATACATAATTTGCACTGTATCCAGTACAGGGGAATATTTCTGGACAACTATTTCCCTAGGGGTGCTTATTAAGAATCATTGTTCTTTATTTCACACTGCGGTGCTAAACAAACAGAAAACTCAACCCCTCCTTCCAGTCTGGAGTTACAGATGACTTTAAAAGAGAGCTAGTGGTGCCAGTGAAGAGATTGTGGTCTACCAATGATAAATGGAAATGCATACATGCTATAATATAAAAGTTACAGAAAATTGGGTAATAACTAGTTTATATTATGCTGTAACCACTGGGCTGACTATGCTTGAAGTGAAGTATATTTCTGTGAGTAAGAGAAGAATAATTTGTTGATAGGAGCAATTGTTAATTGTCAGTGCGTTGACTGGGGGCAAAAGGAAGCTTAATTTGTGCAGCTGTGTCTCGCTGATAGGACACTTCCTACAGAACTGAAGCCTCTGTAGGAAAAGATCGGGATATGCCAAAAAAAAGACTGCCCAATACTCTCAGCACAGTTTTTTAGAAAATTGTCTTGATTCAATACTGGTTGCATTAGTTTGAACTGATAGGAACATACAATTTCCTGAAGAAGTAGACACAATGCTGGGAAATGAGGTTTGTGGTCCTTTTATCTGTTGATTATTCCTCATTTATCATTAAATAAGATTGTTATTACTGCCAGGTTTTACACTGCCTTAGCCAGTTCTGCTCTCATTTGTTTAATTTGTGCTGAAAATCTTGTATTTTCCAGGTAGAGCAGAGAATAGATATATGTGTATATATTTAACCTCTTATTTTTGTATGTATTGAGTCTTGGAGGACTTAGTGGAAAATGGTCACACCTTGCTAAATACTAGAGGCATCTGTAGCTGACAGGGCTGGTCATCATTTTGTGTGCTTTGCCCAGAGAGGTTGACCAAGCTGAGGAATCAAGTAGCAAAGTTAGGGTTTACAACTTTGGGGACTTCTCTATCTGAGAGAAACTTAGTCTGAAAATTTTGGTTTCACATAATGAAGTTCAGTGAATTTTTGAATAATTAAACTGTTTTCAGAGAGGGCAGCACACTGTGAAACAGACCGCTATGAGGTTAGCCCCACTGTTTATGTAGGAGCTCTGATGTCAGCGAAGTGTGTTGTGTTCACAGCAACTGCTCTGAACCTGGGCTTGACTCTGTTGTGAATTTACTGAAACAGCTGCTTATCAGTTGGCATAGGTCATTGCTTTCACATTTTTACCACTAATGTCTGGGAAAGTTGGGTGTTTGTGCTTCCTGTACTTGTCTATTGTTAAAATTCCCTATGAGGTTCTGTGAAATAGGTGGGAATAGTAATAACCTGGCACTTGCTGTTAGCTTTTAGTTTACCAGCTCCCAGTATCCCCTAGCTTAAGAGGAAAGAAGTGGTTGGGCTGCAGGGCAGGATGTGGCAGCCCAGGCTTTGATTAGGGGCATATGAATATGCACGCTGCCTTCAGCAGGTCCCAGAGTTGCAGGCTGGTCTGGGAAATAAATTACTCAATTACTAAATTGGCAGTCTCCTTGTGGGTGTTTTTGCTCCTGTTCTCTGAATGGGTTCTCTGCTGTAGGACCTTAAATGTCTTGCAGGAGCGAAGGCGAGGTACTGCGGACTATTAGTGGTGCAAACCACCCACAGCCACATCTCCTGTCAAACTTGCTCCTCTAAAACTAGGGAGGCTTACAGATCTTGGGTCAAAATCCAGAGGCTTTTAGGAATGTTAAGATGTAGCATGCATAACACAGCATTTTACTAACCCAGCTGCTTTCCTGAATCCCTACCTTTTGAAAATCAAACTAACTGAGGAGTGTCCATATTCACATAGAATTTTTCCTGGCAAAAATGTCATGTGTCTTTTGGCTTACACCACATCTCCCTATCCTGTTTTGCTTTGAATTGTGTTGGTTGGGAATATTAGGCAGTCTACTGCAGCACCCGTGGTATGGGGACAGGAGCTACAATCCAGCCAAGACCAGAGGATGCATGTGGAGACTCAGAAGTTTTCCGATGAAAGTTTGCTAAAACTAGCACAAGGCTGCCACAGTTATTGTGATGCACTTTGATTTTGTAATATATATAAATAGCCATCATTTAATCAGAGGATCTGGCAAGGTCAAGAATAGGGCTGATTAGGAAATAAAGAGTAGACAATAAATAAATAAAATTAATAAATAATCTCACTTAGGATAAGAGGTTGGTGTGAGAGAGTTGGCAGGAAATAATTAGAACACATTCACTGGGAGATTTATCTTTTATTCCTGTTATTTATTCCTCCTGCTTTTCACTAATGCAAATTTGTGCCCATGCTGTAACTACAAGCTTGTGCAGAACACAGCTGGCCCTGAGGGATAATGAGAAGCCTGATGGCTGTTCCACATCTACTCCCTTTAATGATTGCTCTGTAGAGGTTTGCACTGTTATACCAACTGATGATTTTGGCAAATTTAGGAATAAATTGTGTGGGTTTCATCTGCTGGGGAGCAGAAACTCCCTGCCTTGTCCAAAGCTGAAAATAAAAGAATAATTGCTTCATAGTGTCCCACAAACAGGTTTTAAGTGTTGTGGTTTGAATGTTAGAAGTGAATTTTTACTGCCATAATCACTGTTTGGATGCTGAAGAGGGTGACATGGTAAACATTTTAATGAGGTCACTTTCTGGAACTGTGAAACTTTGTTTAAAAACAGGAAGCTAATTTTGGTAGAAAATTCCATCGCCATTGGGTGCATTGGGCATAGCTTTTGTTCTTGTGGAAACCATCTTTTGTTCTGAAATATTCTGCATTTGTACTCTGAAATCTTACTCTGAGATGCTATTTTTCTTCCGGTTCACTTTTTTCCAAGTTCCTTTATACACAGAATTGCAAGTGTGTTGTGGAGACTGTGTCCTGTTTTTGGAGAGAGGATGGCTTTCAGTAGCCCGATGGGATTTTTTTTTAAGATGAGCTCTAATCAGTACTGAGCCGTGCAGCAGTTTGTATTGGCAAGACCAGTGCTTCTCAATGCTGCAGAGGAAGGAGCTCAAGAATCTGTCATCCTCATTGCCAGTGATAATGCAGATAATGCAGTGGCTCACTGAACATGTTTTCCTACAGTACTTCGCTCTGTATGATGAATGGATGAAACTAACAGTGTTTCTGAAGGACTGTCCAAGTATCTTTGTGCTGCTTGTTGTCTCTCTGATTTTATTTTGTCCTCGCTTCAGAAACAGGCAAACAGATTAATGTCTAATTTCTAAGTTACTCCAAAAGTCAACCTGCAATATTTATTTTTCTAGAACTAAGGCCTTGAAAGTTGCTCATAGGGAGAAATTAGTTACGTCTTTAGACTGCAGTTTTCTCTTTCCATCATGAGTCAACTCTAACTTGCAGTGTTTATCAACACTTTTTAATACAGTGAAACTTGTATTTACAGATAATATTCATATGCATAGAGTAACAGTGTTTCCTAGAGGTTTTTTTGGTTTTTTTTTTTTAAAGTGCATTATCGTCATTGCTTTGAATTCTCTTTTATTATTGCAGCAAGATAAATGCATACTAATCTTTTGGCTTCTGGGAGAGGCTGGGTGGTGTCTTCACAAGTCTAGAGAGTATAGGGAGCAATTTCTGCTGTTCTGTCCCACCTTGCCTCAACAACCTGTGTGCTGCTGAGAATGAACAAAATGTTCTCCCCACGGTTGCATTCCTTCTGCCACTGTTCAGTGCTACAAGTCAGTAAAACAAAGTGGAATTTCTTAAAGCTGCCTTTTTTTTTTAAAAAAAAAAAAACCTGTGATGCTTTTTGCTTTGCAAGCAAAGAGCTGCTAATGTCTAATGTTATACCTCTTTAGGTTTTGCCTTCTCACATAATTGCTAATTGGTAGTTTTGGGAAGGATTGTTTCTGCAGCCTCTTTTGCTCATAGCATCTGCACATAAATTCTTTCAGGAGGGGAGGTGATGGAGTGGCGTTCACCCACAGCCATGTTTATTTCTGTATGAGCTAAATACTGCCCGACTCCAAAATACACCAGCCATAACAGAGCACCACTAGAGCAACTGTAGGTCACCTTCTACAGGGAGTCAGGCTTTATATGCCTGTCCTGCAGCAAGGCAAGTGTCATTTGCCTTTTTTTAAAACTGGCCCTTTAAGAGCATGCCTTGGCAGTTGCTGATGAAAATAGTCCTTGTCTGTGTGTTCTTAAAGGCTCATGTGCCTGAGCTATCATATGATGAATTTTAGCTATATTTATAAGGAAATTAATGCTGTTTTTCACCCTTTAAGAACTTTATTTTGATGTGAGACCTAGCCTTTTCTTTCTTAGAAAGGTCCCCTTTTCATAGCAATCCTTGTTCAGGGTGATGGCAGCAGGTAAGAATTATACCAACGCTCTCAGATAACTGAACATAACTTTCACCTGGTTTTGTAATTTTTCCTCATTATACATGTGCTGTAAAATAATTATAGCATAAATAATTACTTGAATTGTACTATTGTTACATACATAAATATAATCTGCTTCTTAAATCAGAGTTGTAAATGATAATAATTCACACAGCGTTCAACATTTCAGTTCTTAAGGTTTGTCTTCTGCAAATTTTGCCTTATTGCTTGCCTGGTATTTCTTCTCTCTTATCTTTATACTTCTCTCGTGAAGCAGATGCCCTTTTACTGTGTTGGAAATATTCTTAACCTGTTTACAAGCAAGTATTTTATACTGGTAATTCTGTAAAGACATAAACTGTAGTGGTTTTTGCACCTGTACTGTGTAGTCCTTGAAAATCCAACACATTCCTCTTAACAAGGTGCTTCCTCAGCTTACACGATTGCAGAGAGCTTCCACCTTGATGGCAGCCTTCCTCTCTGAAAGAGACATTGCTTCTTTGAGTAAGGAAATAGAGACTATTTCTAAATACTATGCTATCAAATATCTTAAATCTTTTATTTACTGTATTGCTTAATGGCAAAGGGATAGATCATATATGTCAGTATGTATATACAAGACATGTGATGGCATTTAGAAACAGGAAATGAAAAATGAAATGTTAAAGGAAAATTTTGCCTGCTTTCACCTTTTCAGCTTTTGAAACTTCACTGTGGGCTGACATTAGCATGCTGCCTTCACTTTGTTAATTTTCTTGGCAACATTTTGAAACAAAAGGCAAAACATGGATTTATTATTAGCAATAAACATGTTCACAGAAGTTCAGTTGTAACTTGTGTGGTTGCTTCTGTAACTGTATTGAGGAGAGGGGGGAAAAAAAGTCATTCCAGTATAGCAGAGAGGAGCAAAAAGTAAACTTTAGTATTTCCTCATTTGGTAATTAAATAGCTTTAGAAACTTAAGAAGTTAGAAGTAGGAGGATGATGTGCCAAGTCTTTAATCCTGTCATGCAGGGCCGCTTTGTAACATTTTTCGTTGTATATTGTCTTCTCTTGCAGTAAAAATGTGCAGAAGTGTAACAATTCCCATTGCTTGCTTTTTGGCACTGGACCTGCTTCTCCAGGGTGAAAATTAGGCCTGATTAGAGCAAGTGAGGTGTACAGATCCTTGGGGACAGAATAGTGAAAATAAGTAGTTCCTCCAAATAAGTAGAGTGAGGAAAAAGAACTTCAGCACATATAAGAACAAAGCTAGGGAGAGAACATCTGCTGTAACATTGCTCTCCTATAAAAACTTTTCTCAAGATTTAAAATCAGTAAAAGATTATCTGTATTGCTCAAATGGGTTATTTTTAGACTTTTAAAGGAAGTTACAGTGCCCGCAGAAGGGACCCTTCAGTTTTGCTCTGACCCAGAAAACCAGAACCTAAATCTTAACTTTTCTTTTTTATTTGGCTGGGGCAGACCTTGTTCAAATTCAGCTGCTCTCTTCTGGATTATGCATGGAATGATGGAAAAGGGGAACAGGTATAAATAAATAGTGTATTTTCTGTTTTGCAGTTCTTCCAAGAAGACATATGGATATGCTTTTAGCTCTGTATTTATTTGTTCACTGTGTCCAGGTGTTTATTGCATATCTGTGGTCACTGGGGCTGGAGAGAGCTCAAAATACGGCTTAGCTTCCTGGACAAGTGGGATGTGGATGGGAATAATGTGAACAAAGGAAGTGCCCCTCTGCTAGGACCTTTGTGCAGTGGTTTGAGGAGGTCATTGATAGCTGTGCAGCAGTTTATTCTGCTGTCCAGATAATGAGAGTGAATATGAATATAAAAGCTATTCTTCTGTTAGTAAGAACATCGGAATTAGTTTTAGTTTTATATACACCACATAGTTTCCTGCTTGGGAGGTGCCTTCTCTGAAGAAACACATGAATCACATTGAAGATGCATTGTTTCATTGACAGTCCAGCTGTGTTCTCTTCAGAAGCTTAAGTTCTTGCCTTGCTTTTTGATCCAAGAATTTGGTTCGTTGTGCAAGACACACTGCCATCTATTTGTCTGTTTGCTCATATGGTGACTGATAAAGGTATATATTATTTTACTATTTCTTTATTAAGGTTCTGCTATTTAATAATAGATCATTTTAAAAGACCTTAAAGGTAACATATTTATGGATCTCCATAGAAAGTTACTGGTTTTGCGGTTTGTGCTGGACTCAATCCACTGTTGCAGAGTTAAAAGAAGGTGAGTTTCAGATCCATACATCATTTGGGGAATTACAAATTTTATTCTGACTCAACATGTGCTGTGAGATATCGATGACTCCTTGTTTGCAGAGTGTATCAGTTCATGTCATCACTGAGGTGTAGTTTTGCCTGCCTGATAGTGTGAATGAAAGCTGAGTTTATTGGGATGTGACTGACTGGTGCAGAAATGAGTGTCAGCACTGCCAGCCTCCACATTGCACATGGTAGTCATACCACACATGTCCCAACAGCTGGATACCCCCTTGCTTGTCAGACCTCTCCTTCCTGGGCCCTGTGGCAGAGCAGTGGCACACTCCATGCCAGCAACCCAGTGCAGGACCTTAGATTAGAATTTTCAGGTGAGATACATAATTCACCAAGTTTAAAGTCCTGGCTCCCTAAGGTGAAAAGTACTTGTGCAGTAAGTTGATCAGCACACACAGGCACTCTCAGACCTTGCCACTATACATCTCTTTGAAGAATATGGGGAGTGTGAGCATGAGAAGATGCTGTGAATAATTAATACAAGTGTTAGCTCACCCTCTCACTGAGAAGGAGGAAGACAGGTTATGTGAACTCTGTGCTGACTTAAATTACACAGATTAAATGACAAAGTCCCTGAGCATTAGGAACAGGTTGTTTTAATGTTGGTTTGACTAGGTGGCAGAGAGGAACACCCTCTGTGAGGGACAAGTGTGTTGCCCCAACTTGTGGTCCCCTCCTTTGGGTGGGTAAGTTCCCTGCAGGAGGCCACATGCAGTTTTTCACGCACAAAGCAGAGGCTGTGTGACACTTGCCTCACAAGCTTACAAGTCTTTCTCCATGAGCTGATGAGTAGGAAGAGTTTGGAGATAATCTGCTGTCCTGGCACCCACCGTGCTCTGCTGCAGGTGCTGTCAGATGGTCTCCAGTTGGTTGATGCCAGCTCCAAATCAAAGTGATAGCAGAGTTTGGTGACCTTTTGCATATTCAGTAAAGAGGGGTCATTTGGTGTGTGGTGGGGTGGCTGGCAGGTTTTTGCTGCTGTGATATCCTGTCTCCCTCCCTCCAGAGCATGCAGGCTTGCAGTCCATAGGCTGTGGTGTGGAGATATGGTGGCTTTGGAGGCAGGACCAGAGAAACCTGCTCACCCCTGGGATGAATGTGAAAAGCCTCACAAGAGGGGGAGGGAGGAGGCAAGAAAAATTGTGAACGTGTGCTGGCTGTTCCTGAGGTATGCAGTGTGATGGGGTGGGAAGGGAGAGCAGCGTGGAAGATGTCTGGAGTGTGTTCCCTGGCCGAGCTGAAGCTGTGGGGTTGTGTTCTCAGTTCAGCGGGAAAGTTGTGATAAGTAGGGTCCTCCTGCATTTCTGAAGGACCACAGCAACTTAGAGAAGTGTGACCATGTTTATATTGAGGTTGTAGATACAGTCTAGCAGTTGGGGATGGATGTTGGCAGTGCAGGCTACAGAGTCTAATGGAGAGCAGGACTTCACTGTCTTTTGCTGCAAACTGTGACTGCAATATTGTCTTCTTGCTCCTAGAATTTCACACTTTCACTGTGGAAGAATCCTATAATTTCTTTATTCATGTAAAGTTGTTACCAAAGTCCACAGTAACCTTATTAGTAGTTAAAAAAGCAAAAGAGATACGTGGATTTGGGTGTTATTGTGCGGGAGAAAGCTGCATATAGGGCTAGATAACAATAAAGCTAGTCTGCTGGAGCTATGTCAGGTAAAGACCTCGGACAGGGCCATCATTGAATAGTTACATGGGGAAATGCTGCTAGACAAAAGCCTTTGTCTCTGAACTTGCCAACTGTCCCATACCATTGCCCTTTTGTCATATCAGATTTATGGTTGTTCTGGTTATGTATAGCATCTCAGACCTAAAATCAGAAGAGCCAGACTGAGATTTGGCCGTCTGCCTCTAAATATGTTTCATGTTTGTGCCACTATGTATGAAATGTCACCAAATACTCTAAATACTTGGATAATTTATAGAGTTGAATATTTACCAGAGTTTGTGCCTTAAAATACTTGCAACTTGTCATAGATGCAAAGTCTAAAGGAGATCACAGTGCATTTGATAAACTGTAAACACCCGTGGTTGGTTTGGTCATCTCGGCCTTTAAGTTCATCTACATTTAAATTCACTCTAAATAAGTGAATTAATTTAAAGTACTGGAATTTGCATTTAGGTTTTTACACCTGTTGTTCAGCTTCTAATGTTTAAAGATCGAGTGAAAAGGATGCTGTGTTTAGTCCTGCCCCCTAGAGTGAACAGACATGATGGGCAGTTTATGTACATGCTGTAGAGAAGTTGGACATGCTTCTTGTCCCAGGCAGAGCAATTCCAGGGTTGTCAGCACTGGGAGGAAGCTTGCATGCATGCATCATGCCCAACATGCATTCATTCCTCTCCTAGCTCTTTGGAAGCCTTTTCATTTGTTATTGGTGTTGGGAGTCTCATCTCTCCTGCTTTTTCACAAGACAAATGTGAATAACCCAGTTCCATCCTTTAGGTTCCCTGTCACAGCAAGTATCACAACCCATAGCAATATCATACCGGCTTGAATACATGTACTTTCATGTGAGTCATTATTCACTGGCATAAACAAAAGGGAGTGTCTTCTACATCACCTATTAGGAATTTCAGGTATAAAAAAAAAACAACTTGGTTTTTTTTCTACCTCAAATTGTGTTTCTTTTTCTAGTTGATTTTTTCCCCCCTCAAATATAAACAGAAATTGGTTTCTGAGTTGCAACACCAAGCAGCCTTCTGAAGTTGTTTTTTTTCTTTCTGTAATGTAACATGATGACAATGATGTTGTCAGGAATGCTTTCTAAAAGAGAAGGTGGGTCTGAGAATGCTTGAAGAATGTGGGGGACTTTGCTGCACTCTGTGATGGGTGTCATACCTGTCCATATTCAGGCTCACAGCATATGAACAAAGATCATAATCTTGCATATTAGACAAGGGCCACCAAGTCATCAGGCTGGAGAAAGCAAGAAGATTCTAGCCCAGTTCTATACAGGCAGGGTGTCCCCCTTGTCATGACTGACAAAAGAATGCCAACTATGACGTACAGAATCCAGTCAAAGACTTCCTTTTACCAATGAATGGTGATTCTGATAGTGAGAAAAAAGCAAGAGCTGCCACTCCTGGCTGTCAGTGAGTCTGGATCTCAGAGAACAGGTATGGTTATTGAAAGTCCATTAGGCTGACATCATGTCTTTTGAGATGTGTGGGTGGGCTGTTTGTGCTGCTGGGAAAGCTGTTTGTGCTGCAGGTAAGTTCTGTTTTGTCACAACTCCTCACTTGCTCAACAAAAATTACTAGAACTGAAATTTTCCTTTCCGCATATTAGCTAGTTGTTAAAAGGCAAGATTGGTTACAGTAAGAAAAGTATTGAATGTACTCTACCCCATTTTGTAAGATCATTCTTGCAGACAACTTTTTATAAGAAAATATTCATGATGGGGGGTCATCCACATGTATACATAAAAGGGTACTAAAAGAACAAGTAAAATGATCTGGGGAATGGAGTTGCTAAGGAGCTGGGAGAGAAGATTAAGGTTTATAAATTCACAAAGGATGTGGTTAAGCTTGAATCTACACTGATTTTCACCAAACCCTGCAGTGCAAGAATTTGGTGGCAGTAAAATTTCTTGGACATCAGTTTAAAACAAGAAAAAAGTATGCAGTAGGTACGCAGCCTGGGACTTCTTGCCCCACAGGGCAGCAGAGGTAGGTGGCATCAGCAGGGTTAGAAAGAGACTAGTTAAATTCACAGGCAATTTATGTGGATATTAAAATTACATAGTAAGGACATACCTTTAAATATTTCCAATCCAGTCATTGTTGGTTCTGGGAGGACACAGAAGCATGGACACATCAGGAGCAGGTGTACTCTCCTTAAATAGCATTTCTTGTTGCCAGTATTGGAAACAACATAGTCTAGATGGATCATTTGTCTGGCTCCACAGACTGCTTGTATGTTATTTCTGCTGGGTACTATTTTGAAGTCCTTTCCCTATTTCTTTGTACCAACAAGCTAATGAGTGGTTTGTGTAGGGACAGCTGGTTTCTCTTCTGGATCCTTCTGTTATCAGCTGGGATAACTCCATGTGGAAGGGAAACTAAAACACAGCAGCTGATGGGAGAGCATTTCTGCCACTGCTAGCAAACATTACTGAGCAATACTTGGGAGAAAATCAGAAAATTGTTGGGTTATTTAGTCTAGCAAGAAGGATCCAGTGCCTTTGAAAGATTTTTATATAGGTTCATTTTCTGAGACATTTTCTGTACTGAAAGCTGCCCAGTCAAGCCCAGCTCCTGTGCAACAGGAAGGAGGCTTGGAAGAGTGAAGTAGAAGCTTTCTAGAAGCTCAACTCAGAGATGAAAAGACTATTTTCAAGTATGCAGAAGAAAACCTCTCAGACCCCTGTGTTACTGAAGGTTGTACATTTATCCTCTGCTTTCAGAAATAACAAGGTGGAAGACAGCTTTAGTGCAAATCTGGTTAAGAGGGTGGTGGGGGGACCAGGGGAGAAGACAGTTAAGGATATCCCCGTGAAAATGACTAATGTTTAATTCCAGCATAACTTGAGAACTAGAGCCTGGCATTACAGTAGTTGAGAGTTCAGGGTTCAAATGCAACAAAGCTCAGCATTAGGTCTGGTTTTTTTAATTTTTTTTTTTTATTTTTTGGCAGAAGGGAAACATGTGGCCTGGCTGGGAGCACACTGACTGTTCTTTTCTTCAGCTTGCTGACTCAGGTCCCAGAGTTTCTGAGCCATCACTGTCTTCTTAACAGAGCTTAGCTCAGCTTTTGCCTGGAGCTCTGCTATGAAAAAAGACCTTTTACAGGCCAATTCCATAAGTGGAGGGAGTGAGGAAGGCAGGCAGGTAAATTCATGCTGACCGTAGCCATATCTTGTTAATTAACTTGCTTGTTGAAAGGATTTACAAGGCTTCTTTTGCTCTCATCATGCAGATTCTGCACAAAAACAAAACAAAACAAAACAACAAAAAACCAAAACAAAACAAAAACCAGAAGAAAACCAAACATAGTGAGAGGCTCCTTTTAGTTGACTGCTTAAATACAGTCTGAAATAAATTGTCTGTTGTATTGCATGTAGTAAGAATCATCTCTGTATCATCTCTGTGATGGAGAGACTGAATCACAACTGACTGCTGCCTGAGGGACACTGCAGGAAACACTGGTCCCAGGGAATTTTGACTTCTGCATTTTAGGGTGGCCTAGACAAACAGCCTGTGCTACTGATCTATTTCGTTCAATTAGTGCATCTTAAGAAGCAACTTGTATAGTTCTGTGTGTGATTTGTATGCAACATTAAAAAACCATTTGCTCTAAAAAGTATGTGAATGAGTGAATTGTTACATGGTTAAGTAATTAAGCGAAATTTAAAATCATTCACAATTTACCCTTATCTCAAAGTTGATTACTCTGTGTCTGGCATGAAAAATCCTCATATGCCTGGATTTTTACTTGTTTTTTAACTTTAATTCTAAAAAGCATTTATTAAAAAAAAAAAGTATTTCTCCCTTATAAAAATGTTGCCTCTTGGTTTATTGGCCACTTGTTTTGAGAAGTGTAAAGATAAGAACACAACCACAGTAGGGTAAGATTGGCAAGAAAGTATCAGTAACATACAGTCATTATCCCAGAGTAGATACCAACCACAGAGCAACTCCCCACATACTTTCTCTTTTGCTGTTGCTGGCTTCAGCCCGTCTTCATTTAAATTGCACCTGGCATATTTGCTTGAGTGTACAAATTAGGTTGCAGACATTCCTGTTTTCTGTAGAGAAGTTTGGAAAATGCTTGCCACTCTGGCTGAGCAGGAGGAGGGATTCCCAATGCCAATTTCTTCTTGCGGGTACAGAAATTACCATTTGCGTGTTTAGATGGGTTTTGCATGTATCTTGGCGCTTTTGCAAATGTTATCAGTGTCTTGCAGAATGAAACTGGGCAAGTTCTACTGCCAGAACGACCCACATGTGAGAGTGAAGTCTCAGGCAGAAGTCTTGTTGCACTGATGCATACCAGGAATGGAGCAGTACCTGTTCTTGAGTGTTGCATCTCATGGGTCGACTTGCTCTGTCAAGCCCCTCTATCCTAGGCCTGCTTAATCACCACTTTACACTTGCTGGACAGGATTGCAGAGCTGGTTTCCCTTCTGGGACCATTCCCTGACTGAATCTGTCTGAACGACTAGGAGTCAGTACCTTTGAATCCTTCAGAGTTCCACCCCACAATGCTCTCACTTTTAGTCCAGATCTTAAGCAATGGAATCTTAGTGTCTGAGCCACATTAACCCTGTGAGTGGTTGAAGATATCTGCAGATCTAGAGCTTGTGTTGAGTAGTTGACATGACTGTTTACTCTGAAGAGTCTGTGTGTGCCGTGAGAAAAAATAGGTTATATGCATATCTACTTAGCCTAAAGCCCTGTTGCCTGGGAAGCCAAAGCCTGTCTTCTTGAACCCCACAAAAAAGTGTGTGTCCATCACCATTTTCCACATGTGACTGCAGCTCCTGAACAGAAGGACTTTCACAATTCCTTTTCTGGGTTAAGAGCTGAGTTATATCTCTCTTCTAAGTACTGAGTTGCCAACATGTCATTCCACAACTCTTAGACCAAACCTCAACTGTTTTCTATCTTAAGTGTCTCTTGGAAGCATCAGACTAAAGCGTGAGCCTGGATTTTCTGCAAGGTCTGTGCCCTCTGAGACTACATTTCTGCTGTGTGGATGCTAGAACTGATGTATGTATACTCAGATACTTCTGATGCTGAAACACTAGCATAGGTGTCTGTGACATGACAAGATGAAGCACAAAGGAGGAGCAGAGTTCTTGTCTCTTGTGACTAGGACAGGATTAGGACATAGGCTTTATGTTTTGCCTAAAAAAAAAAAAAATCACCATTCTGGAAAAACTTGTAAAAGCTGGGATGTCATGAAAGTTTGTAGAAACTGAGGATCATGTGTGTTTAAGCTTTCTGCTATTGAACCTCAGGGCAGAAGAGTTTGAATATCTAATTCAAAACACTTTAAACAACTGCTTCATTGAGCAATAACACTTCATATAGCTAGTCTCTGCTTGTTTTGCATTTGCCCTAGGATCTGTAAATCACAGTATTCAGAGTCAGGCATGGAGCAAGCATGTGAAAACACATGGGCAGAAAGTTGAAAAGTTTGGAATGGAATATCACAGAATATGTCTATTTGGATGGAACCCACAAGAATCATCGAATCAAACTCCTAGCCTTGCACAGGATCATCCCCGAGTCACACCATATGCCTATGAGTATCATCCAAACATTTCTTGAATTCTGTCAGTCTTGGTGCTGCGACCACTGCCCTGGGGAGCCTGTTAAAGTGCCCAAACACCCTCTGGATGAAAAACCTTTTTCTAATACCCAACCTAAACCTCCCCTGACACAACTTCAAGCCATTCCCTTGGGTCCTGTCACTGGTCACCACAGAGAAGAGATCAGTGCCTGCCCCTCCTCTTGCCCTCATGAGCGAGTTGTAACTGTGGTGAGGTCTCTCCTCAGTCTCCTCCAGGCTGAACAGACCAAGTGCCCTCAGCCACTGCCCATACAGCTTCCCCTCAAGACCCTTCAACATCTTCGTTGCTCTCCTTTGGACACTCTTTAAGAGCTTATTACCCTTCTTACATTTTGGTGCCCCAAACTGCCCACAACATCCAAGGTGAGGCCACCCCAGTGCAGAGCAGAGTGGGACAATCCCCTCCCTCGACTGGCTGGTGATGCTGTGCCTGATGCCCCCCAGGACACGGTTGGCCCTCCTGGCTGCCAGGGCGCTGCTGACTCACATTCAACTGGCCATCAACCAGGACCCCCAGGGCCCTTTCCATGGCACTGCTTTCCAGCATCTCATTCCCCAGTCTGTATGAACATCTGAGGTTGCCCCATTCCAGCTGCAGAAGCCAGCACTTCCCTGTGTTGAACTTCACATGGTTGGTGATTGCCTGGTCTTCTAATTTGCCAAGGTCTCCCTGCAGGGCCTCCCTGCCTTTGAGGGAGTCAACAGCTCCTCCCAGTTTTGTCATCTGCAGACTTGCTTAATATCCCTTCCAGTCCTTTGTCCAAGTCATTTATGAAGATGTTGATGAGCACAGGGCTCGAGACAGAGCCCTGTGGAACCCCACTAGTGACAGGTCACCAGTCTGATGTCACCCCATTCACTGTTACCCTCTGCTTGACCCGTGACCCAATTGCTCACCCAGCACCTGATGTGTTTATCCAGCTGTGCTGGACAGTTTGAAAGGATCCTGTGAGAGACAGTATTGAAAGCTTTACTGAAATCCAAAAGCCATCAATGCTTCCCATGGATCAGCTAGGTGGGTTACCCTGCCATAAAAGGAAATCAGGTTGGATAAGCAGGACTTTCCTCTCGTGAAGCTGTGCTGTCTGTGATCAATGACTGCATTGGCTTTCAGGTGTTCTGCAATACTTCCCAGAATAATTTTCTCCATGACTTTACCAGACACTGTAGTGAGATTGATAGACCTGTACTTTCTGGAGTCCTCCATATTGCCCTTCTGGAAACTGAACAACATTTGCCAGCTTCCACTCAGCTGGGACCTCTCCAGATTCCCAAGACATCTCCAAAATCACTGATAGAAGTTTTGCAATGACATCAGCCAGCTCTTTGAGGATTTTTGGATGAATCTGATCAGGCCCATAGATTTATAGGGATCCAGCTACAGCAGCAGATCCCTCACAGTTTCAGGGTTGACTTGGAGTTGATCATTCTCTCAGTCATGGTGCTCCTGCTCAGAGCACTGAGACCTCCTTGGTCCATGATTTGTGTTGCAGGCAGAAGTAAAGAAAGCATTAAACACCTCTGCTTTGTCCCTGTTTGTGAGGTCATCATCCTCATCCTTTAACAGGCCAATGACATTTCTATCCTGCCTATTGCCATTAATATATTTGAAAAAAACTCCTTTTATTGTGCCCCACATTTCTGGCCAGCTGCAACTCCAGCAGAGCTTTGGCAGCACAAATTGTCTCCCTACAGTGGCAAGCAGCATCTCTGCATTCTTCCCATATAAGCTATATCTAAGCTTATATATATAAGAATATATAAGCTCCTGTACTAATTTTCTAAGATGTTTCTACTGGAGAATGTGCTTTGCTGTAGAGTAGGCAAAGTTTTCCTCCTCTGTGTATTCCAGCTGGCCTCTGATATTGTCCTGCATCTCCCCCAGATGAAAGACTTCTGTCGAAGTGGAGCTGCTGGGGAGGATGTTGCTGGGGAATCACATGTGACACCTTTCTAAAAATGATCTGTGTATGTGTTAGTGCAGTTTCAGAATTTCAGTATCCAGTGTACTGTTGTGGCTCAAAGCAGTGTGAATTCCCTTCCTCCATGAATCTGCTGAGGTAGATCAGAGTTTTTCCATACTTGAAGAGGTGTTAATAGACAGATTGTCAATTCATGTTACGTTTAACTGAAAAAACAAACCAAAACAAAACTGAATCAATTCTTCCACTTAGATGGCAAATCATCAGGTCCTAATTAGATCCTATGTCTCCCTTTTTTTTTTTCTTTTCTCCTATCTGTTGAACTTAATTTGCTGCCTGAATTAGTTTATTAATCCTCATTTAAGCTCAAAAGCATCATTATTTTAACTAAAAGTGAGTTTGCTTGAGGCACTTATGTCTGCACAGCTTTGAAACTAGTAGAAGCATACACACAAGGGAGTTTGTACCAGGTCAATTACACTTCTTTAAGCCACAACAAAATGTAAGATCTTTGGCCCTGGTTTGACTTTCAGCAGTGTCTTTATTAACTTTATGTCAATTCTCACCTCAATTACATTTGCTTCTTGTTATTAGAAGGTCTCCTCATATTTGACTGAATGTTGATTAGTGTTTTTAACAGATTTTACTTTTAATCCCATGATGAGTTTCCAGGCACACCATAGCTGGTGCTTGTTTTTGTCATAGACACAGTCATATTCGGGATTGCATTGCATCTGAAAAAGGCAGGTCCAGTGTCCCCTCCACCCCCTGGTCCTCTCCCATCTGTCTCTCTACCCATCCCTGGGTGCATACTCTCAGGTCTCCCCTTGTAAAATGCATATAAGGAGAGCAGAGAAGCACACCTGTTACAGTGCTACTGACAAAACACAGACCTGAACAAATTAGAGGTGGGTAAATTAATTCAGTCATCTTTACCCTTGGGTGCACTGCTGGTAGAGTCTGAGACAGTGGGTGCCCTGAGAAACTTGACATGGAGACAGATGTTAATTTTTCAGTAAGCATTCATTGTGATTCGGTAAAAATTGCCTGTCTTCAACTTAAAGCATGACTTCATATCCTGATGGCAGTGGCAGAGATTGGAGTGATGCTTTAAAATTTCTCCCTTTGAAAGGAAGTAGTTAATATTTTCCTAAAAACTTACAAATTTTAAACTTCTGTCCTGGCTGCAAACTCTGCCAGCAACATGTTTTTCTATTTTTCTTGCCATGTTTCATTGTTTCAGAAATATGATGATTATTGTTATGCCTGGACTCTTGTCATGGGCCTCTGCATCATGGTCTGTGGTGGATACCTGATTTATTTTGTTGTTTGTAGCTTTTTGCTTGTAGTCTTTCTGGCAGCTTCATGTCCTGCCCTCCACTGAAGAAGAGATTGTAAACTTAAAGGTATATGGCTGAACTAGGGGAGGAGGAGTTGCAATGAAGGCCTTTCTGCATTCTTGCAAAATTGATGTCAGAATTCTATTAAAATTGAAGAGATTCGTGTTTGTGCTCCTTGAAGGGGAAAACAAAGCCATATGAGTTTGTGAGACGGAGCTCCATCAGCTTCAGGAGACAGCCAGCTTCTCTATCACTCAGTGTACCTTTGACTCAAATCCACATGGTCCTTGCACTCATTAATTTCTCCATTTTTCTCTTCCTTTTCTAATCTGCTTAGCTTTCAAATACTTCCATGCACATACTGTCAGAGCCAAATCAAATATAACTGGAAAAACATGACTGGTTTGTTGAGGAGCTATCAGCCCAAGTCAGACGGGGGTCAGCAAAGCAGGGTGGTCTTCATACACCTAAGCTCCACCTATCTAAGTCAACAAAATGAAATGCTGTTTTGGACTCAGAAAACTTGAAGCAGGCTCAAGAGAAGGAAGACATCTCTGCGGCTCTGGACTAGTCAGATCTGTTGTTCTGAGGATGAGGACCATGATCAGGCTGCGCAAATGGTGGGCAGGGAAGGAGGAGCAGGAGCCCTGTAGCAGAGCTAATGAGGCTGGCTTTTCAGAGCGAGCCAGCAGGCAACTAGCCACAAAACTGCTGTTTTGGCTCCTGCCTCTCCCTTGGCTTCTGCTCTGCAGCAACCCGCCCAGGGCGACAGCGCCCTTTTTCTGTACCCACAGCCTGAGCTCCAGGCAAGCACTGCTGCTCGGTTTGGTCTGCCACGTGTGGGTTGGAAGAAAACCTCACACCCAGCAAACCTGTTGCTGCTGGGACTTGCAGCAGAGAGGTCTTGTAGTCAGACGTGTACCATCCATGACAATGTCCATGCTACCTCTGGTCCCCCACCCTGCTGGCTTCCACCCAGCAGCTGTGGGTGTCTGGGTTTGTCAGGCAGTGGGATCCATGTGCCTGCCTTGGCTGCATCTGTTGTGGGATTCTCCTGCCCTCACCTCCCCTGGGGGACAGCTGAGCTCAGAAATTGCAACAAGTCCTCTGCATTCTGGTACAGCTCTTCTGTAGGTGCTCTTCACCTAAAAATACTCTAACCCTGCCTACGTAAGCTGTTGGATAATCTAAAATTGTATTTATGTGCCAGAAAATGTGAGAAAGCTGCAGTGGTACAGGAGAGGTTAGAGACAAGCTGCAAAAAAAGCTGAGGGCAGGCCAGAAAAAAATAAAATAAGGCCAGTTGTAAATTCAGCTAGTTACATCCTCACTGAGGGCAGCTCTGGAGGCTGTCAGAGGACACTGTTCAGCATGAGGACAGCTGTGGGGGTTTGTGATAGCTAGGATGCTGAGTAAGAGGAGCTTGTTATTGCTGTGGTGAAATCTGCACTGAAGGTGGTGACTGTAAACACTCAGAAATGCCTATTGCTTAATGTACTGAATTTCTTAAAACTGTATGTTTTTAACTCCCTTTTACTTGTCTGTTCCAGGTTGCATGTCTGTTTGGACTTGATGCATGGCACGTGCATGACACCAAACTGCCTAGCTCTGGATGTGTCACTGAGCAAACATGGCCTACCCAGCAAATACTAACGGCAGTGCTGCAGGTAACTAAGCAGGAACGCTCTCCCCTGTTGGATTATTATTTAAAAGAAAAAAAAAAATTCTTAAATTGTGAGAACAGGAAAAGGAAAAATAGTGGAAGTTTAAATACTGAAAACCAGTTTCCTGGTAGATCAGAGCCTCTCTGTTCCCCCCACCCCTGATAATTTTTTTGAATATTTAATCATGGAAAGTTGTTTGGGAAGGCTTAAGTGCTGGCACTCAGTCATTTAGCATGCAGTGTGCTCTGCTCTCAAGGACCTACATGGGCTTACTTCAGACTCTGGAAGGCCTAAGGCTTTGCTGCAGAGAGTCATGTGGTTGTTATTCTGTGTCTGTAATTAACTTGTGAGATTAACACATCAAATCCCCAGCCCTTCCTGGTCAGCCTTACCAGCCACTCTGATTTTATTGCTTGCTTGTCAGCAAAGCATAAAAACATTTCTCAAGCATTATCAAGAGGAGGTGTTCATTTCACTTTTTCATTATTTTTGAGAAATAATGGCTGTTCTGAGAAAAGTGGCTGTTTTGGTTGGGTGATACTCTGTGAAACAGATTGCTTTGCATGTTCAAAGGTTGCTCAGGAGGACTGGCAGGTCAGGAGGGGGCAGAGATCGCAGAAGGACTGATAACAGCACAGCAGCAGTCTTACTTCTGTGCTTGTGTCAATATTTTCCTCTTCTGATCACTGCACAAACATAGTTTTAACCCACTAAAGCTGAGGCTGCTACAGGGGGATTACATGGAAAATTTCAAGTGCATGGCAGGAGACTGTGAGACCTCCTAATGTAGGTATGATGGGAAATGGATTAACTAGTGAAGGCTGGGGTGGCTTGGAGAGCTTTGAATGTCCTGGGAAGGGACATTAAGTATCTTTTTTACTGTTCATGTGGACAGAAATGTCAGCTTTTTTTCTCCCTCTAAGGCTCATGTACTTGTGTTCAACTGCTCCCTGTTTAGATCATGCCATACATGAATTGGCTTATCTGGTGGATTTTAGCACCAATTTCTTTTGCAAGTATTCTCTAGTATGGAGACAAACACTAAGATACTCACTGTGCTCCCTGTGAAGTTATTCTAATTAGAACATGGGATGAAAACATTTTGTGTGCAGGAAATTAGAAATATGGGGTGCCATTATCTACAATTTTTGCAAAGCAAGAAGTCTTTAAAAAGCCAGTAAAAGTTACATTAAGGCATTTGAATTACTATCTGTTCATGATTTATGGTTAAATTTGCCAACATTGTTTTATCCTGAGACCACTGAAATAGGATATTTTCTATTCCACTTCCCCCACCCTATATTTTATATAATTAGAAATATATTCACTAAGATAGAAACCCTATCCTTTTGTTACCTTCTGTAATCTTTTTGAGAAGGTGGACTTCAAAACCTCTGTTGTGTGACTTAACTGTTTGCTGCCTAAACCATCCATGTAACTTGACTTTTCTTAGTAATACGCCTTTAACTTAAGTCATGCAGAACAATTTTCTCTGCTTACAAGGAAAGAAAAATTGTGCATAGAGTGTTACTGATTGGTTTACTAATTTTTTTTCTCCCTGCCGTAGAATTGTCTGTAGAAAAAGTTGGAGGGCTGACATGTAAGTCTAAAAGAAGCTAAATGCTTGTACTGGGGGATGTGTTAATGCAAGATGAAGTTTTAGTTTCAAGATTGTTATGCAAACAAGGCTTCTTGCAGGGTAAAGCTGTTTGTTCGTGGAAAGATGCTATAATAAATTGCAATTATTTAATTCAAAACTAAATTGGACAACATTTTGCAGAGACTGTCTGGACTTGTTGGCTTTGCAAACCCTTGAGGCCGGTGTTCTAACACGCAGCTATGTACGCCCGTGTCTCCAAATCCTCAGCAGTTCAAAATAGACAGACTATTGGGCTGCAGATACCTGTGATTTGTTGTGCTGCTGTGCTGCCTGGGAGAGAATCCTTTTGGATGAGCAGGAACTGATTTGGGCGTTGGAGTTACTGAAGCAAGTTTTTTAATTGCATGGAGCTCTAAGAGTGGAAAGACAAACTTCAGGGGTGGTGTTTTTCTGCACCCTCTGAATCAATCAGCAACAGGAAAAAGAACTAGAAAGACTTGTTAGGGACTAGTAAGCTGCATTTATATTACTTGAATATTTTGGCAAGTCTGACATGTTCAGCTTCATTCAAGTATGAAGTGACTAAGAAGCAGTGGTTTGCTTTGGTTAACTTGAGAATGTGAGTACTTGCACTATTGAATGATTATGCCTATGTGCCATTTCAGTAATTTTTTCAGTGTACAAGCCTATATGGACTACTGCTGCTGCAGATAAAATCTGTAGAGGAATGCTTGATTTTTGGAACTTGCTTCCAGGACAGGATCTAGCTATTTTGCGTTTGTATAGAGTTGGGTTTTTTAAGGATATTTATGAGAAGAACATTTACCGTAAATATGCTCAGTGAATGTGTATGCGAGATAACCTAAAAAGTAAGTAATGACTTTATCACGAAAACACCTATCATAAATTTCACTGTTTCTTGCCTTTCTCAGTAAAGATATAAACTTTAAATGTGGCAAATAAATAACAAAAGACTGTGATTTATACTTCTGTACTGTTTGTCAATAGTTTTGTTTGCTGCTGACTTAAAAGTTTGATCACTCTGCTCACGTTTTCATTTCACAGAGGTCTTGTAGCAAACTGTATTTCTGTGAGCTGCAAGCTTATTTGTTCATTTTTATACATTTTGGAAGTTGGTTTTGCTACTTGGTACTGATTTTGGACTAGACTCTGTCAAAGTTGTGCCATCTGCTCAGAAACAGCTGAAATCTCTCTAGCAGTAATGAAAGATAAATTGGTGCCTGCAGAAAATTTTGCTTTATTTTCTCAGTCAGGTGCTTGGTAGTCACAACTGTTTGCTCTTTAGAGGCTGCCCCGCTGGCATGTGAGCTCACTGCTCAGTCCAGTAAATTCACCAGGATTAAGGAGTGCAAGTCCAGAGCGTGCTGTGCAGTCACCTAAGAAGTTTGCCTGAGGAGCTGAGAAATACCCTATATCTGTGGGGAGCTATTGGGAGGCGAGAGTTGGTTTGGTACATGATACAAATTAATTTCTTTTTGCATAGTACAAGGAAAAAAAATGAGGTGATTGTTTCTCTAAATTGTATTAGTGTCTCCATTAACTGCTGGGTGAAACTTCCAGTAATTGTTAGCTTCTGTGCTTGCTAGGACTGATGCATAATTCATCTATTTAATGAGGCTTTGCTAACATTTCTGTAGTGCTACCTGTAGAAATACCTACCAGTCAGCTACAAAATGCACAGTGCACAACAATGTAAAACTTACAGGGCAGTTCGGAAATTGTTTTGGATGGATTTTCATTCCTTTCACTAATAATTGATTTGTGGAAACTTTCTTATCAAAGCACATGTTCAGAAAAGCGCTGGATGAAGGAAAATTCCAGTCCAATTCCATTAATTTTGATGTGGAAAACAAGGAAGCAGCAAAACAAACATAGGAGACTGATTTGAAAAGATAAAGGATTAGAAGCTGTATTTGTTACTAACCGTAATGAAAACAGCTGTTTTATTTGAGTTCTCTAAGCACCTCACGCTATGTATCCAGAAACCACAGAATTGTCAGTCATCTCTTTAACAGACATTAAAAAGTGTTTCAACAGAAAATCTCTTCCAGTTTTTTTGAGTAGGATGGGCTGCAGGGGTCAGTATAGCAAGGCTGCTGCACAAATCCCTTTGCTGTAAAGCAAATGCATATTGTTTTCTGTACATAGTGTCTGAGATTTCCCTGATCCTTTCTCTTTCCTCCCTTCTCTCTGTGCCTTCTCCTCAGTCTTGTTTATGGATTTATGTTTTCATATCTTCCCATTCTATTTTTAAAATGCTTCTACATACAGGAGTACTATATCGTACAGAGATTCATTTGAACTGTTTCCCTGGATGTTTAACTCCACTCTGTGCTTTACATCCCTCAGATTCCTGCCCAGTTCTCAAAGCAGTGGCATCATAGCATCTGAACATCATTTTTACTGTTACTGTCCTTGCACTTCCAGTAAAATAAGGAATTGTTGCTATAATAGCCAGTTCACAGCTGTTAAGTGTCTTGGCTTCCTGCAAAGACCTGGGCATCAACTTCCACTCTCCATAGTGTTTCAGGGATGTGGGACCACAGGTGGTTTGCTGACAGATACAAACTGTAAATTGCTGTTTCCTCTGCAGCAGCCTGTCATCCCTCTGGTGATTTTGTTTATGCACAGTTACTCTGCAGCACCACTTTGATCAGATTTTTTCTGTATCTGAGCAGCTTTCTTGTCTCCTGAGAGAAGTTATAACTACATACCAGTTAGTTGGAGAATGAGGTCATTACAAGAGTCTGCTGCCTGATTTAATGTCTTCTGAGATACTAACGTCATCATGACTCAAAGACCAAATGTTTAATAAATGTGTTTTTCATCTGCTGGTATATAAGTGCTTAAGCAACTGTTGAAAGGTATTATGAAAAACCCTGTTGACTTATTAACCCTTGTTATTGAAGCAAATAAATAGAACACACATTTACTTGGAGCAAATGTTTTTATCATACGCATTCTCAGCATTAATTTGTAACAGCTCTCACTAAACATTTGTAGACACACTTTTCTTTCAGTTGCTGTATTATTTGAGTTAGAGTCTCTCCTATGGTTCAATTTTCCCATTTCATATAATCTTAGGCAATATTCATGGAGTTTTGCATGATTTCCAGCCTAATGATGTGAAGTAAGTGCTGTGTGCCAGAACATTATTACTAATTTTAGCAGAATATGCACCATTTTTCATTACAGATCATCAGTTGATAAATGGGAACTTAGAAGGGGATAGCAATTGGAAGTGTTTGATTGCTATGTAGTAATCAGTCTGCTGAAGGCTTTACTCCTAGTATTGCAGTGCTTGCCCCAAGAGCCCAGCTGACAGCCACTCTCCACTGAGGCATCACTGCAGTGCTACTGACACCCCAACTCTGAGCTCAGCAGCCTCTGAGTTTGCTTAGTGTAGCAGACACAAATGACCAGGATTGAGGTGAGTTTGTATTTTTAGCAAGTCAGCCATGCGAGCAAGGGTAGTTTGTTTGAGACAGGACTCTTGATGAGAGACCTAGGTTTAAACTTAGGCTTGCTCCCATACCATGCTCGCTGCTCCAAACCTGCTTCCAATAACCTTCAGAGTTAAAGCAGATGGGTGTATGCCCAAAGTGTGCTTTGGCAGCTGGTGGGAGACCCTGCTGAATTGCCATGCAGTCTTGTGCTTTCTGGATGGGCAAATGGCATGCAGGGCTGTTACTGGAATCCAGATCCTGCCTCACCCACAAGTGATCTTGTGAGTCACTCTGGTGAGGCCCAGAATTCAAAAACCATCTAGGGTGGGACCCTGAAATCTGTGGGGTGAAGGGTGAATGAACCTCCAGTGATTTGACATAATCTCTATCACAAGGCATATCAAAACTTTCATCAGTATGCTGTAGTACACTCAGCTGATGCCAGATCTGCCTTAAGGACAGATGGCTGGAGCTGAAGCACACGATCTCACAGCTAATGCCAACTGTTTGCTTGAATTAATAATTGTTTCTGCAATTGCGAGTTGATAACTGTAATCCAATGGTGCGTTGGCCACAGCAGCAGAAAGCTTGAAAATGCATTTACATGCATCTGCCCAACCTAGAGGCCTTTATCAGACTGCAGAGGACCAGGGACCATGCATCTTCTTTTACAAGGACTCAAGAATGCCCTACAGGTCTTGTAAGGCCTCAAGAATGCCCTACAGGTCTGGTTTTGTAATCTGCTGGAAAGGGAAGAGGCAGGAAGAATTTAGAAAGAATATGGTCAGTCAATCCAGTGTCATTGGGAGCTTGAAGACATAGTACTCTGACCTGGATATCCCAGTCCTTAGAAATGGAAATTGGATGTGGTGGGAAGCAGATGGCCCAAGACACAAAGATGCTGATGCTCTGCAGAGGGAAAAAGTGCCACAGAAAAGGAACAGATTTAATTGATCTGACTTTTGTTCAGAGATTACTGCAATTGTGTCTTGTTCTGGATTATCTTTTGCAGCTCCCCAGAAGCTTCTTACATCTCACCTCGATAGAGGACTGTGTTCATTCTCTCTGGCACAGGCTTGCTCATGGAGCAATGCACCCTTTCCTTTTCTGAGCTGTTGCAATGCACTTGCACGGGCAGCACCTGGACCTTCTCATGTGGCCTGCTGCTGCTCCCTGTGGAAACACATGCCATCTACACCCTGGGAGGCAGCTAAGGCTGCTCATCTTGTGTTTTAAAGCCAGTAGTGTTCTAGGGACTCATCAGGCATGCCTTGCTGTTAATGGTACCCTGCAGCCTTACTGAACTGGTGATAAACCCCCAGAATTCTTATGATGGAAGTCACTGCTTTGCACACTCTGGTGGCAGTCGGGTGAGAGGTGCCTGTGGAGGAGCAGCCTCTGGGGCTGGGCCCAGGACAAGCACCAGCAGCAGGGCAGGCATATGTCAGGGGGAAAACACCACGAATAAATTTTTTCCAGACTTGAAAAATTATTCTCTCTGCATCATCTTCCTTCATCCCACTCTCAAGATACATAATTCAGTAAACCTTCCCCAAAACTATTCTACAGTATTCCTCATTTCCTTCCCAGATTCTTCTGCAGAGCACTTTATGAATAATGCATATGAATCTCCTCTCTGTGGGAAGCAAGGGTATTTTGTTGCCTTTAAAAGACTACTGTCCCTCAGGAAAATTACTTTGATGGAAATAGTCTGATTACAGCTGGTTGTCTTCTGTGTGAACACTGAGTGCCTGCATTTAAATATGTTCCTTACACAAAGGTTACTACTGGAGCAGAAGTAGTAGTGGGAGGCTTCTTGTAATGGCCACCTCTCTCCTCCCCCTGCTTCAAGCTATTTGTAAGGATTTGGATTGGAGATGACAGAAGGGCAGCCCTTCCCGTATCATGTTTTCACAGCACTTTTAGGGGCTGAGGAGAGTGAGCACTCGAGCTGCCCACGTGTGCATTGCTGCTGTATCTCCATTTCCTTCCTCTGGAAACATGACTCCCCTTGGTGGCAGAGTACAGATTCCTGCCAGGATGTCCCTGTGTGACCAGCTCTGAGCTCTGGGAGAGAACCTTGCTTGTGTCCCTCCTCCCCATTTTTTTTGCCATTCCCTCCTCTGATTTCAACCGGAAATTACACTTTCAACATTGGCTAAAAGCCCTGGTTGACCTCTGCTGTGAAACGTAGATTGCAGTCTCTGGGGGGGTTTAGCAAATCAACCACGTCCAAAAAGGGCTTTTCCCCTCCCTGTCTCTCTAACTCTTTAAATTCTTCATAGCATATTCTCAGTCTCCTGATAATTTTCTTCATCTGACTCTTCACACAGACTTTGACAAAACTAAGGGCTCCGGTGCTCAGAGAGGTATGTGAGTGCCATATTCTTTCATGCTTTCAGTCCATCTTTCCCCACTCTTGCAAAGCCTTCTTACCTGGAGAAGTTGGTAATGTGACTGTTACCCCTTCTCACAGCTCATCCCTTTATTTTGCCCAATTTATCTTGCCTAGTTATCTTGTGTTGTAATGAATGTTTTATGTAATTGTCTTCTCTTTTTTTTTAATTAATATATTCAGGTATGGATGTTCTATAACAGTATGTTGGTTTCTTTCAAAATACAGGACCTGTCTGTAAGATTTTTGTATTGCCCTTCAGTGTTTGTTTGAAAGTGGGAAAGGGAGGGATGGAGGAAGGGGTGGAAACTCTTTAATATTAAGCTTTGAAGGTTTGGTCAGATTAGGGTGAGGATCAAATTAACTGACAATTGGGAACAGATTGTACTCTCTATGTAAACCAGACATCCCTGGTCTGGAGTAGTCTCTTATTGCTGAGGGGCATGTTTGTTGATGTACTACTTCTAGTCCCTTCCCCTACCCTTGCTTCACACAATCAACCCCTCTGCCTGGAGCACTGTCATATGGTTTGCAGAAGATCAAATAATAGAAAGGAAACACTTGTACAACCTAGCTGCTGTTACTGGAATTTCAGGTCTAATCCATAGGTCAAGTTTTAACACTTCATGTACACTGCTTGGTAAATCTAAAGCATGCAGCTTTCAAAAAAAAAAAAAAAA
>VWZG01012243.1:139656-154701 GCA_013396735.1 Grallaria varia
AAAAAAAAAAAAGCTACAATGCAAGAAAATACAGTAAAATGCAGGGCCATGACTGAAAAAGTCTGTATGATAGAAGCATAAAGGCAAAATCAGGGCAGTCAAATTTCAAGGGCTTACAAGGATCAACAGGTTACTTTCACTTCAAGAAGTCCATGGCTAAGTCCTTTCTCCCCTCCCTCCAGCAGAACTGTGATTCTTAAATTTTAGCTATCTTTTCCATATCTTGAGTTAAAATGTTATAATAATAATAATGAAGGTGTATTCTATAATCATTCTCTGCTGCTTCTGTTCTGTTTTTTTCTGCATGGAGACAGATGGCTGCTACGTAGCTTTTAAGATTGCCAGGACTTCAGTGTGCTCACAAGGCTGTGCATTCACTGCGTTGTCCTTTAGACTTTCACCATTCTGCCTTTCCATCATTAGGTACAGTCCTGTTCCCTTCCTCTGTCTCAGTGTGTCTGCCATTCAGGATGCTCATCCTTCTCTTTTTGTTCCCTGGTACTCCTCTCAGTGCCTATCTCCAGAGCTTGGTCTCACTCCAGGGATACACAGAGACTTCTCCAGGGGTGCCTGTAGTCCCTGAAGAGTGCAGACTGATATCCAGCCCTTCTCTGCACCTGCTCTGCCTGTAACACTTTGAGGTTTCCTCGCAAACCATCTTCAGTGATGTGGAAAATGCACTGCTGATGATTACGGGAAAATGATTTACCTGTCCCTTTGCAGAGAAAAGTTGTAAGGTTACAACTCTACAAGTACATGTGTGGCTCAGCCAGGCCATCTCAGCCTGATCCATAGCAGCAGGAGAGATATCTTTTTGTGAAATTGAGTATAGCATCTCCTTCTCCACTCCAGGTTTACTGTCCATCTCCGATCCTGCTACTGGATGATGTCCTGCGTGCCGTGTTTATGAGTTACATGGCACAATAATAGGACATGCATAGTTTTGCCCATGGGTCCCATTAGGCAGGTTCTGCTTTACTGACCTGATCCCCTTCTCTGACAAGGTGTTTTGCTTAGTGGATGAGGGAAAAGTTGTATATATGTCTACCTGGATTTCAGTAAAGCCTCTGACACCATTTACCACAGCATTCTCCTGGAGAAACTGGCTGCTCGTGGTTTGGATGGGCACACTGTTCACTGGTAAAAGCTGGTGAAGGGTCTGGAGCACAGTTCTGATGAAGAGCAGCTGAGGGGTTGTTAAGTCAGAAGAAAAGGAGGTTGGGGGAGGACCTTTTCAGTCTCTGCAACTGCCTTAAAGGAGGCTGTAGACAGGTGGGGGTTGGTTTCTTCTCCCAGGTACCAAGTGACAGGATGAGAGGAGAAGGCTTCAAGTTGTGCCAGGGGAGGTTTAGGTTAGATAGCAGGAAAAATTTCTTCACCAAAAGTGTTGCCAAGCATTGGAACAGGCTTCTCAGGGAAGTGGTGGAATCACGCTCCCTGGAGGGATTTAAAAGATGTGTAGACGTGGCACACTTAGGGAGAGACATGTTCTAGAGGTGAACTTGGCAATGCTGAGTTAACACTTGATGATCTTAAAAGTCTTTTCCAACCTAAACATTTCTACAATTCTATGATTATAAGAAAAAAAGTGTTTCACCAGATTTGAAGGCTTGAATGGTCTACTTGCTCCCCTAACAAGGCTTCTAACGTAAGCTTTTCATCAGTCACGTTGGGAGAACAGTAAGGATCATTACTTGCCTAAGGACACACAAAATACCAAGCTGTTGAATTTCATTTTGTGGGAAGCTAAACCAGATGGATACCTACTGATGATAGGGGATGCATTTTTCAGTTGCATCCTCTCTCTGCTTAGATGCCAAGCGAGGGACCCAATGGTAGCATGCAAAATCTCTCATATGGACTTTTTGAATGTTGTGTAGTCACTGGGTCAGATTAATCATCCATAACTGTATCTCTAGGCACTTGACCAGTAGATCTCCTTACCGCACTAACACCTCAGCTGCAGTCTGACATTTTGAACGCAGTTATTGAATACCTCCTGTCTATCCTGAAAACATACATTTGACACTGACTTAAAACACATCCTGGATTATCCCAACTCAGGAAGTCTTCTGGGTTGCAGGTTTCTGGAAGCCAAGAGGAGAAATGTTTGCTTTCTTCTTATGCCCTTCCACAGGTACCTGCTAGGGAGGAGATGGGTAGGCCAGATCAGTTTCAGGTCTTGCCTGAACAACTTAAATAATTCTGTGGAAATCAGCTTCCAGATTCTGGGAGGCTGTAAAATAAAAAAAAAAAAAAACAAACAACAAAACCAAACCAACAAATCCACAGCAATGCTACAGCTCTCTCACAAATTAAAACTGAGAAGAATCTCATATCCAACCTTCATCAAAATGCAGCCAGCCATTTTGAGGGATTGGAACATACACCTCACAGTGGTGGGTAAGGCCAAGCTCTGTGCCTCTGTAGACTGGATTACTGTAGTCAGGCAGATTATTTAATTCCTTCCAAACTGAGCCACTCCATTGCTGTGGAAATGGTCTGTTGGAGACGTGTTTTAAAGAGCTGTGTTTCAACCATGCCTTTCACAGATCCCTTGTGCCCTCTCTGCCTTTTGTTTTCAAAAGGGATGTGAAATAACCTGCTCTTTAGATAAGAATTTATCAGCTGGATGGCTGCTCATACACTAAACCTTACATTCACCCTGCTTCAGACCAAGTCAGGTTTTTTGGGCACTGGGGAGCTGTGCTGTGACCTCAGTTTCATTTCTACTGCAAACAGTAGCTGGATGAGTTTATTTGAACCTCTAATGGTCTCAAAGAGCAAGAAAATAAATACGCATGTGCTCTTTGCCTTTAGGTTTTACTGGTGCTAACCCAGCTATGCGCCTCCATATTTGAGTTGCTGGACAAGGAATGAAGTGGTGATACCCATTATGGGTTCTTACACATACTCATGGCAGTTCTTTTTCAGCCTGCTGAGTTATTGGAGCTTTGAGGAGTCCACTCAAGGTGCAGGACCTGATGCAGTGCTTGTTCAAATGTTGAGCTCTTGAAACCACAGAGTAGTGACAAACACATGGAGCATATGGAGACAGCTGCTAAAATCTGTTCTTCTCTAAACAGGATATCATGCTGTCTTTTTTTTTTTAATAATATAATATTAATAGAACTGTTTTATTTATTCTGAGCAGAATCCTAAGTCTTGAGAAGAATGTTCTGGCGTATCTTTGTCTTCTTATGCTCTATTCCAGATGTCATGATTTAGCTTTCTGTTGAGAAAACAATGGGTCTTTTCATGTTCTCCCCTGTGTGGTGTGAAGAACCTTCAGATGGAGCTAGAGATGCCCACCAGTAACATCCAGTGCTGCTGTACACAGCTTGTCCCTGCCTGGCTGGTTGAAAGATGGAGCTTGAAGACTAGCAAGCACAGACTGGTGGCTGCAGGCTCTGGGCAGTGTTTCAAGGGCTGATTTTTGCTTTTTTCTTGAACTGGAAACATTGGTTGTGTTTCAGCTGCCCTAGAGTTTTTCTGTCTTCTAGAAACTTCAAAGCATGGTTAGAAGCTGTTTCTAAATTAAATTTTATGGAGAGGTGCTTTTCTTCATGGATGGGGTGATTAGAGCAGAGACCAAACAAAGTTTACTTAAAATTTAGTACCTTTGTGGTCCATGGATGCAAAAAGTTGGCTACATCTGCGGATCCTCTTCAGACTTTTTTGGGAGCTCATGGTTTATACTGTACACATCAATGACTTGTAAGTCAAGGAAATAAATTTAAAATTACCTAGAGGGCAGGATCTCCTTTATAGTCCAAAAGCTGATGTCTGGAAATATTATCTATTACTTTGCTTCATATTAAATACCACTGAGCCCATTGGACATATTCAGGAAACACTTTCATTGGGAGTCTGTGCCATTTTAGCTGAAGGCTAAGACTTGGATCTTTCTCCTCTTATTTCAGCACAAGATGCCACTTCAGTTTGAAGCACAGCTCTTCTAATCTGCAGTGATCTTGGAAATTGTTTTGACAATTCATGTCTCGTTTTTCATTTCTTTAACTGTTCTTGGGAATCTGCATGGAAGGCATTGTAACACCGTTCTTTTGCTTTGGTTCTGTGAAGTCTTAGGACCTTTATCCATGTTAAATTAGTCTGTCCCCTTGTCTGTTTACTGTTAAGAGTCCTTGTTTGGCTGTACTACCACAACTGTTACTGTATGCAGAGGTGAAGAGGAATAGAGCTGAGGGCTTTGAGGGTCTTTTTATGATGCTGAGAAGTGACTCTTCGTGCGTTTGAAATCCCAGTTATCCTCACTTGAGTTAATACTTGGTGTTGTGTGGAAACAAGAAAATTGAATATGGAAAAATCAGGTATGTTCGTGCATTGTTTTGAAAATGCTTGTCCTAGCATGAAGTGTATCTTGTGGATTTTGGTTTTTTCAGGAAAAAAAAAAAAAGTATCTACTGAGTTTTTCTTTTTATCCTTCAAATTATAAGCTGCATTTGAGAAGCATAAACAAAACAAGACTGAGTGTAACACAGACAGAATTGCAAGCAGTGGTGGTTACAACAGAGGTAATTGTTCTGCCCAAATTATATCAATGACCCTTTCTGTGCTCTCAGTCCACACATGGGAGTGAGAAATAAAGAGAGGTGGGGGTGAAGGGCTTGGGGAGGAAGGGAGAACGGTGGCAGAGAAGTGACCTGAACTTACAGTTCCCTTTTGAGAATTAAATCTGTCTTCTTCAGAGGGGAAAAAAAAAAATCTTTTTAATGTGTCATTTGGTACGGTTCCTTTTGTCCTGCTGCCCATTTCATGTATTTTAACCCTTGGGGAGCCAGAGGCATTGCACACAGCATGTGAAGTGCTGTGAAGGAAATCACTGGCGCTGTGCTGGGCTGGCTGCCGGGCTGCAACTGTCTCAGGAAATTCCAAATGAATATAAATAAATGCTCTGTAGCAACCACTGGGCTCCCTGCCTGCTGATGTGTCAGGAATACGCACTCCCTTTAAGGCAAAGGAAAGTGTGCTTCAGACTTAATTTCCTGAAAAACTAAATGCAGCAACGTCGAGGGGTTTGCGTCGCGGTGGATCGGTGAGTGAGACCCTCAAACAGGGCTGGGGGAGTGGCTGGCTTTGCAGAGTGGGAGCACCCCAGGACAGCACGGCTGAAACCAGCCCCTGATGTTCTTACAGGATATTAAGTTGAGATGGGCAGAGATTTTTTTCCCATTTCCACCCGTACCAGGTTAGCGGGGTTGTCTCACAAGTGCTACCATCTGAAGGGAGTTTGCAGTTGGGGTTTCACACACCTCTGGTAGCCTCTTTGTTTTTGTTCTTTCATACAGAGGAGTTTGTTTCCTTCAAAAAGCACAGGTTTTCTACTGCAAAATTGGTGTTGTGAAAACTTCAGTGAAGGGAGCAGAGCACTGCAACTCTTTACTGCAACACAGCATTTCAGAAGCAGAAAGGTAGCTGTTACCTTCAGAGTTCCTATTTCTGAATATTTTTCATAGGCTTTCAATTATAAGCCACTGGTTTTAGCTATTTAGAATGTATATAAAGAATTAATTCTAATAATGACCTTTTCCATATCTTCTTTTTTAACTTTTTTTGAGAAAATCAGTTCATTGGTCTAAATTATTTTAAATGCAGAGAAAAAAGCTTTCAGGTTGGTTTGGTTTGGTTTGGTTTGGTTAGGTTTGGTTTGGTTTGGTTTGGTTTTTTTTACAAATGCAAATCGCTTATGCTTTTGAAGTTTGAAGTTTGGAAAGCAACACACATCTTATCTCATAAAAGAAATCAATATTAGATTAATATAAAAAAAGAGTAGGGGGGAACAATTCTCGGTATTTGAAATACTATGCTGATTATGCAGCATAAACCATATTCCTTATGGAGCCAAGCATGTGACAAAATAATGTCTTTCCAGGACTTATAAATACAAATACTTCTTGAACCATTCTTGCAGAAGATAATTCTTCCATTTTTTCCACTCTGTGCACAGCTGTAAGACCAAACTGAAACTGTAAATCAATTTTAATATTCCTGGCAGGTTTATATCCCAGGAGTCCAGGTTCTTTCCTGATGATTACTCCAGTTACAATAGCTATATGTATCTGTTCTCCATTTCTCACCTCTTCAGAGATTTACAGGCACAGAAGGGTAATGACATTATAAATCTAAATATTTTGGTTTTGTGATTCAGTTGTTCTTGGCTAGAAAGCAAATACAGCCTTCTTTTCTTGTGCTTCAGCATGTAACACTGATGCACCTTTGTGTTAAAAGACATTTTCAGACAAACACCTCAGTGCCCTTCCCAGTGATAACTGAGATAGCTGGAGGCTATCTTTACTATGTGGAAATGTACATCTTTCAGGGGGGAGCATTTTCAGTGTCTGAGCCTGTCACCATTTCAGTGGTTTGCCTTCAGTGTAAGATAAGCTCACTCTTCATCAGTTACATTTCTTGATGCAGGGCATTAGTGAGAGTGGCATTGGCAGAGAATAATTTGGAAAGTGCATCAGTGAAATGCAAGTAAGGCTGCTTCTGACTTGCTTGATAGTGGGGCTGCTCGTCATGCTGAAAGTCACAGGACACCCACAGGCTGCCTTGTGACAGCAATTTGCCCAAGTGGGCACTGTTTTTAGAGTCGTTTCTACCCAGAGGTGGTAGTGCTGTTGGTAACAGCAGCAGCCCCCACCATGGTTTCTGCTCTGCTCTTCCTTGCCGCTTGCGTGGCACTTAGCAGAGTAAGCTAATGACTATCCCTTCCCACCCATGCCTTCCTTCCTGCCACCCATGGTTTGATTCCCTTTGGACCTGTGAGTCAGAAACTGGGATGGAGGCAAAACAGACTACCCTCTTAGTTTTCAGTTTCTGTGGTTAACAGCCTTGAGGTGGTGCACACACAAGATGTCCCAGCACAGAACTGCCAGATCTAGAGCTGTTCCCAGAATGTGAGAGCAGTTGAAAAGGAGATTTATTATTGGCCTCAAATGAGGGAGTTGTAGAAATATAAAGCAGACTTTGTGAACTTTGATAAGGGGACATATTGCAGTCATTCTCAGTTGTGCTTTCTATTTTTCCCCAGAAACATATTTCTTATTAAAAAAGGCCAATTCTTTATTTGGGATTAATTAATTTGCACTACATTCTTATAGTATGTATTTTCTAGTTTAAATGAACTTCTGTTTGAGCTGTACATTTTCAGTTCAGAAATTCTAGAAGTAAAAAGTTTCAACATCAAAAAGACTAGAGAGGGTTAAGAGGTGTATTTTTTTGAACAATGGTTTTTGCTTTCAGCTCACAGAAATAATTTTTAGTTATGGTTATATGATATTCAAATATAAATTCTGTAGGTAACTCTTTTTTGTACCATCTGAAAGAAAGCATTTAATGGTGTAAAAAAAAAAAAGGCAATGTGACCTTGAAAGACCTGTTCCTAACACCAAAAAAGCTATTTGCTACATATATCTGTACACACACATGAACATCTGGCTGGTGAGCATTGTGAGCATTTTCTGTGGGATACCAAGATGTTCTGGTTGTCATAGCATAGAGCAAATAATGAAGAATAAGAAAAGCCAGAGTCTCTTCTACACGGTTAAAAATAGTTCAGTGGTTGAGGAATTGACCACTGAGGAGGAGGTGACAGTGGGACATGCAGACCAGTGCATCCAGTGCAGCCTTTGATACTGTCTCCCATGTAATACTCCTGGAAAAGCTGGCAGCCCATGGCTTGGACAAGTGTACTCTCTGCTGGATTAAGAGCTGGCTGGATGGCCGGGCCCAGGGAGTGCTGGTGAACGGGGCTGCATCCAGCTGGCGGCCGGTCACCAGTGGTGTCCCCCAGGGGTCAGTGTTGGGTCCAGTCCTGTTTAACATCTTTATTGATGATTTAGATGAGGGGATTGAGACCATCATCAGCAAATTTGCTGATGACACCAAATTGGGAGGGAGAGTTGACCTGCTGGAGGGCAGGAGGGCTCTGCAGAGGGATCTGGATAGATTGGAGAGATGGACTGATTCCAATGGGATGAAGTTCAATAAGGCCAAGTGGCGGGTCCTGCACTTTGGCCACAATAACCCCATGGAGCACTACAGGCTGGGGACAGAGTGGCTGGAGAGCAGCCAGGCAGAAAGGGACCTGGGGGTACTAATTGACAGGAAGCTCAATATGAGCCAGCAGTGTGCCCAGGTGGCCAAGAAGGCCAATGGTATCCTGTCCTGTATTAAAAACAGCGTGGCCAGCAGGACCAGGGAAGTGATCCTTCCCCTGTACTCTGCGTTGGTGAGGCCACACCTGGAGTATTGTGTTCAGTTCTGGGCCCCTCAGTTCAAGAAAGATATTGAGGTGCTGGAGCGGGTCCAGAGAAGAGCAACAAGGCTGGTGAAGGGACTGGAGCACAAGTCCTATGGGGAGAGGCTGAGGGAGCTGGGGTTGTTTAGTCTGGAGAAGAGGAGGCTTAGAGGTGACCTCATCACTCTCTATAACTACCTGAAGGGAGGTTATAGCCAGGTGGGGGTTGGTCTCTTCTCCCAGGCAGTCAGCAATAGGACAAGGGGGCACGGGCTTAAGCTCTGCCAGGGGAAATTTAAGTTGGATATTAGAAAAAAATTCTTTACAGAGAGAGTAATCAGGCATTGGAATGGCCTGCCCAGAGAGGTGGTAGATTCACCGTCCCTGGAGGTTTTTAAACTGAGATTGGACGTGGCACTGGGTGCCATGATCTAGTAAACTGACTAGAGTTGGACCAAGGGTTGGACTTGATGATCTCTGAGGTCTTTTCCAACCCAATCAATTCTATGATTCTATGATTCTATGATCCATCTGATCACCTGTACCAATGTGAGACCTTGCTTGTTGTTGTTGCTCTAATGCTAAACCCAGGGAACTACAAGATAGTAACTTAGGAGCCCAGGAAGATCATGGAGCAGATCCTCCTGGAAACTATGTACATGGAAAATGAGGAGGTGATTGCTGACAGCCAACATGACTTCACTGAGGGCAAACCAATTTGCCTGACAAATCTGGGGGCCTTCTACAATGGGGTTACAGTGGATGATGGGATGATGGAAGACTGACCAACATCACCTATCTGGACTCGTGCAAAGTATTTGACACTGTCCCACACAACACTCTCGTCTCTAAACTAGAGAGATGGATTTGATGGATGTACAAAGAATTGACTGGACAGTTGCACTGAAAGGGTTGTGGTCAACAGCTTGATGCCCAAGTGAAGATCAATGATGAGTGGCATTCCTTAGGGATCAGTATTGGAACTGGCACTGTTTAATGTCTTTATTAGTGACATGGTCAGTGGGAGCACCCTCCATGAGTGCTGATGAAACCAAGCTGTGTGGTGTGGTCAACACTCTGGAGGGCAGGAATGTCATCCAGAGGGACCTGGACAGGCTGGAGAGGTGGGCCTGTGCAAACCTCATGAAGTTCAACGAGGCCAAATATAAAGTCCTGAGTTGGGCCAATCCCAAGCACAAATATAGGCTGGGCAGAGAATGGTTTGAGAGTCATCATGGCTAGGCTTTGTGAAAGAAGATTTGGGAAGGGCTCTACCCACGCTTGCTGCCAGCACGCTGATGGCTAAAGAGGCCAGTGTGAGACAGGCAAGTGAGGTTGCAAAAGGCACAGCAGAAAGTCTCCATAGGCGGTGTTGGTGAGGCACGGTTCTTTCTGCGTTGTCTTTTCTCCTCCAGACTGATTCTGCGTGTGTTCTCAAAGGAGGTTTGAGAGTAGCTCAGGGTAAAAGAAGTTGGGGATGTTGTTTGTCAAGAAGCTCAAAATGACCCAGCATTGTATGTCTGCAGCCCAGAAAGCCAACCATGTTCTGGGCTGCATCCGTAGAAGTGTGTGCACTGCAGTTCAAGCGAGGTGATTCTTCCCCATTTCTCCGCTCCTGTAAGACCCCCACCTGGAGTACTGCATCCAAGTCTGGATCCCCCAGCATAAGAAAGATGTAGATCTGCTGGAGCAAGGTCAGAGAAGGGTAATAAACATGATCAGAGGGCTGGAGTATGTCTCTTGTGAAGACAAGCTGAGAGGGTTGGCTTGTTCAGCCTGGAAAAGTGAAGGCTCCAGGGAGACCTTCTAACAGTCTTCAAGCACCTAAAGGGGGCCTGCAAGAGAGCTGGAGAGACAATTTTTACAAGGGCATGTAGTGATGTTTTTAATGTCATTTGCATTGTAGCTGTGATTGTTTGGAGGTTTTCTCCAAGTTGTGTAATCCTCCTACTTCTAGAAAGAGCATGGCATTAAGGCAGCAGATCAATTCCTTAAATTCCTCCTTTTACCAATGTTGTGTGCTAAATGTGCCATCTTAGTCCAGTGCCCTAGTGTTTGCAATTCACAGTGCAAGCAAAACACAGCAGCCACCTGAACCCTCTCTCTTCAACTTTGATGCTGCTTATGTTCACTGACTTAAGGCACTGTCCTTAATTCACATCTCTGAGGCTTACCACTGCAAATATCTGAGCCAGAGTACCTATACCATGAAATAAAACCCTATTTATTATACAGTGGTGTAGCTTCAACTGTTCTCTGTTGTTACTATCAGGGAAGTTGCCTGTCCCCCATTTTCTGATGAAAAGCCCCACCCTAAGCACTGAGTATTTAGATGTCAAATTTAAAAGTCAGCTCTCCAGTTGGGGGATTGAACATAAATTTTAAAAAGTAGTCTAAAATCCATATATAAATGTTTTCCCAGTTCTTTGCTCCTAATTTTTCTTTTAGATTGAATTTCCAGCAAATTTACACTGGAGATTTATTCATCTGTAAAATGTGCAATAAATGGAATTCCTCTGTAACAGGAAAATCCTCTGCACCTGTAACTGCAGGTTTGGTAGCAGGGTCTGTCATCCCTCTCTGACTGGTTTGGACTGTAATACTCCATACCAAACAGTCTCAGGAGATAAATCCCATTTGCTCCAGGCATAGCTATAGCTGAGTGACAGCAAAACAGACTCTCTTTCTTACAAGTCAGTATTTATCAGTTGTTTTTCCATAGCAGAAAAAGAGAGGTAGGTGTTATCAGCCACTTCCACAGTATAGTGTAGTGTTCTGGGCAACTGTGCTACTGCTTGTACAAGTGGAGCTGGGTCATCCAGGCACCACAGGCTGGTGCTGCAGGAGGCCAACAGCCAGCACCAGGGTATGATCATGGGGAGCTGGGTGGCTCGATGGCTGTTCTGTGGTGCCTCTCCTCCTTTGGGAAGAGCAGGCAGCTCAAGCAGTGTGTGCTCCACACCTGTGTTGTGTTTCACACTGCCACTCTCAGCTTTAACTGCAAGGGGAAAAATAAAGCACTCTGCTCCTACTGTGTCGTTTCTGTAAGTTTTTCTCTCTCTGTTCTTGAAACAAAATAAAAATCTCTTAGGTTGATTGTGTTTTGGACTTTTCCCCTCCCCTCTTTGAAAACAATGGAGAGCTAGGCAGAATTGCTGGGCAACTAGTAGTTTCATGGCATAGCTATCCTAAAGAAATCCGGTCAACTGAGTGTGGAAGTCTAAAGTCTGTTTTCCAAGAGGTTTTGCTGTTGTTGTTTTGTTTTACTTACATTCAAATCCCAACACTTGAAAAGGAGAATGAAGGAAAAGTGGTCAATTATTCCATTCAGCTTTTTCTTTTTTAAAAAACGCTTGACCTCAGGAGTTTTGTATCTTTCAAAAGGTGAAACTGATACTCCTTTATATATGCTGAAGAACAGAGAATGAAAATAACAAAAGTAGTATTGGAAGTGGAAGGAGAAGGGGAAAACCCATCAATTTATTCTCGCTTGTAGTAAGGAATCAAAAAGTTGGAACTTTTTTTTTTTTTAATACCTTCTGTTCCTGCCCCAAATAACCTTTCAAACTGAAGTTAAGTATATAAAAATACTGATCTTACTCCATTTATGCCAACTATTGCCTCTGTAGTTTTCCGTTGCAGCATTCTTTATGAATTGTCTTGCGCTATAACTCTGGAAGGAGACTCTGTTATTCATAACAGTATTTCAGTGGAAAAGACTTCTTGAATAGCAGTCAAGATAAAAATGCCTTAGAGCAGGTGTCATAACCAGATGGGGAGAGAAGGCTTTAGATGTGATATATTTTTCAAGGCATTTTGGACTTTTAGCTTCGGAAATACATCTTCAGTTTTTTCTCCTTGCTCTTTTTGGACCTTCCAAAGCAGCTCTGCAATAAAGTTCTTCTAGCTTGCAGAACCAAAACTCAATGTGTGTGCACATTTTCCCTTCTTTTGTCTTTCTCAGAAGTCTTGAAGCACATCAGCTAAATATTCAATTTTTTTTCCCAGTTCTCCTGGTCTGAAAGTAGATATGATTAGTGTAGATTCAGGTAGGGCTGACTCAATATTTTAATATACTGATGTTCTTGTGTAGTGCATTGGATAGGATATAATTTAATAGAAGTTGGCAAGACTGGAATGTTTGGACAGAGCCAGTCTCAGCAGTGCAGAAGGTGAGAATTGAAGAGTGCATTTTTTAAATACTGCATGTGTCCTCCCATGGTTATCCTGCAGCAGGGAGAGGGAAATGAAATCTTTGCATACTTCTGGAGAAACACATTAATAACGACAGTACCACAATGAAGTCTCTGTGCTTCACAGAGTTTTACTGCACAGGTACTGGCTTAAAAATATGATGTATTTGTGTGTCATTGCATTTGAATTTGATTATCTTAAAGGGCTTTTTCCAACCTAAATGATTCTACAAAAACAAGAGTGCCTGCAGCATTTTCACAGAAAAAGGTGTATGTGTTTGTGCATCTGCACATGTGATTATTATTTGCCTGATCTACTACAGAGGCTATGGAATAGTCCTTCTAATTGTCGCAGTGTCCATGATCAGCACGCCAAGGATGAGACAAGGCACCTAACAAGAGTGTTTGTACTGCCTGGTGTTTACTGCAATACTTCTGTACGTGTTGGAATAGAAATCTTTTGCTCACTTGAGGTCTCTGGGCACAAAGAGAAATAGACACTGTGTCCTTTGAGGTTAATCTGGGGTACCTGCTGGTGTAGTGCTTGGTACTCACTCACCAGATCTAGGGAGCAAGCGCATCAATGGGTTCATCCAGAACCTAAGGGCTGAAAAGGAGGACTGCACTCTGACCAAGTGTTTATTAATTTCATTTTTCTTAGATTTTTTTTTTCCTTTTGGAACTAACAAAACCATTTTTTATTGCTTCAAAACAGCCATCCATTTTGCTTTGTTTCATGTTTAACAGGCACACCCATTTTAGCCTTTTCTCTGAGAAAGCAAAATGCACAAAGGCTTGGCACGCTGCATCAATGTTGTGTTGGTGGCAGTGGATTGCATGCCTGACCCTCGTTTGTCTTAACGTATCAAGAAACATCTCCAGAGATCAACTCATAATACTGGGATTGTGTTGGTGGAATGCTCACTGTGTTCTTTAAGGAGATGTAGTGGGCAGTCAGCTCCATGCACTGTCTTGTGCTTGTGCTGCAGCAGATATTGACTGTACCCTGGCAGTGCTGCCAGCTTAAACTGAGGACCAAAGAGATTTCATTGTGAAGACACTGAGCTGTTGCATGTGTTGTGGAGAGGTTTAGTGAGGGATTCAGTGTCAGTGTGGTTATTTTTGTATTATTTATTTTTATAAGTTTCTGTTAAGCAATCTTCACACCCTTCCATGAAGAAGAAGAAACAAATACATCTGAGATCCAGTTTTGCTCTCATGACTTAAGATTTGCATGTCTTTTTAGAGGTTTAATGAATATGTTTCCAAAGATGCATTAATTCCTAAGTTCTGGGACTTTCAAAGAGTCTGTTCTTCCCTTCCCCTTCCAACATTTATGCATTGTGCCCAGGGACAACTTAGAGAAGCAGCCTGACTTCACTGGGGTGTAGTGATGGGAGAATGAGAGATATTGCTGGATAGGAAGACAAGAACCAAGACAAACAAAGGAAAGGACCTGGGGGAAATGGGGCAACAGGTAAAACTGATGGAGCTTGAACTTACCTGGGCTTATTGAAGTGACTAGAACCAAGGCTGGGATCGGCAGGGAGAGTGTAATCAGATTTTGGTCTGGAATTGGTAGAGCAAGCAAATGGATGTAAGTAGAGAAAATGGTAAAGAAATCCAAAGCATGGGAAGCAGGCAGAAAGAGCCCAGAGAAGTACAGGGGATGAGGGGACAGTGAGGGAGTGAGGACAAACCCAGGTTGAGGCAGCATCAGCCCAGGGTGTGGAGCTATGGGGTGCATAAAGAGTTGTTTGTCATCAGGGAATGGAGCCAGGATTAGAAGTCTGGGAACAGAGCACTGAATGTGGGAAGGAAGTAATTCTGTCTCACTCTCTCCTTGTCAGTGAGAGTCCTGGAGACTGTCTCCCTGCCTGACATTGAGGCAGCCCTGCTAGAAAGGGCTGAGCCGTGTGTCCTTTATGTGTCTGAAGCGGCTCTGTATGCGTGTATATTTGCTTCCACTCTGGTATTTAGATGGCTATTTTGGGTGTATCGGTAAGTAAATACCACAGCATACTGAGACTCTGGTCTTTCAGCCGACACGTGTGGTCTCGGGGGGTTGTTTGTGTCTGCCTGCACTGCAGAACGGAGGTACTGAGGTGCTCCGGTCGGCACCACCGCCGCGGCTCGCACACGTGCATGCCTTTTCTTTCCCCGAGCCGGGGAAGGCAGGTTTTCCTGAGCAGCGTCCTCCTCCCATCTACTGCTCGGGATGTCCTGTGGTAGCCCAAAGTATGACGGATCGCCATGAAAGCAGTTACACTGTCTGTAGGCAAAGCTTTTCTTCAGTATGCCACGGAAACTGGAAATACAGGCGCTCCTGCCCACCGCCCCCATCACCCCCCCGCGAAAACCTTTTTAGTAGAGCATTAAGTCACTTCCTGTAGTTAGAGTAAGTCGAGAGTTTCTCTTCTCCCCCCCTCCCTCCTCTACTGCTCTCCGCCTTCCCCGAGGCTTATATTCCTTTAAGACGACGCGGCTCGCAAGCCTCGCCTTTTAAAAACGAAATGGAGCGCTGAGTCCGCGTCCATGCCCGGTAGCGGCGATGGGGGGCAGCGGGGGCAACGGGCAGCGGGGACGGGG
>VWZG01012243.1:154729-204702 GCA_013396735.1 Grallaria varia
CGGCGATGGGGGGCAGCGCAGTGGGCAGCGGTGCGGGCGGCTCTTCCTTACGGGGTGAAGCCGCAGGGAGCCCCAGGGAGGCAGGGCTTCGGCGTGTGACACATGAGTCTGGGACAGCCATACGTGGCTGGAAAATTTGCAGTGTAGGGGCAGAGGCATGTGGCTAAGTCAGGTAACCGGAAAGCTGGCTTTATTATTCCTCCAGCGCATAACTTGCAAGAGTTGTTTCCCCCTTTTTTCTTTCTTTTTTGTATTTTCGTCCTACCAAGTGGAGGAGCAGGTTGTATAGCAGTGCTGCGTATGAATACGCAGCCTGAGGAAACCCAGTGGATCTGTTGAGGATTTATTTAGATTGCTTTGGGAACACGCAAGCCTAGTGTCTGGACGGCAGGCAGGTGTACCTCCTGTGCCAGGCTACAGCCCTCCTCAGCAGTGGGATTCAGGACCTTGCTGGAAGGGGGTCCCACCGCCGGTCATGGGCGGGGGGAGCTTCATGCAGTTTAAACTGAAAGAGGCAGAGGCGCTGGTGGAAGTAGTATGAGCTGAGGTAAGAGCAAACTGGTGTTGCTGCTCTTGCGGCAGCACTTCCCAGAGCCATAAAACAGCTGCAGAGCTGCGTAAAGTCTAATGGCATCGGTTGCGTAAGGAGCGGGGTCAGAGTTCCCCTCACCTGCTCGAATACACCCTCTAGAGAACCTGGTCTCCGGATGATTCGTGTACATTGTAATCGTGTCATCTTTACCTGGTAACAGTGTGTGTGAAAGCTTGATGTGACGCGGGAAGATTGAAAGGATTCAGGCAAGGATGGGTTTGAGCTACTGGCTGTGCCCCTTCGTTAACAGACCCTATCTGTGTGTGTGCATGTGTACACATTTATGTGGCTATGCACTTCTCAGCATTTGAAAACCCACTGATTAACTTTTAAAAAGTTAATCGGGATTTAGTGTTGAGGGTCAGTCAGCGGAAAGTTGGTCTGCTCGCTGAGCTGCAGCAGCAATTTCTGCCTCTGGCATGCTGTGAACACCCATCTTTATATGCTTGTGTATTAGTGCACGGTTTACTGAATGATGATTTTGTTTCTTCTTTTCCAGAAAAAGAGGAAGTTATTATAAATGGAGAAAATGAAGAAGAACGGAAAGGCCCCTATTTTGTGGAAACACCTTATGGCTACCAGCTAGACTTAGATTTTCTGAAGTATGTGGATGACATACAAAAGGGGAATACCATTAAGAAACTAAATATCCGAAAGAGGAGGAAAGCTGTACCAGCCTCTGTGGGCACCAAGAACTCTAGTGGCCAGTGCAGTGGCTGGACCTCCACAGAGTCTCTCTCTTCATCGAACAGTGATGAGAACAAGCAGTCTTCTTTGGCAGTGAAGAGTCTAGTAACCTTGTCCGTCCCTGCGAGACCCTCGGTTTCCTTTGAAGTATCTCCTACCTGCTTAACCGTCCCTGAGAATAAACAGCTTCCTCCTCCCTCTCCCCAGCCTCCTCGACACAATCTCCTTGTAACAAAAACCCTCATGGAAACACGAAGGCGACTGGAGCAGGAGAGGATGATGCAGGTCACACTTGGAGATGTCCACAGGCCCCGACTTTCCAGCTTTGGAGGCATGGGCTCCACAAGCTCCCTCCCCTCTTTTGTGGGATCCAGTGGGTATGGTCACATGTCTCAGCAGCTGCAGAATGGGTATCAGGGTAATGGTGACTACGGTGCCTGTTTCAGCTCCTCCTTGGGCAGTTCCATTCGTCACAGCCCCATGAGCTCGGGAATATCCACGCCGGTCACCAACGTGAGCCCAGTACATCTGCAGCACATCAGGGAGCAAATGGCAGTTGCCCTCAAGCGTCTCAAGGAGCTCGAGGAGCAGGTCAAGACTATTCCTGTGCTGCAGGTCAAAATTTCAGTGTTGCAGGAGGAGAAGAGGCACATGATGGCTGAACTCAAAAACCACAGGAAAGCCACTCAAAATGACACCTACGGTTTCAGAAAACGGTCCTACAGTGCTGGAAATGCAGAGCAGTGGGAACACATATCTCAGGTGAGAAGAGGTGGAGAACTGTATATAGATTGTGAGGAAGAGATGGAGAGTGTGGAGCAGAGTTCTCAGAGGATAGAGGAGTTCAGACAACTGACTGCTGAGATGCAAGCCCTGGAGAAAAAAATCCAGGATAGTAACTATGAAAGTCCAGCAAACCTTCAGGTGAATAGAGAAAGCCTGAGAAAAGAAGCCCGATCTGTTGCTGTGGGTGCTGATGAGAACATGAATGATGTGGTTATATACAACAGATCTGCAAGGCAACACAAAGAAGTTGCTGTGGGGACAGAGAAACAAATGAGGGATTGTGGGGTTGGGGTGACAGAGGCCATGCTTGGATTGTCTACAGAGGTTGAGAAAGAGATAGAGCTTCAGCAGCAGACTATTGAAGCCCTTAAGGAGAAGATTTACAGGCTAGAGGTTCAGTTAAAGGAAACCGCCCATGACAGGGAAATGACCAAATTAAAACAGGAGTTGCAGGCGGCTGGTTCTAGAAAAAAGGTCGATAAAGCCGTGTTGGCTCAGCCCCATTTCATCAGTAGGATGGTGGAAGCTGTCATACAAACGAGAGACCAAATGGTGGGAGACCATGTGGACGTTGCTGATTCATCAGTGGGAAACCATCTGCAGACGACCAGCATTGGCACCTCCTGCAGACCTGCCATGCAGAGCACAGCTGTGGGCCCCGAGCTGCTCATGAGCCGATGGCTGGTGAGGGAGAGGGCAGACGTGCAAGATCAGGGCACAGGGAGGTCTGTGGAGCTCCACGATAAGGCAGTGGGCACAGAGACAAGCATCTGTGAGACAGGTGTAAACACAGAGGAGCCAGCTGATGTGCCAAGCCCCTGCCAGAGGGCACGGGTGGTTGGAGCAGTGAGGTCCGTGGGCTGTGGGGACTGCTTGGTGGATGTGGTGGTTTGTGCCCCTAAGGAGCATGTGTCCCGTGAAACTGCCACAGAAGCTGTGCCCAGGGCAGAGGCGATGGTGATGGCCGTGCCTTCCATGGCTAGCCAGCAAACCAGCACTGCTTTGGAGATGGTGAGCCAGTGCATCAGCACGGAGGTGGCCTGCCTGGCCGACCGTGGCACTAACACTGCTCTGAGCAGCTGTGATAAACAGACCAGCACGGACAGTGTGGAGATGCGGAGTGTGGCAGTAGGGGATGGCCGGGTGAAGGACATACATGCATCTGCTAAAATGCGTTCCGTTGGAGTGGGCACCGTGCTCTCTAGCTACCCTGGCTTTGACAAGCCCTCTGCCATAAAAACCAAGGACTGTGGCACTGGACAGATAAATGTTCATGAGAACTACCTGGTTGGTCTGAAAATGAGGAGCATTGCCTGCGGCCCCCCTCCATTGCCAGTTGTGCCAGCTGGCACCAGGAGCATCGGTGTTGGTGTAGAGTCTGTGTACGGGCCGGGTAGTGGTCAGTTGGAAAGCCCTCTGCCTCCGCCTGAGCTGAGGACAGGCTTGGATCACTACATCGAACGTGTGCAGAAGCTGCTGCAGGAGCAGCAGATGCTTCTTGCTGAAAATTACAGTGAATTGGCAGAAGCCTTTGGGGAGCCCCACTCCCAGATTGGATCTCTCAATTCGCAGCTCATCAGCACCCTTACCTCCATCAACTCTGTCATGAAATATGCCAGCACAGAGGAGCTGAGGAGCCTGGACCTTCAGAAGCAGTGCATGGAGAGAAGTGCCACGTCAGGTAAGCCCAGCATTCAGGCACACGTTTGGTCTGCTCCTTCCCAGATCTGCAGGTCAGTTAGCTTGCTAGGCTCTCACTTAGTCTGGGAGCCACTGTGTAATCGTCCCCAGGGAAGCACAGAGCATCACATTGTTGCTGAATGTGCCCATGGGTATTCTATCGAGCCCATTGCTGGCAGCTGAAGAACTAGAGGTGGTTTTCTCTCTCCCAGTCCAGTGGACTCTGAAGGTCCTGATGATGATGGTACCATGGCCCGGACCATGCAAGAGAGGTGTCTAAAACTATGCAGAGTTTAACTGCTGTGCAAGATTTTGACTTTATTTTATAACTTTAGGACTATTTGAGGTTAATGCTTGTGGGTTTGGAATTTTAAACTCGACATGCAATTTTTAAAAACTACCATGTCAGATTTTACAGAGTTGAAAGTCACATACAGTGCCTGTATCAAACTGACTTGTTTCCACAGACGTTGCTCTGGATTTTGTAGTGTTTCTCTCATTACCTTTGTTCCTTGTGCAGCTCAGACAGAGAGCTGTGGGGTGCTTTCCCCATTCCAGCAGGGCTGATTACTTTATGATTGGCAACTCTGGAGTGCTTCACAGAAACCACATCTTGCATCTTCTCTGTTCCAGTAACTGTTTGTCGTAATGCCTAATTACAGCCTTGTGTTTGAAGGGCATAAATTCTGCTGAAGGTTTTGGTGACATTGAAGAAAGGCAAGAATTGAGATTTAAATACTCCTTGACTTTTATTTATTAATTTTAAAATATAGACAATTAGTTTGAGGAATTCTTTATTCCCTGGGGTAAAGTTGATTATTTTTTAAAATTATTATTTTTTAATGTGTCTGATAGTCTAGTTTAAAATTTCGCCATTTTTTTCTAGTATCTTATTGGGGAATCCAACCAATTTACTATTAAATGCATAAATGGTGGCTTACTTGAAACCACTATGTAATGCCTAGCAGAGACTGTTAGATACTGTCTTCTTGGTCCTGCCATACAGTGACTGAAACAAAAGGTTAAGGAATTGTGAAAAACTACTGCAAATTCATTGTGGATGCTGAACTGGGACAAAACCCCTGAGTAAATGCCATAATGTCAGCATAATAATATTGGCTAGTACACTGCTATATAAAGTTCTTGCAGCTTATTTACTGTCTTAAAATTCACCTATTTTTGTTAAAATGCAGCTTGGTAAATCTGATTCTTTTCAGTACATGTGCTAAATAGAACCATCCATTAAATGAGGTGAAATAAAAGGTTTAGCTTCCCGTGGTAAAGCAACAAGCAACACTGACATAGTGGTAAAGAAAATATATGACATTCTGTCTACATACATGTAATATGATACTAGATATGTAGTAGTAGTATCTTTCTGGTATTCACTTTATGTTTTGCTCTTCATACAAGTAGTGATATAATAATAAGGGTATCTAGCAGACACCAAAAGTATCTGTAAAAACAGTGAACCAGAATTATCACTAGCTGTAAATCCTTAATTCCATTCCCAGCTTTTATTGCACAGTATCAGATGTGTAGTCTAGAGACTTGAAAGTATTTAGACACAGGTGGAACAATGGATCATGTTTTACTAAAAATGTTTGTACTTGGATTCAGATTTCGCATTCTGGAATGATTTTATTTTAACTTGTGTAGTGTCATTAGCTTTAGCTGTGGATGCTGAGTGTAAAATTTCTTTATTTTTAGTCCCTGGTGAGAACTATGTGCCTGGATTGCATACCTAAATCAGGCTCTGGCCTACAACAGTTTAGACCCATGGAGAATTGAAGTGGAAAAGATGTCTTAAGCCTGAAATGTTACACCATCTCCTTCTATTATTTTTGAAAATATTGTCTTACTATATTTATCTGCTGGTCCTGCTGCCTGGTCCTGTGGTTTTGCAGATCATGTGTTACATATTATGTAGCAGGATTTTTGCTGAATGAAGCACTAACTTAAATAATCTATAAAAAATGTAACTATTAAAGCCCTTCCCCCCCTCAATGCATCAGTATCTTATGATAGCTTGTAAGCTCTTAATAAGCATTTCCTGACAGTTAGGTCTCTTGGATGTAGCTTTTCAGGCATCTCAATTCTTGTTTGGCTAAAATAAGCAATTGAGTTTAAGTTATTGAGAGAAGTGTGACCTCACAAGCCTCATTTTCTTAGAAAACCAGGCTGAAAATAGAGGCAGAAGTGTCTGGTTTCCAATTACCATCAGTAGTGTCATCTTCAAAGAGCATCCTTAGGAAGCATCTCTTAGATGCCAGTTCCTTTTAGGACAAAAATACCTGGACTGACTTAGAGGCATGTGATTTGGAAACCAGTTTGCCACATTAATGGTTAGTGGTCCATGCTGCTTCTGAGCTAGCACATCAGTCAAATTCTCAGCTTTATAGATTTTTCTTCCTGTAAGTGCTGGGGAGAGGGTGTGCTGCAGGGATGTCTGCAATCTCACACTCTCTGACACAGCTTGTGGCAGGTGATGGAGATGTACATGGGAGAACTGGAGCCTGCTGAGCAGGACATAGGTTGGCAGTTTTCGTCCCTAGACACCTGTGACCTCTGAGATGATCTTTGAACCAAGGCCATTAGCAATTAGTATTTTGGTTGTTGCAAAATAGTTGCCTTCAGTTCTGTAATTAGGCAGTTTGTATTTACATATACACTGTCTTTCAGAAGCCCTAGTGACCTCAGGGAAATCAAACCTGCTGGCCAGCTGAGCTGATCTCCCCTCTGCAGAGTCATGTTAGCTGGCATTGGCAGCCTGCCTGTCGAGCTGGATCATATGGATGTGGGTCACAAACCTAGGTGCTAACTGATCTGTATTCTTCAACCAGACAGCATACAGGAAGACTAAGGGATGTGTGCTCATTGAGCTTCTCTGTTTGTTGCACAGATTTTTAAAGAAGTTTCAGAATATTGCATTTGGATGCACATGTGATGTGTTTTGCAGAATACCAGCCAGTGGCCTGATGTCACTTGTAGGGATTTTAGTTACATGGACTTTTCACAAGTCATGTAGATGGATGTTTTTCACTGGCAAGGAGTTTTCAAGGATGGTATTTAAAAACAACTGATATACTGTTGTCCTAAAAAATTATCTGAGCATATTTGATCAGAAAATTTTGCTTCAATGCTCTTTGGATATCCTTTATGGTTGCTTTTCAGAGCAATTCTGACTGAGCACCCTAACTGAAGCATTGCACCAATTAATCATCATGAGGAAGGAGGCAACTTCTGAGTTAAGGTTTGAGGGAGTGAAAGTAAGTGGGAAAAAAGTGGTGTCAGAAAGTGTTGGGGGTAAGAGAATCTTGATGTGCCATCTGGTGGAAAGATCTTCCAAAATTTTCAGCTCTGAAGTTTTAACCAGAGCTGGGGAGACAGGCTGAGGGACAATGAAAAGACTGAATGAGCGATGGTGATCTGAGAAGCCCCAGGCTGACCAAAATTGGTGTATGGACTAAAGAGGTATTGTGACTATGGTTGTGTCTGTGTGGTCATTCATAATACAGGAAATTGGAGAAAGCTGCTTTTTTTCTCTTTACAGCTTTTCTGTTTAACAGCCCTTTCTCTCAAAGTCTATGTACCTTGATGGGTTTGTAGTTCCTTTCCTAGCAGCATGAACCACACTATTGCAGTTGACAACTTGGGGCTTGCCTGAGGCTCAGAAGCCAGTGCTGATAAGGTGCAGGCATGCTGGTGGGCCCAGTAAACCTGTGGGCAGCTACAAATCACACTGGTTGTCTGCGTCTATGCAAGTGAAGGAAGCCCTCAGCTTCAGCTCTGACACAGATGCCTTCAGTACCAGTTCAAGTTTCTGTACAGATTTTGTATAACAAGCAGGATCCATCCAACTGTTCTGCTTGGAAAGAGGGTGACTGGCATAAGTGAAGCATTTTCCATATTTTCTGGAGGGTCGTGCATGATGCAAAGCAGCCATCCAGATTGTCCCACCTGTGTGCCAGATGAGGTCTGTTCATTTACAGGTGTCTGCTTAGCATCTTGGACAATACAGTGCCTCCTCTGATTTTTCATGTGGTGTGTGGTGTCTGTTGAGCTGCTAGTTGTGACAACATGGAAAGCTTAAATGGATATGTTGTTCAAAAATGGTGGCAACCCCTATTAGGAGCTAAGGTGTTTAGCAGGGTTTTTTTTCTATTTTAAGTGTCCATCCAGTTATATCAGAAGAGAAGCAGAGACCTGGTCAGTAATTGTCCTATAAAGGCATTATTCAAATTAAACTCCATCAACTTCTTTAATGAAGTTTGATGTACCTTCCCTGGTCATGTGTTAACAGAAACTTATTACCATTGTTATTATTATCATTGCAGTATTTGCTGTTTTCATTCTGCGGCAGCACTACATGGAGTGTTTGAATCTGAAAGCTGCTCTGTACCCTCATTTCTGCTTCAGTTAATAAAGGGCATAATGTGCCACAGTGTAAATTATTTTTCCCTTCAAATATATTGCTGCTTAGACAGTGACAAGCTGCAGCCTCCTAGGCTGTCTGTTAGATAAGACCTCAGTTCTCTCCCTGTGCTGTGGCACAGGGACATAATGATCAGGCACTGAGACTGAGCTTTGTTTAGAATTCAACTCCCATGGTAACAGGCACATCTATGAATATTTAATGAAAGGAGATTCCCATTTTTCCAAGGAAGTGTTGTCATATTTCAGCAACAATAAAGCATCAGCTGTGATCAAATCCTCATGAATGAGAAAGAAGTACTCTGAGGTGACCTTCCTGCTGTGCATCATGAGAAACTTTGATCAAGCACTCATCAGGGAAATGAAGGATGGCTTTCACCAAGCTTCACACACAGTTGTCTTGGAAAAGAGCATTTCATAAATAAGATGATTTGCTGCTTCATCAATGTGTCATTTTTTGTGGTCTGATTAAAGGAATTGGTTTTTACTTACAGTTTCAACAAACTGGATTCACAATTTAATTTGGGGATGGAAAGCAGCTTCTCAACACAGAGAAAACAGTTAAAGTGAGAGTAAAATGAAATTGTTCTTGCAGTCCTCTGAAAAGAACTCTCATCCTGTTAGAAGGAGTGTTTTTCCTGGAGCAGAATGGTAGTTCAACATTCACCTATGCCTTCTGTGCAGTTTATTGTATGAAAAGTTTGTGTGTGCCAAGTTTTTGTTCCGAAATTTTAAATTCACTGACTTTTAACCAGGAACGGCTCAAAAGTACCTTTTAAAATGAAACTACATTCTAGTCTTCTGAAGGTAACACATTTATCAGTTGGATAGGTTACTGTCAATCATTGTAAATATTTAAATGTTTGCTTATCACTGCCTTTTTATTTACCTTAGTAGAATGGAGGTTTTTTTCTTCAATAGTTCTGATATGGAAAGTGGATTGAAATTGTTTTAGGCAAAAATAACTTTTTAAGCATAAAGCAACTTAATAAGATTTAAAACCACTGGAGAAGACTTTGGGTTCTTCAGTTACAATAATTTCCTAAGGAGCATATTGCTACCTTGAAGAAATCTTGCAGTGTGAAAGATAAGTATTTCCTTGCTGTAAATGTTCTGGACAAAATTTATGCACTGTCTTTATTCCCTACGTTCTGTGAGGAATATATAATTAGTATCATTGACCATTATAAACATATTGTGCAAATAAATGCTCGCACTGCAGGTTAAAAATAAAATCTTTGTGCAGTTACCACATAGGCAGTAAGCTCATGCCTTTTTTTCAGCTAGAAAGCTGTGATGCTTCAGCCTGAGTGCTAGGTTCTCATCCTGGCCTTGTCTGCACTTCTCTTGATTTCTAGTGGAATAAAAGTATTGTCGAGCTAAATTGTTTTTGTAATAATGCTTAGGTTTGCTTCCGTAAGCCTAAATGGAAATTTCAAAATCAGGTAAAGGTCAGACTTCTGTTACCATGAGTTCATCACAAGTTCAAAGGAATCCACTGAGTTCCCTGAACCAACCTATGCTGTAGTAAATAGGAGGGAAGGTCTGCAGTTGGGAAGGGAGATTGCATCTTAATAACAATAAATGGATTTTATATGTGCTAAAAATGGCATGGTAATTTGCTGCTGCTCTGTAGTAGTTCTGCTGTCGCCCTGGTTTAAATTGGTGAGATTTTCAAAAAAAGTACAAGTGATTTATGAGAGGAGGTTCCTTCTAAAACATTAAAACAAAGCGCTCTTATTCCCTCAAACCACTGGAGCGAGACCACTGAAGATGCTTCAGTCACTTGTTTCCCTCTGAAACTGACGGGAGCAGCTTTCTGTGTAAGTGTTTCTGAACAGTTGAAGTCTGTAAGTTTTTGGTTTTGTCTTGTCGTATTCTTCCTCTCAGTTACTCCTGAGCTTTTTCCAAGATCCCCTACTATGTTGCAAAATACATGTATAACTTCTTGGCAGCTCCATGGTGTAGTTAGCTATGCTCTATCAATACTTAGAAACTTTTGTCAAGTTTGCAGTATTTGCCCACAGCAGTAAACTATGGAAAATCAGCAGGGCAGGTCTTCTCAATGGGCTCGGCCTGGAGGCAGTGCCAGGCTCAGCATTGAACTTGTTGGCTGACTTGCTGTCAGTGCTGTGCACTGTGACCTGGAGAAGGATTCTGCTCAAGCATACTTGAGGTTTCTGTGAGGTGAGAGGAAGAGTGTTTTAAGATCTGTGTAGGCTGGTGGTGATCATCAGTCAGGGTTTTGTGTCCACTCCAGAAGGGTGTGTGGTGGTGCCTCCAGCCCTGTGCTGGTTTTAAAAGTAAACCAGCAGGAGAAATGAATCCAACTCAAAAGAGTTTAGAAGTCAGAACTACAATTTAATAAAAAGATTACAATGGATACACTGATACAAAGGAAAATTGGTTTCAGCCCTCAAAACCCAGTTGTACAACCCAGCCCCCTGGGGCACAAACAGTATGGTGCTCACCAGCCCCTGTGCTGAGCACCACGTGGTCCCCTGAGTCCAAAGCAAAAAGAAAAGGAAAAACCTGTTTTCCTTCCAGAAGGTTGGTGGTGGCAGTCTGGTTGAGAGTGGTAGTTGCAGTCCTGTTGAGGTTCTGGTCCTCCTCTCAGTCTGACGAGTGAGTGAGTGCCTCAAGTTCCAAAACCCCAAGCTTATATATGCTTCAGTTCAGATAGGAACACCCAGTACCTCTCCCAGGGTGAGGGTTTTCACAATGGGCAATTTACTCAGTGAGTCACAGGATATTTTTGGTCTACTTGATGGCCCATTAGCAGACATGACCCCTCAGGTTGGGTGTGAAGGTGTTAATGACTCCTGGAGGGGAGTTATCACACCTGAATCATTGGTGTGAAGACAGGGAACCTTCTTATCTCTGTTTTCCCATGCACCCAGTTCATAGCCTGAGGTGTCAGGTGTGTCCTGGGCAGCTGTTGCAAACAATGCATCATTAACAGTTCACGATTAATGGCAGAGAGGGTATGGAATACACAGTTCCAGTTACATTCCCACAGTGATAGACTGGTCCCAGCCACTATAACTAGGACAAGCCCAAACAGCGACCCTGTGGTCCTGTTGGAGGAAGAGGGAACTTGGCTCATTTGGCATTTTGGTTTGCCCAGCAGTAGATTACTCTGTTAAATCTTTGACTGTAAGGTTGGGTGGTACAGCTCCTTCCTTTGTCTGTTTTTCTAAGTGATTTGCCTTGGTTGGTGCTCTCCAAGAATCTTTATGTTGGCCGTTTTGAAAAGGGGAAGACCTAGAAGCTGACATTAAATGCTTATTAGTGTCTTGCAGCAATAATGCTGAGCTGGACCATCTTTCCCCCATCATTGGGTACTGTGGATGAAGTAAGTGTAGACATGAAAGAGCTTTGCTGGGAGAATGAGTGCACTGACCAGTTTGTCTTAATGCACACTTGTCTGCTTGCCCTCAAGCCTTGATGTCATTCTCTTTTGTCATCCTCTGAGCAGGACCCCTTTTCTTCTTCGTTGAAAGGCATAAATGTCATACCCTAGGTCCTGAACTCAGTGTGATGCTTCTCAGCCACTGATAGATGAACCAGAGGAGGGAACCTACTGGGGTCTTGTTGCATTGGTGGCAGCTTTAGCTAACAGAGAGGCTGTGAGTCTGGGGAGAGGTCTACTACTGTCCTTCTCCTTTCTCTCTGTCCTGCAGCTCCCTCCCCCGTGTGTCCCAGGGCAGGAGGGAGACACCTGGGGAAATTCAGGCTGTGGGGGCATGACAGGGTGCCCCAAGGTGCTGTTGGTTCACCTCAGGCTGGAGCCCCACTCTGCCCTGCCAGAGTCCTGCCAGCTGCCCTCAGTGCTGGCACACACAAGCCCTCCTGTGCCTGCAGACACTCTGCAGGTGTCACAGCTGCTTTTGTAGGAGAACTGTGGTGCATGGCAAAGGACGCAGAGAGTTCTGCTGAAAGCAGACCTGGCCATTTTTGGAAGCTTTGCATGTCCCTGACGCTTCAGAACAGGTTTTCTCAGCTCCCTCCCTCAGTGTTCTCAGAGGAAAGGCTGGAGCAGAAGGGGTGACCTGGTAAAACCATCCCAGGCAGCCACCACCAGCTGCAGGTGGGAATGGTTACTGTGTTTGGTACTCTTTCATTGTAGCTGTCGCTGCTCCAAGCGAGAGAAGGGAGACACAGTTCCCTTGTTTTTCAGCTAAGGGAGTTCAAAAATCATGGCTCAGTGCTCCATCACCTTGGCAGCCCTCTTCTTCTCGGCTGTTGGGTGAGGAATGATGCTTGCTGTTGGGAAGAGGTCTGACCAAAGTCAGTCACTGCTGCAAAGTGGGGAGAGGTGGGGGAGCAAGGGACTCCCCTCTCGCTTTCCATGGGTGTCCATTTTGTCCCAAAGGCACAGATGTGTCTCTAGAAGGGTTGCTCCTGCCCATGGGACCCTGGGGTAGCTGCTGCCTTCAACACACACAAACACACACCCCCACACACCCCCGCTTCACTCTTAAGAAGAAGCTTTTTGGCCATACCTGTAGTGACACGGCTGTTTGTCTTTCCCCACAGACAGCTTCCCCCTGTAATCTGGAGAAGCTTTTAAGCTATGGTAGAAGCTGACAGTAGGTCTTTCACTGCTGGAGATGGTGCCTTGGGAAACCCATGTGGAGTGAGACTTAGTTGGGAACTCAGAAACTTGGATGGGAAGGTGTGCAAAGAGGAGAAAGCTGCTGGGAAGTGACAATGCTTGGGAAAATCAGCTTCACTATGTGCTGTTATAGGAAAAAAACAACTGAGGTGAAGTAAGAAGTGGGAAAGGCAGTCTGGCAAGAACAGCTTGCTAGACAAAGATGTGCCTGTGTTTCTAAAATTAGTGTTAGGAATTTACCTTACTACAGTATGTTAGCACCCTGTGCAGTGCCACTTTGGTATTTGAATGTGGAGCCTGTGGCTTAATTTTTGATAAATACAAAGGCAAAAACCCACAAAAGTACACATGGCTGAAGCAAGAAAAGAGTGAAGGAAAAAAGCAACAGTGTTTAAAGCGAGTTTAGCTATTTTTTTCCCTTGAATGCTAACAAGATCGCTTAGAGAGGAATATGTGTGTAAAAAAACCCCAGTGTGTTGCACAAACAAAAGCACATGTGCAGATTTGTAGAGTATTTGTAATAGCCCAGCTGGAGGAACTCCAGGGGAATCTGTAAAAATCTGTCTGTAATTAGCACTGCCTTTTAAATACACAAAGGGAAAAAATGAGTGAATGCCAGCTAATCAGCAAGGGGGAAAAATATAACCCAAGCATTTGGAATTTGATTTAAATATAACTACTAGCTCGGTATAATCCTGTCCAAAATAAAAAAGGAAAAAAAGGAAAGAAAGAAATGTAGTGTGTGGGAGTTTGTAACAGTTGTCTCAGTAACTGGGTAAAGCACATAGCTCGCAGAATTAGTCAGAATGCCAGCAAAAGGGAAAATTTCCTGAAAAACTTTCTGCTTTCATAGAAAATGACGTTTCTTAAAACACAAGTATGATAAAAAAGTTACTGCTCTTGGAGAAAGACCCTGCAGAGCTTGTGAATGTGCTGTGCTCTTCAGGCATGCCAGTGAGGAGCAGCTCAGTGAGTCCACCCTCAGCCAGGGTGGCAGGAGCTGGGGTCACCACGCATACTGAAAGAGAAGCAAAGGGAAGCACCATTCCTTTCATGTGTTTTAAAGCCAATGTCTTTATAGTTTTTCCTTCTATTGTATGTTTTCATCAAAAGAAAAACTCACAGCTATTTTTTTGCATTTTCTGAAAGCAATTACAGTATTTTCCTATTGGATTCTTAGAAAAGAGTATTCTAAAGCACAAATGTCACCCTTTTTTTTTCCAATTTGGGGGTTTTTTCCCTCTGTTGATCACAGTATTGACGGAACTATTTTGGTCTGACTCCTCTGTGATGCCTACTGTCTTCTCTGGCAGGTGCTAGTTTGGAGTACATCCCTCATGGCCAACTTGCAAACTCCCACTTAACTTCAAATTTGCGAACGCTGAAATTGGAGCAGGACATTGTACCCGCTCAGGAGGAGAGGAAGACTCCCCTGGTGGAAACTGTTCGGGGAAGGAAGTCCTTTTCTTCTCAAGATAAAAGTCTCGCTCCAATTAACCTGACAGATGACCAGCTTGCCTCAGGCCTCTATGGTAATAACTGGCTCACATTCACCTTTCATCACACTGATGGAGTCTGAATATGAAATACAGTTAAAGAAGGTTTTCAATATTCTCAAAAATGTAAAAGCAGAAAAAGATGCAGCTACAGGGAAAGTCCCAGCATGAAACCCTGTGTCTGCTGGTAGTGCTTAGGTTTTAAGCAGCAGATTGTAGTGCGTCAGTGAAATGCCATTTAGTGTCTTTGCAAGAAAGATGTACTGAAAAAGAAAGGGTTAATAATTATTTTTTTAATACTTAAATTTGTACGAATGTTTTACTTGTCTTATGCTTAGAGATTGGTTTAAAAGTTGTTTCAGTGAATACTAAAATTGAAAAGACCAGCCCTATTTGAACCCCCCCACCCTGATGAGTAGTTTATTGTTAAACATGCTCTCTATATTGTTTAAATATGCTGTCTGTACTAATGCATTCATTCTGGCAAAAAGCTGCTGCTCTCTGATACCAAGAATTAAGATTTTTGTGACAGAGCAGAGTAACCCATTTCAACGTTAGAAGTTTTTCACAAATAGTGAGGAAAACAAAAAAGCCCATGTCTTTTCTCAAAGTTTTCTAAAGCATCACAAAGATTAGCAGCATATTGGGAGATGGGAAAGTTAGGCTACACTAGTTTCCAGAGCTGATTTTGGAACCATTTTCTGTATTTCCATCCTGCATCTCACACCATGACTGTATGTATAAAAATACTAGAAAACCCAGCTTCAGCTGGTTAATTAAACAGCTGTTTGTTTTGAAAAATTGTCTAAAGCGGCTGCAGTCAAAGCTGGCTACAGATTTGTCCTAATATGTGTGCTTTGTCTCCCTTTTTAACAGTATGTACTAATAATGAAAACACGCTTAAATCCATCATGAAGAAAAGGGACGGCAAGAAGGATTTGAGCAACACCAAGAAGAACCTGCAGTTTGTCGGCATTAATGGCGGGTAAGAGACCTGCCTCCAAAACATCTGTCACTGTAGCACTTTCACAGTGGGAAGGACAGGAAGAACCCAGGAGCACATGCACTGCTTTGGCCTGTCCTTCAGGCTGAGGTGCATCTGCTGAGTGTATGTATCAGAAGGAAGAGTGGAACAGCTGAACTCATCTTAATCCTCTTGTGCTTTCACGTGATACATGGCATCAGTCTCAAGTACCTACACATGAGATGGCTTCCAAATTTAACACAGGAAAATGAAACAAATTCAGCCATTGGGACATTCCTTAGGCAACGTTTAGTAAGGAAACTTTGTAAATATCTTTGGCAGCTGACAAGCACAACATTGTACAATTAAACAATACAGCAAGAGATGGCATTGCCAAAAAATTAATGTTTCTGGCTTTGTGTTAGATAAGTACAGAAACTTTCCTACACAAATATAGAAAACAGTATGGAAAATTGTCTTCTTTTAAAATACTATTTGCCCTGGCAGAATGTTGCAAAGAACTTTAAAATTGTTTTATACAGCTTTTCTACTCCTTCCCTCAGATTAGATTTTCTTTAGTACAAATGCTTTGTGCAGTATATAGCCTAAAGATCCCAATTATTTAGTTTCATACATATTGCTGAAAGTATTGTAATTTATAGTGGGGGAATGTTATAGGTTTGTTAGGTTCTTTGCTTATATCTGACTTGTAAGGCAACAAAGTTTACTCTGAATAAAGTAATTTCATTTTGGGGGTAAGGCAATGTCTGCCAAAGTGTTAAGACTTCTTTTTAAAAAAGGTTGCTCTTCTTTCATTACATACTGTGTACATACTAATGGCAGTGTCAGTTGGCCTTGACACAGTTCAGTGAGTAGAAGAGGTCTCTGAGTAGAAAACAGGAGGACTAAGCCTTTGCAAGATGTTTTTCCACTTGTACCCGTGCAAGCAGGTCCTGGCCGGTGCTGCGTGGCCCTGAGCAAGCACCCCTGCCCCTGCCCATTCTCCCCACAGGTATGAGACCACGTCCAGTGATGACTCCAGCTCTGAGGAGAGCTCCTCCTCAGATTCAGAGGAGGAGTGCGAGGGCCACGAGTACCCCTGTGAGCGGCACGCAGAGGAGAAGCAGCCCACCCCTCACACTGCGGACGTCTGCGCCACGGGGGCAGAGAAGGACAGTGTCCTCCCCGAGTGTGAGGCTGAGGAGGTGGAAATCAGAGAGAGGTAGGCTGCTTGCCCTCTCCAGAGTGCCTCTGAGGAGGTCACTGCCACCTCATGGCATGGGGCTAAGCTGTGGGCTGGTGGAGAGAGCATCAGCCCCATCACTGGTTGACTGCTGCTCGCTTCCCTTCTCCTTGAGGGCACAGCCAGAGGTGGTTTCGCTGCAAAACGACCCTGTGTGAGCAGGGAGAAGGTCAGAGGGTGCCTTTCCAGCAGCTGACCCCATTGACTTTAAATGGTGCCATAACAGTGAGACCCAGGTGGCTCCCCCAGCAGAGGCTGTCCCAGGTCATAGATAGCATTCATTTGGGAGCAGGCACAGCTTTGTTAATGGCCTGGTCTGTAAAACAAGGAAGCAAATGAGTCTTGAGCCATGCAGACCAGGTCAACAGCCTGCTGGGAGTGCATCTTGCATTTGCACCTTCCACAGCATCTCAGCCATGACTAGTACTGCTCAGTGAGAGGATTGGGTACAGAAGCAAGGACATGGTCCAGCCCTGAGGTCCTAGGCTTCCTGTGAGACAGATATTGTAATATACTTCCAGGGTGGTTGTCATACACTTGTTCAGCATTTCATGTCTTAAGGTACTTTTCAAATTGCTGGTAATGGACTGTGTATGGTAGGATTTGACAGACAAGGCCTTTCCTTTTTTGCCATATGGAAAACAGTGGTGTGGTGAGTTTTTACTAATTCTTCATTAGTAAATGGCAAAAACAAGTATAAACATAGGGATAATATAGATAATGGTTTTGCCAGTGGTTTACCAGTGTTCTAGCTTGGAAGATTGTATAGGTGGTATAACAGTAAAAGAGCTAAACCAAAATTAATGTCATGTTTCACTGAAGGTGTAACTTAGCATCAAGTTGTCTGTAATTGTCAACTGCTAAATAAAAGAGATGGAGACATTAATAATTAAGAGCTTGGAGGCCTTGGAGCTGTGTGTTTTGAAGTGCTCTGAGCTTGCTTTATACAGTATGGTAGGATAGCCTGTTGTTTTACAGGTGGCATAGAAAGATGGGCAGTTTCTCAAAAGAGCTCTCTAATTTATAGTTACCCAAGCAGGGAGTGGTTGTGAAGAGGAGCAGCAGGACAGTTTTGATAGCCATGTGTACTTGAGGAGCATGTTCTTTGCAAGCTGACTGCTCCAGCAATGCCCTTCAAGGGGAAGGAGCAGGACACATGGCTATGCATGGACATGGTTCACACAGTAGTGGAGCATTTCATTGCTCTGGAAGTACACTAGCAGCTGGCTTGTAACCCAGAAAGGCTAAAACTCCCACCTGACACACGAGTGTGTTAGTTTCTCTGCTTTTTGGAAGAATTTTCCTGAAAAATTGCCGTTATTCTCTCTGCAGGTTATAGGCAGAGATGGTTGGCCACAGTGACATGTGGGACAGGCACAGACCTTATTTCCAGCCCTATCATGAGTTTTGATATTTCTGATGGAAAGGGGGAAGAAGTGTAAAAATGAAAGAGGGCTAGAGAAAAAAAAGTAAATTCCAGAGTTGATGGGATGAGACAGGTTAGTTCCAGTGAATGGAAGCAGGCAGGGAGGCACTGCTTGTGCCATTTCCCACTGGTTAATTCTGTTGCCATCATAACTCTTGGCATTTCCTCTTGTTAATCAGATAATGAAAGCACATAGCATATAATGTATGCCCTGCAGTCTTACAGCAGTAGGTGAGAATTTCCACTAGAACCATTGTCAAGTGTTAAGGCACTAAAGTGATGTCCTGCCTGTTGTCCACTCCTGCTGCTCATCCGGCATACATCTCCATTCAATGTGGAGGGAGTGTCTGCAGGGACAAGCTGCCAGAGTGGCTTCTGCATGGCTGCAGCAGATGGCTTGCCCGGAAACATGAATTCCCAGAGAAGTTTCAGAAGGACAAATGTTTCTATGCTGAAATGTTAGGAGATAAATTGAAACATGCCCTGTATGTTGCTGTCTCCCTCAGATACGAGCTAAGTGAAAAGATGCTTTCTGCATGTCACCTGCTGAGAAACAACATTGATGACCCCAAGACATTAACCAACAAAGACGTGGTAAGCAATACAGGGCAAAATTCTCTCTAAGATAAAATAGAAAAACTTCAGGGAGTAATAACTTGCCATTTTGCAGGACCAGGATTGCAGTGGCTAAGCAGAAGAGAATTTCATCTTCCCTGCAAGAGTCACAAAGCTGTATCAGGAGACTTTTGTCCAGAGAATGTGCTGTTGCTTTGTGTGCTTGGGTGTTGTCATCACAAGGCACACACATAAAAATAGTAACATGAAAGTGCAGTTTCAACACATCTGTGCATTCCTGTGTTATTTTTGTAAGTGTTCCTCTAGCACTGCTGTGGGCAGCTCTTAGGCCTCTCATTAGGAGACTGCATGTGGTGAGAAGCCTGTTACTTCCTATGACAAAAGCTCAGAGTCTGTTCTGAAACTGAGGTGGTCTGCCTCATTCTAAGCACAGGGATGGTGTTTGTCTTGCTTACTGCACTGGTGGTTTTATCAGTGCTGCAGAGAGTAAGAAGTATTCATTGTTAGTACTCAGTCTCAGGAAAAAATTGTATTTTCCTCATGTAGGAATTGCATGTGCTACCTCATGAGGGCAACCTGAAAGCAAAGGCACACTGCTTAGTAATATGAAACTGAATTTTGCATTTCCTACAGTTGTGCAGTGATGTAAAAGGCAACAATGCAGTGATCTCCTCTACTACAGAGCATCTGCAGCTTCTTAAAGACAGTTATTTTGTCTGTATGACACAGTAATATAGTCTGTCTCCGGTTCTGACACTTGTGGTCCTGGGAACATTTTGAAAGGTTGTTTAATACAGTTGTGGCAGTTAGTTTTTAATCCTGTATCTGTCCTTCAGGAGGACTCTAGGCTTTCAAACAAAAAATGCTTTAGGTCCAGTTGGAGTTGTAAGTGTAAAAAATGGCATAACCACATGATGATCTCTGCCTTGGAAGTTTAATTTGAAGTTATGTTTTTCTTTCTTGTGCTTAAAGTGTCTTCCAGCACAAGTAACTGCTTTGTAGGTGGAAACTGCAGGCTCATTAGCTCTTGTTCTCTGTCTGTCTGCTGATAAAGAAGTCTTGTCCAAACAGGTTAAATGTCAGTACAGCTAAGGATCTATATAAGTTGTCCCAACCTATTCCAGCATACTCAGCTCTTATGGCTGTTGATTACACCAGGAAGAGCTGTGGACTGCTTCTTCTGGAATGTGATGGATTACTTGAATAAAAAGAAGGGTGATATTTACTTAATAATGTCTGTAATACTGTGACTTAGAATAATTTAAAAACATTGTGTCACTTTATGACCACTTTTTTGTTTCAGTTCTGTATGTTCATAATACATGTGATCCAACTCAAATAGTTGGACCTTGTCAGTTTTCATTATAGCAGGAGTGATGTAGAATATTCTGTAAATATGTTTATGTAGTACAGTTGTATATGTAGTATTGATGTGTGTAGAATATTCTTTCTTTACTGGACAGAGGCCACCTCAGGAGCTACTGCTGTGTTTTCCCTAGACATTAGATAGGCTTTGTGAGGGTCTTCTCTGCAATATTGTCCTTCAGTTTACTGGCTACCTTGCAGGTGGTGGATTATGATGAGGATATGGTAGCCCTTCCAGGTTAGAGAAAGTGTCTCAGAAAGTCAGAGCTGGCAGTGACTGTGGAAGGCTCCTTGGCTCACAGCAAGGTCTGCTCTACCTACATTTTTCCCAACAGATAAGTTACCTGGCCAAGGAGGCTTCTACTCCTCCACCCTCGGTCCATACCAGTGAGAAAATTTATCCTGAATATGTAACCTGCAGCTTCTCATTGCAGCTAAAATCTCTTGCACTACTGCCAGCCATCCTTCAGATGAAGAAGAGGTTCTTTCTTTTTCCACTGCCTTTTCCACAGTCTTTTGCCTGTTAAAATATTACACGGTTCTGTTCCCAGCAGTTCTTTCAGCAGAGCATTTCCAGTTCTTCCTGTCTGTCCTGTAGGTCAGATTTCCTTGACTTATCATTCTTGCTGCTCAGCTTTGAAATTGTTTCAATCAAATCTTTTGTGTCATTCAGTGATCAGGCCAGACAAAGTAGTCCAGCTGTTGCCTTCACAGTAATAGGCAGTACAAGCTATAAATCTGTTTTTTCACCCCAAAACAGAATTTGCCTTTGCCATTACACTGTCATGTTGTTGCCTTGGGTTTAGCTTGTAATTATTTGCCATGCCTAGCTCTTCTCCTGCAGAACTGCTGTCCAGCCAGTTCTCATATGCTTGGTGCATTTGATAATTCATGTCTTGGAATTAGGCCTAATTGACTTAGCATGCTGTTGTTTTAAGTCCAGTGAGAAATGTGCATTTTCCCTGCTCTCAGTCTTGTGTTTATTAGTGATTCATAAACTAAGTTAAGTTTTTGATGGAAATGGTTAGTCCAAGTCTTTTTTAATGTTTACTGAATTTGATAACCTCAATTCTGGGAGTAATCTTATCCATGCTCTCAGAGGTGAATCATTCCTGAAAATCAGGTGAAGTGAGAGGGAGTAAACAACTGGTTTTAAAGAGGGCTTTAGTCCAAGTAGAAGCTTCAGTCTGTCATCTTGTTTGTGAGCTGAATGCTTTCTTCCCACGTTGGACTAAAAAAAGTTTGACCTGTATTGCTAATTTGTGGGATGGAAAATCCTTTAAACAGATTACCCATATGTAAATTTTTCTGTTTTGGTTTTGGCAGAGGTTTTGTTTAAATACCATCCAACATGAGTGGTTTCGTGTCTCAAGTCAGAAGTCTGCTGTTCCTGAAATGGTTGGAGATTACATAACTGCTTTTGAAGAGATTTCTCCTGCTGTCCTCAGACATATCATCAATATGGCAGATGGAAATGGAAACACAGCTCTGCATTACAGTGTCTCACACTCTAATTTTGAAATTGTAAAGCTTCTTCTGGATGCAAGTAGGTTAACAGGTTTGCTTTTTTAATTTTTTTTTTATTATTCATGGTTTTTGCAATTCTCATCATTCTTGATGAGCAAGAGGTCAAGCTTGGGCTTTTTCCAGCAATAATTTTAACTGTTAACAGCTACATGGTGGCTCAGTGGGTAGTCTGCAATCTTTGTTTTTCGTACCAGCTTTTGAGGTGATGTTTCTTGAAGAAGTTACAAAAACACTCAAGTAAATTATATACAGAGTTGGCCAGTGTTTGAGATATATAGTTAGATCCCTAACTCTGGGACTGTGGTCCCAAGTTCAGCAACACTGTGCTCTAGCAGTTTTCTCTGCAGCTCAGTTGGGTGTAGGGCGCTGACAGAGGGAGATCGAGGTATAAACGTCCATCTTAAACACTCCAACTAGTCCAGCTTTATCTCACTAAAGCAGTGCAGAACCTTTTTCTGGCCACCACACTGACACATCTATGCTGCCTTCCTGAGAAACCAGAGCAGTGATTCTGTCATAAAAGAGCATTTTCCTGATCCATAAGCAATGTGATGATGCTTCATGTAGTTGCTTTTGTTGTTGCTTCCTTTTCTCGATCCCCTTGGAACACACGTGCAGAGAGGGCAGTGACTGGGGGGAGCCTCCAAAGCATCTGCTCCCCACATTCAATGTGCCAGATGGCAGTCAGCAGAAGGCATCACATTGGAACTAGTCCCAGGCAGGATGTGATCTGTTTAAGCTCCTTGTTTGCTCCCTGAGTGAAGTTTGCTTCCTAAACTAGTTAAAAAACGGATCACAATTGGTTATGAAAGCTTAACTAGGCCAATAACATGACTGGAATGTAAGCCAAGCAATATTCATAAATCCAGAAGAGTAGTATCAGATAAACAAGGATATTAATGATACAAATCTCAGCTTTCATATCCCAGCACATCTGTCACACATGCAGAGACTTTCTCAGCAGGAAAGTGAGCACTTTGAAACCTCTGGTCCTGTTTGAAGGCGCTCTTCCTGTTGAGAAGAGTGAGTCACAGCAGGGGAATGCAGGGAATGTCAGGAGCACAGTGAAATAGGCAGGCTGGCTCTGCAGCACAGTGGTAGTGGGAGTACCTCAGGGTAGCAGGAACATGCTCATCTCTTGCTGGAACCCAGGACTCCTGTATGTTCCAGCCTATGAACACCAGGGGTTAACTGTAAAATCCAACACTGAGACTAGTGCCAGGTAGTTCTCTCTGCAGGAGAACACTGCTTGTGACAGCACTTGGCCAGAATGTTTTCTAACAGGCAAATTCCTATAGGTTTCAACAGTCTTTCTGTGGACTGTTTCTGAACGATTGCTATGATCAACTTTGTGATTGTATCACAGGCAGATCCTTGGTTCAAGACCTCCATGCCTGTGTGTTTGGTGGGAAGAGAGGATCGGATGAGATCCTCCATGTCACCAAGAGGACAAGTAGGAGAACAGTTTTGTTCATTAACCATATAGAAAAGGAGCTGAAATGTGACCTCAGAAAACACACTCTACTGAAGTAGTCTAGTCAGAGTGGGTGCATATCACTTCCACAAGTTACTCATTACTCATGATGTAGTGCATGTAGCAGAGTGTCATGTTCTGTGGCTTCACAGAAAGGATGTCTGAAGGTAGTATTGGGCTACTGGTTATAAGATATGATGTCTGTGAAACATGGGAAAAAATGTGCATTTTCTTACATCTTCACTTGTATTGATTCTGAAATGTTCTTTTCACTGCAAAAAAAATCCTTTTACAATAAATTCAAATAATTTATTGAAACATTTTTGCCTAAGATATCTGTGGTGCAATATAACCCCTAGCCTAGAGATGCTGTTTATGTAAGTTTGAGTCCTTGCTTTCCAATAAGATGAACACACTGAAAAGCCTACTCCCTGGTAAACCAACAAGCTCTGCTGATTTTCTGCAGAATTTTAGGAACAGAGGAACTGGAAGCAAGATTTGAACAAAAAGGAGAACTCTTGTCAGTTACTGGCACTGGTCAGAGGACTTGACTGTGTTTGTTCCCAGAATAGTTTTGTTCAAAGTCTAATATGCTGTAGAACTCAGAACAGCCTTTAATTTAAAGGGATTTTTGTGGCAGCTCCAAAATATATTGAAGTACACTTGCAGATCTTCAAAAGAACACCAGTTACAGGAGAATGCTTGTGCAGAGGAGAAATAGCTTTTCCACTGACGGTGTTGCTGGACCGTTTTTGTTCTGCAGCATGGATGCCCTCAGGAGAAGAGCTTAAGGACTCTCCTGATGGTATTTCTGGTGTCACAACCATGACCCCGATGGTCATGTCAAATTTCAGACCACTTGCTTTTACAAAAGCAAAAAAAATGTGCAAAGAAAGCCCTAAATGATAACGTATAAAAAGGCTTTGTGCTCTCCCTTGTGTTGTACACATAGTAGAATTCTTTTCTTTCTCAGGCTCAAGAGCTCCCCTGTTTATTTTTTAATTCTCCACTTTCCCTTGAATTGCTTCCATTATGAAAGCAGTTGCTGCTTTTTCTTTTTATAGGCTGCTCTACTAACAGTTTATTCAGTTGATTAGCACAATGACTGCTTTTTGGGTTCTTGCTTTCCAAAGAAGTTATGTCATCCCTCTGCAGATGTCTGTAACGTAAATCATCAGAACAAGGCTGGTTATACCCCCATCATGCTTGCTGCACTTGCAGCTGTGGAAGCAGAGAAGGACATGAGGATAGTGGAGGAACTGTTCAGCTGTGGGGACGTGAATGCTAAAGCCAGCCAGGTCAGTCAAATGGTTCACCAGGCACAGTTTGCATTGCTGTGATCTTTTATCTTTCCTTCCACGCTCCATCCCTGCTCTGTTGGTTCAGCTTTTGCACTCATTCGCTTTCACCATCTGTGGTTTTTCTGTGTATGTTTTTGATTGGTGTATACAAAATGGTGCTGTGGAAGAACAGTTGAGCTTCAGGTTTGGACCTCTTCTAAAAATGAATGTTGAATATCATATGAAAGAACTATTACTGAATTTTGAGAGGCATTTACAAATTCTGCAGCATTTAGCTCCTTCCAAAAAACTGCATATATCTGGAAATAGATTGGATATCTTCCATTAATGCAATAAATAGCTAAGTGAATGTGGGATATGCGATGCATAAAAGGTATTTAAATAATGACAATCAGAGCCTTGAGAGTACTGTTTAAAATAATAATTTCTTTTCCCCGGAAGAAGCATAGTATAAAAAAAAAAAAAAGTGTTCATGCTTTGTCACTGATTGTCCCTGTAGTTATTTAGGTTTTCTTCTTCTCTCCACGCAGGCTGGTCAGACTGCCCTGATGCTGGCTGTGAGTCATGGTCGGATAGACATGGTTAAAGCTTTACTGGCCTGTGGTGCAGATGTCAATATCCAGGACGACGAGGGCTCTACAGCTCTAATGTGTGCCAGTGAGCATGGACATGTAGAGATTGTTAAACTACTGTTGGCTCAGCCTGGATGTAACGGCATCCTGGAGGACAATGTGAGTTGCCTTTCCAGACAGTGGTACTGGAATCTTCTTAAGTGAATCTCTGACTCAGAGTGCTAAAATACCAACCACGTGAATATTCTGCTTAATGGTAGTAAGTGCTGTGATTATTTGGCTCATAGTTTTAATTTTCTAACAGGCCTACCTGGTAGCAATTTCTGTGGTTAGCTGTAGTTGTTTGGTGGCCAGAACAGAAAAAAAATACTTGCTAGCTCATAGTAAAACATTGTTCCTTCTCACATTCCTCCCCCCTTTCAGAGTTTTCCACTTTTCAGTTCGGACCTTATCTGGTGACTTGAGGCTGTGTTGCTTTTCTGTACCCATGGTAAACATCAGCCTTACAGTTCTCTTGACAGGTTGTTCACAATGTACCTACACCATGACTTAGGAGAGTACAGCTTTGGTCTCAGTCACAAAGCTACATTTTCCTGACAAGATATACAGGCTGTGACTTCAGTGCCAAGTGAGACTCTTCTATATTTTTTGTTTGCAAGAGTCATTGCAGCCTACACTGTCAGCAGACCATTTGCTCTGTAGAATTCTTAAGCTTGAAAATGTTGACTTAGCTGGTTTCTTGCCAGTACTGTATTCTTGTTAGCAACATTTCTTGGGTACTTTTCCATTCTTCTTGTTTCTCTACCCACTGAGCACTGAAATGGAGCCTGAGTTTGGGATCTGGGAAGGCAGTGGGTGGTTATTTGTTATATCTGTTGCCGAGAGGCAGAGACATAATTTGTCTTCATTCACTCACCTGCTGCAGGAGGCAGCTCAGTTTCCTGATAGTGCTAGGAGTGTGTTACAGCTGGCCTGAGGGGAAAAAGTAGTAACCAACACTTTTGGGGGCTCTCTAGGTTACTGCAGCCTGGATGCTGTTAGCACTCCTAGTCATGAAGTCAATAATTTAAAAATCTTTATGGGGACATGACACTTGAGTATTCCTGTAGCCAGTTTCCTACTGTTTCCCAAGCACAGTTTCACTGCTGCTTATTCATTTCTTAGTGGGCTTGTCTGTGCTGTGAGATTTTGAGTTTTAGCATTCCCTTATCTATTCTGAATGTCACAACGATGCTTTTCAGTAATCATGCAGTCAGCACGAGCTGAGCATAAGCTCATAAGTAAGCTAAGCATAATCCTGATATTGCTGTTCTGATGTGATTCTCCATGTCTCTTCAAGAATTCGTGTTGTCTGTGGGGTTTTGTGCATTTGTAGTGCATTACATTGCACTGTAGTGGGACAGCTGTTCTACCTCCCTGTATGCTTTATGTAAAATTGCTCCCACTAGTCTCATAAGATTTTCCACGTGGATGCTGTCTGTCACGTCCTGTGCTGGAAAAAGGGTTTACAGTTCAAAAACTGGAGCCAACCTCTCCAATACCAGTGCTGTGGCAGGAGCTGTGGAATATGTGCTCCAGCCCCGTGAGCATGTTTCAAATACAGGCATTATTGTACAAAGTTCTGTGTGCAAGAGCCAAAAGCCAGGCAGTGAACCAAACAGCAAGAGAGGGGTTTGTATCACAGGATTCCTGACATCTGCTTCTTCCTGGACCAAACGTGGTCTAAAGGAAAAACAGCAGATCAATAAATTATCCTTTCAGCAAAAGCACTTTTTGCTTCTAGCACCCTCAACACTATTTTCAGAAAGAAATAGTATCTTCTGAGAAACTCAGGTGACAGTATTTGACCAGGAAAGTTGATTTGTTTGTATTTAGACTTCCGTCAAGGAACATTTGGAATTATGAGTGCAAATTCTCCTACTGTTAATGGGAGCTCTAACACAACAATTATAATTGTAACACAGCAATTATCATTATATTTGATTAGCATTTATCCCTCCCCTACCTTCTCTTCCACTTTTTACTGGCATTCTAGCTTCTCTCAGACACCCCAGTCTTCTGAAATCACTGGTCTTACACAGCACTATGTGTAACATTATTGTATTAATGGTATGCTCATTCTTCCCCAGCAATAATCGAGATTCCTAGTTGAGAGAAATTATGAGGCCTCTGACAATTGGACTGCCTCATAAAACAGCAGTGCAAGGTTTATAACAGAAGAAATGCAACAAGACTGTGAATTAACCTAAATGTCTATATGAGCAGCAGGGCCTCCACTTCGTAACTTCTCTTCTCTTTGTGGGCTGATGGGGCTTTTCAGAGATCTATTAATGCATACACGCATTAATTCTCATGTTTCTTCCTTTCTTATCTCAGGATGGCAGCACAGCACTTTCAATAGCCCTGGAAGCTGGACATAAGGACATAGCAGTTCTCCTTTATGCCCATGTCAACTTTTCCAAAACCCAGTCACCGGTTAGTACACAACTTCCTGTAGTTTATGTTTTAACTTGCTGCTCCTGAACATAATAGTTAAATGTAAACAAGAAATTAACCCCCCTGGCAGCTTTACAGCAGTACAGCTCATGAAATTTTGAGTTTATTCACAAGATAATTTTTGTGCTGGTAAGTGGAATGTACTTTCTAAAATGCAGGTTGACTGCAGAAGGTTGAAGCCTGACTGAGGTATCCTTCCTCATCCTCCTCCTCCTCCTCCTCCTCCTCCTCAGTTTTATCTAGGGATACAGATAGTTCCCTAGAAAGGTTCATTCACACTGGCTAGTGCTGTTGTGTCACTGTAATGCTAATTATTGACCTGGTCACCCAAAGATAGCTGTTCCTGGTTTTAGAGGTGTCCTAGCTGTTCTGGCAACTATCCACCTCTTCCCTAACTCTGACTCACTCTCCTGATAAACTGCTGTTAAACATTTCACTGTCTAAACAACGTGCACTCTCAATTAGTAGGCTGTGTGATAGCTGGCATTGTTCTTCCTAAAACTGAAAGAAAGAAAAGAAGAAGAAAAAAAAAAATTTATCTGTACAATTAAAGGGCAGGGATTGAACACAATAATTGTGAGTGTTGTGTTTGCTGTCAGCTATCTGGAATAATTTCGCTTTGATTAATTGTTCTTTCTTCTTTTCTAGGGCACTCCTAGGCTTAGCAGAAGGACATCTCCTGGTCCCACCCACAGAGCCACGTTTGAGTAATAGTGTATGAATATCTGTAAAAACTCTCTATGCCATCTTTAAGCTGCTAAATGTTACTGTTTTACTGAGACAGATACTGAATGTAATTGTCTTGTGCCTGAACTCACCAGCAAAGTGAAAGCAGAGATCTAGTGCTAAAGATAGAAACTGTAAACTTGAAGCGAGCATATAGTTAAGTAGCACTCAGCAGAGAACCTTAGCCAGAACTGTTCTTTCGCTCACATACTTATCTTTCTGTACACTGGCATAAATCCTGTTTTTCTTTGCTGTAGGTTATCCTCTTCTATGTTACGTGTGGCCTAAGACTTCTAAAGCTATCCATGCAGGAGTGTCCCAATGGCTTCTTTTTAGTCATTCTAAAACATATTTACTGTGCCTAGACTTTACCACAGTAAACTTTTAATAAATTTCATTCCAACATGATTTTCATGTTCTTAATTACTTTGACATTCAGAAGTTGCAGTTGCTTATATAGTCAGCTCCGTGGATCTTGAGCTGGTGGGTGAGTTGGGTAGGTATTGGGGATAGAGCCTTTCGTCAGGTCTGAAGTTCACTAAATAAGTTGTTGCTAATTGGGGATAATGTATAACTTTTTATATAAAAGATACTAGTATCTATAAAATTAATTCGCACAGTATTTTCAACATTTTATATTCCTTAATAATTAAAATCTACATGAAGAATTACATGTCCTTTTACCATATTTTTATTAACTGTGTCAGTCTATAAGCTCCATACATGTTTATTGGAGAATAAAATTAGAGGTACCAGTTGTATATTCCCCTTGAGTGGAATTGAGCGTAGTTCTCGGTGCGTATTTATGGAATGCTATTACCTTGTCACATTCACTTTAGTCATGTGTATTGAAATGTTTGAAGTGCCTTAGAGTCTTGCCATATTTTCGGAATAAAATTTCATTATGCTGTTCTACTCCTCTCCTGTTTTACTCATGATTTGTCATCCAGACATGCTGCACACTACAACTGCAGCAGGAAGACAAGCTAGATGGGTAAATCAAGGCAAGGAGGACTGGACAGCTCAGTCTTTGGGGGCTGCTGATGTGAGCAGAACTGGTACCCACATGAGCTTTTTCCTGCTGACTGGAAGAAAGCTTTGGCCAAGATCATCTGCCTTCGCTGATTTTTGCATGTTGCAAAGGCTGGGCCCTTTGCTGTTTGGGTGAGAAGTGGCCTGTCTCTCAGCCATGTGAAGCATCATGAGAGGGTGCCAAAGGACCATGTTGAAGCAGTTTACTGGAACTGAAAAACAGTCACCAATTGAAATAAAAGCCTTTGAGCTTTGTCTTGCAAATAATCCTGGCAGCTTGGTGAAAGGGATGCTTTTTAAGTGGCACTGGACCAAGTTCTAAGCTAGTTCCTCCATATCCTTGTCAGTTCAGACCTACCTGATAAGATAGAGAAACACACCTCAATGCCTTCCTTCAGGGGATCTGAACAGTTCTGTTACTCTGTGTCCTTCCTCGTTCTTTTCTTAAGTCCTTATCAAACATCTTTTCCCTTTGAAATAGTGACCCACTGAAACCATTCTCACTTGGCCTACATTGATTGGTGACTTGGACTGCCAAGAAGTTTCTGTGAGACCCCTCAGGTCTGGTTTGGTCCAACTCTCCAAGTACTGTGTGATAACCAGTGCCAGGCTGGTACCCCAGTGCTTTTGAGTATTCCCTGGACAAAGGGTAGGTCAAATGTCTTTGTTGAGGGGGGACATACCGTAACACAGTGGTCCTGAAAAAGCTGACTCACCCCTTGAGGTCAGCCAGTTTTTGCTGTTGCATCCCTCTGACCATTTTTTCTTCTCACACCTTCAATTAGCATCTAATAACGTGTGGATGCTCTCTCACCTGGATCCTACACACTAGTTAGAGAGGTATGTCACCCAGCAAGCCAAATTACTGTGAATATAAGGTCTTCCCTCTGACATCAGATTGACAGCAAACAGCAGCAGTAGCTGAAAAAAGCCAGAAAAATGTCCCTCACTTTGCCATCCACACACTCTCAGAGGCAGTGGGTGCAGGCTGTCCCGTGTAGCAGGGGACTTGTTCAACAGAATTAGTGCAAGTTGGATCTCCCCAGCTTGGGCATGGCAAGAGTGGCTTTTGGGTCATTTTCAGATATCTTGATCTGCTGTCTCTTGCCCCCATTCAAACAATTGTCTGGAAAGAAAAGTCAAGATAATCTGTTCTTTTCTTCATGATTTTAAAATACACCCAGTGCTAGACATAAACAAATAAAGCTGATGAAGTAGAGAAAATGGGTGACTGCTTTAATCTTTCTCCAGAGCTTAATCTAATTTTACAGAAAATCCAGTTCACTTATTTATACATGCTTGCCTGTCTCTCATGGATTAAATTCTTGTCTAGTGGAGAGTCACACTGCCAGGATAGAATTTGGATCAGGAAGAGGTTTCCAATTTCAGTTTTACCAAGGATGTAATTTTTACTTACCACTAAGTTGACCAAACCCAGTCTAATTGTGCTTTCTTAAGGGAGTTGGTAATGATGCATTTAACTCTGGCTTATATCGCATAACAGTAGTTTTAGGCAGTCCTTTGAGCACAAGGCCCTTATATGTCCCTTCCAATTTGAGATACGTTGTGATTCTGTGATTCTTTGATGGCAGCTTTATTCCATGTAGATTATGCTGCAAAGTCTGACTTTGATAAAGAGTATGCTGAGCTGTCTGATAATGTCCTCTTCAGTAGTGCCACTGTATTTGCTGTATGAAATAGGTTAATTAGTAACATGTCCAATAGATCTTTGCCCCCAAAATAGTTTTTTAAACTATGATCTCTGTTGCCGCACCACTGCCTTGCTACTATGCTTCATACACACACACTATTATATGTACTTTAGACTAACCTATTTGTACATACTGAAGATTAAAAAAAAATAAAATTAAAATGCCTATGAATATAGTTTTGCAGGGCAGAGGGCCATGACTATTATTTTTCAGATTGGAACAGGTCTCTGCCTCTCTCTCCACAAATCAGTGAGAGTCCTGGGCATGATGGGAGTCCTGGATGTGCAGCTATCATAGAAGGGTTTAAAACAACTGGTCTGGTGGTTTAGGTGATTAATGACACAGGGAGAGTCACCAAATGTACTTTAATACCTGGAAAAAAGAGCATGAGAAGAGCAATGTGGAAATAAACATCCCCTCCTTTTTTCTTTTTTTTCCTTTCCTTTTCCTACCTCCTGCCCACGTAGATAATTTGTATATCAGAAATCAATATATAGGGGTTAGCATTTTCTAAGTGACTGCATTATTTTCTAATGTCCTTGACTGACAGAAATCTGGGGAGGAATCTGACCATTCTGACACCATAAAAGGGTCAGATGATGCAACTTGGAGTGCCTGGAGTTAAGTGCCGATTTCCTGGTAGGCAAAAGAAACTGACTGCCTAGAGTTTTAGCAAGTATTAGATGAAACTGTGGACTCTGCATTTCTGTGCAGCGTTCAGTTTCACTGAAAAAAGCTTGTCATCTTGGGCTAAAATGCCCTGTAAAGCCAAGCGCTCCCAGTTTTATCCAAAAAGAACCAAAATTTTGGATGTGTTAGTGGATATAGGTGAAAAGTACAAAGTTAACTTGACTATTTTACTGAAGTCAGTGAATGTCATTTCTGGCTTAAAATCCTATTAGGGTAGATTTAAAGAACTGAGCAATTAAAAAAATAAAAAAGAGAGAAAAAATCATTCTTTAGAATTTTGTTCTCTGGAAGGACCCTCCCATCTCCAAGAGCTTTGGCACCTGAAGCAGCTCATACCATGGAAGTTGGACTCCTCCCCAGGAAATAGTTAAGAGGTTCCCAAAAGTGTTTGTATCCACAGATGCCCTCTGCCAGACAAGTTTAATTCTACTTGCTAATGCTGGATAACATTTATCACAGGTGCTGGGATTAATGGGTTCACATCCATACCAGCTCTGGACTGAGTTCCCCCTACACACTCAGGAGCATTTGTTTTTCAGGTCAGGTCAGACAGTGATTGATTCTCAATATATATAAACATGATGTTGTCATCACCTTTGAACTCTGACTGTCAGTGAATATATAAAAGCTCTGGCACTTTTTCAAGACTGTAAAATATGTCACTGTCTTTTTCCAGTGTTATACATTAAGTGAATCTGCCACTTACAATCACCTTAAGAGACAAAAGGTGAGAGTTACTGAGTTTTAAATTATGGAAATTAGCCAACACAATATTAATCTAAACTCAACAACTGAAGAAAGTATTTTTGCAAGATTTACTTTCAGAGGTTTTATCTTCTTGATACAGCTGGAAGAACTCAAGTTGTTCTAGAAATAGCTTCTATGTCTGTTTCTCCTGGTGTCTCATACTTTTGCCTGAGAAGTCTGGCTGTTATAAATCCAGTTGTGAATTAATGCAAGCCTTGGCATCAATCCCTGGCACACAGGACTGGCTCTGTTTGCTGGGAAGGAAGTGGCCCAAAGGCTACAGGCATCCTCCTGCCTTTGAAAGGCAGCAACAAAGCTGGCCAAACCGCATTCACACTCTCACTGCAGCTGTGAGCAGTCCTCTTCAGCAACGCCGTGTCTCTCTGCAGGTCTGTACCCTTCATCCCTTTCCACTCTTCTGCCAGCACCCACATACATCAACTAAAAGCTTAGCCACGAGTATTTCCTCACTAAAAGGAAATGCTTTCAGGTGTTCAGTCCACATGGTGATGCTTGCACCTTCCTCTGAGGGCCTGATGTGTGACCAGGGACAGAGTTAAGGGGCCAAAGAGTTACGTTGGAGGACATGCAAGGAGGATTTTGTATTAAATGCTTTTACAAATGGCCACAGTGAGATTAGAAGAAAGGGGTTCCCAGGTTCAGGTTTGATTCATATTTTGAAACTGTGGAAGTATTAGCCTTTACTGCTCACAACCTACTGCCGTGCCTGGGGAAGTCAATTAAAAATTCCTGTCCGTTTCACTTCACTTTGGCTGTTGTGTCTCTGTACACACTGTCCTGGGTTTCTGTAGCTGAATTTTAGTAGTGGGGGGGACTACAGGGGTGGCTTCTGTTAGAAGCTGCTAGAAGCTTCCCCATCCTATGAAGCCAATGATGGTCAGCTGCAGGAGGGACATCTGGCTCTTGCCAGGGCTGAGCCAGTTAGAGATCATAGTAACGCCTCTGTGATAACATATTTAAGAACTGGAGGTTGTTGGACAGAAGAAATTCCAGAGAGCGAGAACATGGGATAACAGGCAGACATCCAGGTCACTGCAGAGTGGGGGGAGGAGGCACCCCATGGAACAGGGAAAGGACTCAGAGCTAAAACCCCTGCAGCCCATGGAGGAGCCCGTGCCGGAGCTGTGGATGCTTGAAAGAAGGCTGTGACCCTGTGGGAGGCTCAGGGTGGAGCAGAGTCCTGCAGGAGACCTGTGGTCCCACGGGGAGGCAGACCCACGCTGGAGCAGGTTTGACCCGAGTGAGAGCGGTGGCCCTATGGGGGGGGGCCCACATCGGTACATCTCGTCCATGAAGGACTGTACCATTATGGGGGAGTGACCCTCGGGACAGCAGATGTGGAAGAACTGCTGCCCAAGGGATGGAGTCACATTGGAGAGGTCTTGTAAAGACTGTCGCCCATGGGAGGGACCCCACGGAGCAGGGGATGGACTCAGCTGTGGTCTCCTGTAGACCATGGTGAAGACCGTGGTGAAGCAGAATGTCCCTCTGCAACCCATGGAGGCCCATTGGGATGCAAAGACCCGACTGCACCCCATGGAGGAGTGACCCCGAGGGGTGGGGGAACTCACATTGCAAGTGGCAGCAACTGCAACCAACTGCAACCCCCCGCCATGGACAGAAGGAGGGGTGGGGGAAAGTGTGTGTGTGTGGTGTGTGTTTTAAGTCTGTTTTATTTCTCATTCTTTAGCTTAGCTTTTGTCTTGTTAGTAATAAATTTAGGTATTATCTCACTCTGAGTCTGTTTTTGCCCGTAAAGGTGGTAAGTGGATGACCCCTCTCCCACTCCTTACCTTTAACCCTCTCTCTTCTGCCTAGTTGCAGAAGGATTTAGTGAGTCCCTGAATTCCGGCCAGGGTCAACCCATTACCACACACATACACTGAACAGCAGTGCCTGGTTAGAGCTTGAGCCACCTGGCTGCTGTCATTTTCCATCAGTTGCTTCACTTTTTATTTAGTTAGTCTGACATCATCCCACGTATCAGTACCCCCAACCACCACTGGACAGCGAAGTGCTGTTCAAGGAGCTGCAGAGTTGCATGGTACCTGCATGAATAACTGGGTATCTCTGTGTAAGATACGATCCAGGACACACTATAACAAGTGTTTCTTGTTGTTTTCTTGTTTTGGTTTTGTTGGAGTTTTTTTTCCCCAAAGATGATAGTAACAATTTCTTAAAGTTGTTTGTAAGATAGCACATCTGTTTTTCTGCCAGGTTTTTAGCAATGAAAACAAAGCATGTAAGTAAATAATGCTTGAAGTGGCATTGTCTTATGGCTGTATACGTATGTTGTGGTTTGACCCTACCTGGAGGCCAAGTGCCCGGCAAAACAACTCAGTCACTCCTCTCCTCAGCTGGACAGGGAAAAGAGAATGTAAGAGAAGTCTTGTGGGTTGAGATAAGGACAGGGAGAGATCACTCAGCAATTACCATAGGCAAAACAGACTCAACTTGGAGAAATTAGTTTAATTTACTGCCAATCAAATCAGAGTAGGATAATGAGAAAATAAAAACCAAACCTTAAAACATTTTCTCCCAACTCCTTCCCAGGCCAAATTTTACTACCAAGTTCTCTGCCTTCTCCCCACCAGAGGTGCAGGGGAACTAGAATGGGGATTGTGGGTAGTCCATTACACTTTGCTCCTGCTGCTCTTTTGTCCTCTTCCCTTGGTCCAATGTGAGGTACCTCCCACTGGAGACAGTTCTCCACAAATTTTCCAACATGAGTCCTTCCAATAGTTTGTCCCAAACTGCTCCAATATGGGTCCTCCACAGGGTCACAAGTTCTGCCAACAAACCTGCTCCACCATGGGCTCCTCCCTCCGTGGGTCCACAGGTCCTGCCAGGAGATTGCTCCAGAGTGAGCTTCCAACAGGATCACAGCCTCCACAGGCTGCTGGTGGATATCTGCTTCTCCATGGACCTCAGTGGGCTGCAGGGTGACAGCCTGCCTCACCATGGCCTTCACCACGGACTGCAGGAGAACCTGCTCCAGTGCCTGGAGCACCTTCTCCTGCTCCTTCTTCACTGACTTTTGTGCCTGCAGAGCATTTCCTTTCAAATGTTCTCAATCCTCTATTCCAACTGCTGTTGCGCAGCAGCTTTTCCCCCTTCTTATACATGTCATCCCAGAGGTGCTAGCACCATGGCTGATGGGCTCAGCCTTGGCCAGCACTGGGTCCATCCTGGGGCCAGCTGGCATGGGCTGCCATGGATGTGGAAAAGCTTCTGTCAGCTTCTCACAGATGACACCTCTGTAGTGCCCTGCAACCAAAACCTGACAACATAAACCCAGTACAACAAACCTTTGTCAATATATCAGACTGTTCTTTAGTATAGGGGATTAATGACTTCTCAAAATCTCCGTTGTAAATGTACTATTTCCTTAATAACCATTTTCAGCTTTTCCTGTTAAAAGCAAAAGCATGTTTCCACACATGAACACCCCCAGCCTATGCATGATCCCTAGACAGATCTCAGGAATTAGAAGATCATCTGGAAAAACAGATGTCTTTAGGTAGCTGGTACCTGCTGTGAGTGTTTCACCTAGAGCCTTAAAGTGAGGGTATGGCAGACAAGCCTGATTGACCTTTTCTCTCTCTCTATCATTTTATCCATGTGTGCCTCGTTCCTTCACCCTGTGCCACTGGGCAAATGGTAACCATTCCCCTTGAGAACCATAACTGCATTTTCTGTTTGATTAGCCAACACAGCCAATACCAGCAAAAATAAAATGCTTTTTAAAATATTTCTTGCAAGACAAAACTGCCCTTCAAGGACCTTTATGTAGATGCTTGTAATTAAGGGCACCATTATACTCTTAAGCAGAGCATGATTAAATACATTCAGCCATGAATAACAGACCTCAATGTTCATGTATGCCAAACGCCACGACAGTCATTTGCAGGATTATTACCTAGGTAATATAAGCGGTAACATTTTTTTAAAGCAGTGCTTGTGCTTTGGAATCTGTAAGTGGTGATCTGAATGTAAGTAGCAAGAGATATTTCTAGGAGATGCGCTGGTAATTTTTTTTTTCCAGCCTTTCATTTAATTGTTTTTGCCACTGTTACAGAAACAGCCCTTGATGCGTTCTGCCTCCAGAGCTTTGGCTAGCTGCAGAGCCAAAAGGGTAGCTCATGCTCCCACAGTAATATTGTCCTTCCTCAATGAGCCACATTTACTTCACTGAGATGAAGATATGCAGTTTCATTTGCATGCCATGACAGAAGAGGCAGATTAATAAAGATCCTTTTTTACTTCCTGGCCAGGATATCAGACCTTTCTTTGAGGTATGAAAAGCCACCTGCTGTGTCTGGCAGTCATCCTGCTGCAACCCTGCATGCTCTTGGGCATTTGCTGGGGCTGGAAGAGCAACTTTTCTCCAGTCCCAAGGGTAAGTGACACTTGGAATCAGACAGTTACAATTCCATGGTACTAAGGAGATGTGAGCAGGCAGGGGCTGGCTCTGGAAACAGCTTGCCCCCCACCCCTGCCACACACTTACTCTTGCAAATTTATCATAAGAATTTTCCAGTCCAACCAGTTATATCTGCTCATAGGTCCTTTATTGTGGTGGCTTAGGCTGCAGCACTAGCCTAGCAGGAGGAGCAAGAAGCATATTAATGCCTTCTGCAGTAGAAGCTGATTTGTGAGCAGAAGCTGAAGTGTGAGCAGAACAGCTGTACAAAGAGAGAGATTAGAAAAACCCATGAGATTTGGTTTAGGAAAACCAGACTGAAACAAATGAGGGAAAAGTATTATACATTTGTGGGCAGGATAGAAAGTTAGAATTCTATAATGCTGCAAGAGAACTTGCAGAAAGCAAATTAAACAAGAATTGGCAGGGTGATGAGAGCAAAAAACAGTCTGTGCATTTTTTGTCCATTTCAGGTGGAGCAGATGCATCTGACGCTGGAAGATGTAATGCAATTCGACATCATTTACAGTCACTTTGTCCCCAGCAGACTGCTCCAAAGGCTGCCATTAGCAACAGGAAAATCACTGCTAAAAAGTTAGAATCTGAAAACAAGGAAGAAGTTTAAAAGGGTAGTTTCGGTTTGATAAGAGACAAATCCTCTAAGTAGGGAATTTGTTAGAGTATTTCATATTATGTTAATGGTGAAATCATAAGCCACCCAGATGATTTGCAAAGGGACAGTTAAGCAAAGAGATGGAGGAAGTTCTCTGGGTTAATTCTGCAAAAACAGGGTTTAGTTCTTGGGAAGCTTGGGTGAGTTTTTAAATGAATATGTATTTGTTGCCATCTCAGTTGTATCACAAGCTAACTTCCCATCCTGGCCCTCACACAATAACTCATATTTGGTCAGAATACGGTCAAGAATTGGAGATAAAGAAGACACACCTAGTCACATGAAAATGGGTAAATATGTGTGTGAGTTTCTGAAAACGTGCTACAGATACGTAAATGCCTCCTTTAAGCCATGTGGACAAAATCATCCAGTGCCTGCTTGCTGTGCCCTGTTGATCTGATGGAGACCCCAGCTGCACCCCAGTAGGATGCTGGCTGTTCTCCCTCCCTTCTGTACCCTAGCCTTCCCCATGACTTCTCTGTGGAGTGGGGAGACCTCTGCAGACAGGATAAACCCAACATTGCTGCAAGTATGCAGAAAGAGACAGCCAGACTCCCTGACAGAGCAGTCAGTTACAGGAGTTTTTTGGGGTTTGGGTTTTTGTTTGGCTGGGTTTGGGGTTTTTTGATTGGTTGGTTGGGATTTTGTTGGGGTTTTTTGTTTGTTTGTTTTAGTATTCTGGTATTGTTTCATTCATTCTTCTTCTTTTAATAATCCCCTTTCAACTACTGACATATCTGGGCCTGCATGTATGTTATAAGTAGATCTTGATCTCAACTATTTTCTCTAATTAGCTAAACATTGGATTAGTAGCCCACAGCTTTTGACACAAATCTAGTGTTTAACAAGGAGACCCAGCAATATCCTCACAAGATCTGGGGTCAATAGATGGAAAAGTGCTGTGACCGGTCCCCCAGCACTGCCTTGGGAAGAAGTGACAAGTATTGCAAAACAACTGCTAACAGAAAGGTAAGCTCCATAGACAGAGAAAGGAACCTTGCCATGTAACCCTGTGCTAAACCGCAAAACCCCTACAAGCTCTTCTACCAAGGCAGTGTGTAAGAAGTTCAGGAGCCTGACATTACCTTTTGGGAAATCTCTAAGGGTCACACTCTTTCACTTGTAAGTGTCCTAGTTATAGTGGCTGGGACCAGTCTATCACTGTGGGAATGTAACTGGAACTGCGTATTCCATACCCTCTCTGCCATTTATCATGAACTGTTAACGATGCATTGTTTGCAACAGCTGCCCAGGACACACCTGACACCTCAGGCTATGAACTGGGTGCATGGGAAAACAGAGATAAGAAGGTTCCCTATCTTCACACCAATGATTCAGGTGTGATAACTCCCCTCAGGAAGTCATAAACACCTTCACACCCAACCTGAGGGGTCATGTCTGCTAATGGGCCATCAAGTAGACCAAAAATATCCTGTGACTCACAGTGTAAATTGCCCATTGTGAAAACCCTCACCCTGGGAGAGGTACTGGGTGTTCCTATCTGAACCCAAGCATATATAAGCTTGGGGTTTGGGGACTTGGGGCACTCACTCACTTGTCAGATTGAGAGGAGGACCAGAACCTCAACAGGACTGCAACTACCACTCTCAACCAGACTGCGACCACCAACCTTCTGGAAGGAAAACAGGTTTTCCTTTTCTTTTTGCTTTGGACTCAGGGGGACCACGTGGTGCTCAGCACAGGGGCTGGTGAGCACCATACTGTTTGTGCCCCAGGGGGCTGGGTTGTACAACTGGGTTTTGAGGGCTGAAACCAATTTTCCTTTGTATCAGTGTATCCATTGTAATCTTTTTATTAAATTGTAGTTCTGACTTCTAAACTCTTTTGAGTTGGATTCATTTCTCCTGCTGGTTTACTTTTAAAACCAGCACAGTAAGGAACAATTCTACCCAAGACCAAAAGATGTTAGGATGGCTATCCAGGTTCTGAGATTGACCTCTGCTCCAGAAATTAAAAGTACTCCTCAAATTACAGGATGATTTTCTGGAGGATCCTAACAAAATCACCTGCCATGCAATCTGGTGTTTCTGTTGTCCAAGTGACCCTTTTCCAGCTAAAGTGTGATAAACACACAAACAGGTCATCCCCTGCCCCAGCCCCTCGTTACTACCCACCCCAGAAGGTGAGGGTAACCCAGGTTCTTGTTAATAGATCCCTTGGGGCAGATTAGAGTGAAACCACACTGAGTGATCGGTGTTTGTAAATATATACATATATGTAAGGTTTATTTTGGAACAATTTGGTTGCAATGAAAAGCAGGTATGTAGCCATGTTCGTTATTATTATCATAGAGCAATATGAATGCACAAATATATCTGTTACGAAAATGTCTAAAGGGAAAGAGAAAAATAAAAAGGGCAGGGGAAAGGAAAGGGGAAAGGGAGAACATCAACACCAGCAGATCTCAGCGACTAGACTTTATTGCTGCCATATAGTTGTCAATCAGTCGAAGTGACGGTCTTGATCCTTGGGGGTGGGGGAAGAGGCTCATGAAACATAAAGTCCCATGTACCAATTGCCCTTAGGTTCAGGTGGGAACGCCTTGGTTGCTTCCCCTGACTGTGTGGACCTTTCAGTTCTCTGGTGGAAGGCCTCCGAAATGAGTCTGGAGACGCTTCGGGGGTCTTTGATGGTTTCTGGCACCGTCTAACACACACGACAGCCGCCTCTCCAGTCAGAGCAGCAGAGCCACTAAATGCCCCATCAGACCTTCCCCGGGGGGGAGGAGGGGAGAGTTTTAGAACTAAGCGGAGAACAATTACCGTGACAAAGAGCACCACCTCGTCTTGTAGAGTCTGCTTCTTAGGGCTTCAGCAAAGTACCCTGGTGCCTCCACAAATGGGCAAATGTTGTGAGTCATTAACAGTCCTGTCTCTCACATCCCCCACCAGCTGGCAGATCAAAAGGGGCACTTGACCTAACTTACAGTGTCTGAGGATGAAGGCTGAAACTCTCTTCTAGCTGCAGAAAGGTTTGTGTATAATTCTTATCAAGCCTTCAAGAAAAAGGTTCTTCAAAGGCAGGAACAAACCTGGAAAACAGGCTATCATCTACTATGGACCTGCAGAGGGGTTCGGATGGTCTGCTGCTGATAATGCATTATTACTGAGGGACATGAAAACAAGCTGAGTTGGACGTGCTTCTCCAGCACATACACACTTAAAACTGAGGAACTAGCTACACCAAAGACTAAGCTGAAATGTAATACAGACTGCCTGAAAGTACCAGAAGTAGCTGATTGTCTTCCACAGGCAACAAACCTGGTCCCCTTCTGTGGCTGAGTGTAACTGAGCCAACACTAAACAAAAAGCACAAACAGCAGCACAAGGACGCCTAAGTTTTCATCCTGAACTGCCAAGTCTTCTTGAGATGCTGGTGGGGCAAAGGCGGAGAGGAGACTGCATGTACAAATCTAGCCTTGACTTTAAATGAAGATCTGGAGAAAGCATGAGTCCAGAATTGCAAAGAAAACGTGCAACTCTTCTGTCCCTGTCTCCTGTAGTTCTCTCCAGCATTCCTGATTGTGAGTAGACTAATGAGTCGCTCATCATAATGAGGTTGTCTTTCCTACTGCTTTAATCACATCAAAACACATTTAAGTGTGTGAAAATCACTTCTTCTGTCCCTTGCCAGGAGGAAAGTCGTATTAATACCATTTTGAGGCCACTCCTGAACTTCACTGCTGGAACTAACATTGACTCCCTTTACCACCATCACTTTCACTGCCCACTTCCAAAGTAAGATTAATAGTGCAATTTCATATGACTTGGTCTGGGACATCTAAAAGAGTGGACAGCACAATGGCTTTATAGACACTAATCTTGGTACTTTTCTTCAAGTGTTTATTGTGCCAGACCCTTTTATAGAGTCTTCCAAAGGCACTGTAGGCCTTTGCTAACCTGTTGTCTATCTCTTGGTCAATCTTACCAGCTGAGGAAATGATGCTTCCCAGATAGGTGAACTGCTGGACTGACTTGAGTTCTGATTCACCTATGGTGATGCGGAGGTGATGGAAGGCTTCCTGAGGTGCAGGTTGGAAGAGAACTTCTGTCTTCTTCAAGCTGACTTCCAGCCCAAAGAGCTCAGCAGCCTCTGCAAAGCAGGATGTTCAGCGCTGCAGAGCTGCTTCTGTGTGAGCAACGAGGGCGGCATCGTCAGCAAAAAGAAGCTCCCGGACAAGGTGATTGAGGGTCTTGGTCTGAATCATGGGTCATCTACCGCCGCCCCTGCGTCCATCANTGGTCCACCTTGGCCTCCAATCGGGAGGCATGGAGACACACCATCCATAACGCTGCTGCTTCCTTTGAGAACGCACGCAGAATCAGTCTGGAGGAGAAAAGACAACGCAGAAAGAGCCGTGCCTCACCAACACCGCCTATGGAGACTTTCTGCTGTGCCTTTTGCAACCGGACTTGCCTATCTCGCATCGGCCTCTTTAGCCATCAGCGCGCTTGCAGCAAGCGTGGGTAGAGCCCTTCCCAAATCTTCGTTTGCGAAGCCTAGCCATGATGATGATGATGGTCTGGGACATCAGTTATTTTGACCATCTTTTATGACTACCTAAGTGGCACCTCTTAGAAGTTAATTCTGAGAATAACAATTATTTTAGATACTTTTTTGAAGAAGAATAAAAGTACAAGATAATCTTTGCAGCAGTATTGCCATGCTCAATAACAGGTCCTATTTTAACAAAGTCATGATGTAACTAGGTGAGTGCTCTTTTTAAAAAAAAGGGGAAAAAAAAGATATGTGTAGATGGGATTAGCTCAGTTGGTTAGAGCATGGTGTTGAGAACACCAAGGTCATGGTTTTGATCCCTGTATGGGCCACTTATGTAAGAGCTGGACTTTATGAACCAGTTTGGACTTCTATGACCCACCTTGTGGGGCCCTTCCAACAACAAAATAAGTGTGCATATGTGTCTGTGTCATTTTCACTTTATTCCTAAAGTTTGTTTTGAAAAAAACGATAGGAGGGATCTCACTGGAACACATAAGAATAAACAGCTACTTAAAATTGGTTACGGCATTTGTTCTTCACCCAGTGGACCAGAACGCCACAGAATCACAGGCTCACAGAATATGCTGCATTGGAAGGGACTCACAGGGACCATCAAGTTCCAGCCCTTAGCATTGCATAGGATCATCCCCAAGAGTCACACCATGTGCCTGAGAGTGTCATCCAAATGCTTCTTGAACTCTGTCAGGCTTGGTGCTGTGACCACTTCCCCACGGATTCTATTCCAGTGCACAGCCACCCTCTAGGGGAAGAAACTTAATTCTAATACCCAACCTAAACCTCCACTGACTCAACTTCAGACCATTCTCTTGGGTCCTGTCACTGGTCACCACAGAGAAGAGATCAGTGTCTGCCCCTCCTCTTCCCCTCACAAGGCAGTTGTAACTGCAATGAGGCCTCCCCTCAGTCTCCTCCACTCCAGACTGAACAGACCAAGTGCCCTCAGCTGCTCCTCATACGGCTCTTCAGCCTCAAGGCCCTTCAGCGTCTTTGTTGCCGTTCTTTGGAGGCTCTCCAACAGCTTGATGTCTATATTGCAGTGCCCAAAATGGCACACAATATTTAAGGTGAGGTCACACCAGTGCAGAGCAGAGCACAATGGGCTACAGGGCAAAGTAAGTATCCCAGGCAGGTATTTAAGGTTTGTATCATTCAGACGTAGAATACAATGCATCCTACAGAGAGGAACTATGGGCTATTGTGTTCATAGAGACTCAGGCAAGTTTTAGAAGTGTACCCTACTTACCTTAGGTGCCTAATGAACAAATTTCTTAGACGTCATTCTTGTGACTTCACAGAAGCTGCCTTCCAGTGAAAAGGAAATCTCTGTGCCTTGATTTCTTAAAAACAGGTTAGAGAAAACAATTACTGCAACAGCCATGCAGAGAATCTATGCTTTGTTCTCAACCTTATCATGTGTTATCTGTTACAATTTCAAACTCTGCGGATATTTTAAGAAGACTCGGACAACATGACTATTTGAAGGCATTTATCTGGGAAGGCTGAGATGGGCTCAGGACACCTTTGTTCTGGCATCTGCAGGAGGTAATATTTGCATAGGAAGGGTAGAAATTAAGGCGTCTGACTAATTAGTTTCCATACAATGTTCCACCACCTCTCAAAGCATTTTAGTGTCTAGACAAAGCCAGAGTAACTAAAATTAATAGCCGGGCAGTTGAAATAATTCATACCAGCATGTCATCTTCCTTAACAGCTTCTCACCAATAGCATTAGAGGAACTCAGTTACTCCTAATTAGCAAATGTGCACCTAAGATGTACAGAGATCATCAACCCCGACATTGCTGAACTATGTGCAAATGACAGAAGAAAACTGTTGTCTAAGAAAGCCAACTAAGTGCTCTAATTACCTGTATCTTGAAAGCACTAAGCAAAGCTTTACTTGCGAGGGTAGGTTTCCTGGGACCCAGATCTCCCCAGACCTTTCTCCAAACTGGAAGGTCAGTGTCTCACACCAAGTCATTTCACAGAATGGCTGATTAAGTAACAGTCATTTGACTTTCATTAGAGTATTTGGAAGCGCTCAGCTGTGTGGAGAGACAATTCTGACACGCCTGCCCCACTCAGTGGCTTTGAAAGACTTCCCACAGGAAGTGGGAAGAAATGGGGTAAGAGCAGCACAACACTTTGCTCTCAGACATGTGTGCTACCCTGACTGATTTTAATGGTAAGTCTCACAGAATGCTTCCCTGACCTCAGAATATTATGTGAAAAGTGCATTTATTTAGGCTTAAAGAAAAAAGAAGAAAATACATTCAGAAGGAGATATTGTGTCCATACTTTTGCTTCTATCGAGCATCAGAATTAGGAGCAAGGAATAATAATGCACAAATAAATAAACTGGATGGACAATAAATCAACATAGCAAAACCTGCCCCTTCTGCTACCTCCGCTGTAAAAATACCTCAGAATCACAGAGCTCCAGCATGTTTAAGTTTCTGAAGAATGCAAAATAATAAAAACTTGCGCTGCTTAAAGAAGGCATAGGTAATAAAGTAAGTGCTTCATAACTTGGAATGATCTATTTCTTCCTTTAAATACCAATTGGCTTGCTCAATGAAGTGGAAATTTAACTGTATCCATTAAAACATTAAAAACCATAAATAAAAAACTAGCAATTAATTGTGTTGCCTATTTTTAAGAGGTTGGAGTTTAGTTTTTCACATTCTGGCAGTCTATCAAACTCAGCTCCATTACAGATGTCTTAGAGCTGAATTGATGATGATATTCAAAACTAAGGGCATTCTCTTCAGTAGTCCTACACTGATGAAGGAGCTCAAATGTATAGATGGCTTAAGTGACTCTATCATTCTTACTGTGTGAATTACAAATGTTAGAAATGTCAGCTTAATGAGTCATGCAACAGTCTTCAGTGTTCTAAGTCACTGGATCCAATTAATTTTTAAGTGTGCCTAAAATGAACAATGAATGCTGAGAAGAAGCAATTCAGTGGTTTTCTGAACTCTCACTTTTTAACTTCTCTTTTAAAAGTTGGACGTAATAATGCTTTCAAATAGCTCTCCAAGTCAATTATTAACAATGATTGAAATTTCTAAGGAGTTGACATCATGTTTTCTTCAGCCTTTAAGTCTGCTATAGAAATGATTCCAATTTGCACGAACAAATGAGGAAACAGAGAATGTAGGTGTTAGTGAAAAAAAATGGTAATTTTTTCATCTTCTTTACGCCTGTTATTAGAAATAACTAGTCAGAATGGAAACATGATAAATATACCCATTTTTGAAATATCTCCATTCTACTTGCTTCACTGAACTTGAAAACTGCTTTGATTTTGTACCATATTTAGCGTTATTTAACAGAGTGAATTTTGTTTCCAGTGAATCCTGTTTTTATTGAGCAGTGTGGGCCAATATAAATGGCCAGGCTTACAGCTATGAAGAAGAAGAGCCATTTGTTGTTATAGGCAGGCTTTTCTTAACTTTTATGTAAATAATTTTTACCATAGCCGTGACATTTGGACCATTAAACGATATATTCTGATTAGAGGTATCTTGCAAGCAAATGCGTTTGCTTGGGCAACAATTCTGCAGCGGCTTCTCTCAGCTGTAGCTCATCTGAAGCTACTGATCTCTTTCCATATGTTGGAAGAACACCAACAGGCAGAGTGTGAAAGAACCCCTCACTTCAGTGACGATTAAGGCATGTCACTTGCTGTGGCAGGCCTGTTCTCCAAACTGGGATATATATAACACTGTTCCGTGTCCCCTGCCAACATCTCTTCTTGCACGGTTTGGAGAAGGGTCCCCTAGAGGGGTGTCACACCTTATCTTCCCAATGGATATGGATTTGTATCAACAAGAAAGAACATGAACTGAGGGTGCTGAAGAATGTGCACAATTTGTACCACCTTGCTAAAAACCAGTGGTTTCTGGAAGCAGAGCTGGGCACAGCAGTTTTTCAGGCAAATGCAGAAACACAGCCCTGAGCATCCTGGTGAGAAGCTGTGGACCACTATCCCAAGGGCTCTCCTAAGACTCTCCTAACCCTCTCTAGGGAAAAGCAGCAAATAGCCAAGTGGTGGCAGCACTACAAACTGCACTACTAACTAGTTTAGTTCGCTCCAGAGAGAGTGGAGCCCTGGACACCAAAGGAAAAAAAAAAAAAGAAAAAGGAGTTTGAGTAGAATGGAACCAAGCAGCACACTGAAACTTCTTACATCTAAATGCCCATGCCATCAAAACGTTTTTTGAGCACTTGAGCACTTGGAGCACTTGAAGATGAAAGCACATGAAATCTTAAGTCTGCAAGATTCTACTTGATTGAATTAACTTTTAGCAAAAGTCATCGGGTGGTTTATCAGATTTCACTGATCTTGAGTAATGGTGCTGGCGCCAACACTCTATTAGAACATCACAGAGAAGTGTTGGAGACAGCAACTGTAGGGCTCATTTTAAACTCTTGTAAATACTGGTCATTTCAAGACAAGGTTTGGGCTCAGATATGCCTGTCTTAATAAGAAACTCTTACTTTTTGTGGTGGAGCAGTCCTAGATGTATAACTAGAAACAGAAACTGTAAAAACGTAAGTGTAGGAGGAGAAAAAAAAAAAAAAAAGGCTATATGCTGTAAAAAAAATTTCTCAACTTGGAATAAAACCTTTTCCTGTGGGATATGTTTTCAGAGCCAAGGGACCAAACTTCAGCTTCCCTGTAATTTAAATGAGGTTTAAAGTAAGGAATGAATGAAGGGAAGAGAACTGTACAAATGAAAGTGAAAAAAATATACGGCTTATTTATGCCACCTACTGGATTTTTCCTGAAGTATCTTTTCAATCGGTTTAGCTGTCACGATGATGTCTCTCACTCCAGCAAATACGTTTGCACGGGAGACTACTCGCATTAGTAGACCAGCTGATAGCAAGCCGATGACCCGCACGAGTAAATGACATCTGTGGACTAGCACGGGCGGAAGAATGCAGATGGGGGTACACCCATTTATTCTCCTAAGCTGATGGCTAGATGGCAGCCAAGACACCCAAAGCTGCAGGGAAGCACTGAAGTTTGGCACTGAGGAGTTTCCCAGCTATCAGTGTCTCAGGGAGACATGCTGGCACGGTTTCCATCCTTTGCTTGACTCCCTCTGCCTGTCTTTGACATTTTGTTCCAAATGTCCAAAGTGTTACGGACACGTTGATGTTTCCAATGTGAACCGGCAGTGTGCGTGCTTTATCTTCTATCCCTCAGCACTCCTGCAGCTGAGGCTCTGTTGGGAATCCACAACCAGCCCTGTTGATACAGTCTGTAAAAAGACTTCTGAGAGTAGAAAATACCTACTCAAACAGAGGGGGCAAAAACCCTCAGGTATGACCCGCTGACAGGAAAGAAAAAAAAATAATTAAACACAGTTAGATCTAGCAGATCTCTAAAATGGACTCTGTAAATGTACTTCTGTGAAACTGAAGATTTTCACTTTCCAGACAACAGTGTTAGAATTAAACCCTTTTTACTGTTGTGACCTCTCTACTGGGTTGTTCATTCCTGCCACATGTTAATTTTGTCAACGATAATATTTTTGCAGGGTCAAGGGATCAGCCAAAGGTGTGCATCAGCAAAGGAAAGATCATCACTAACAGACAACATTTTGTACTTTAAAGACTTGTGCAAAAAGAGTCAAAACTAAAGGACAACTTTCAGGGATACCTAATAAAAAAAATAAAAAAAGGCAANTGCCCAGATGTAAATTAAATGAATGACTATAATTTCTTGATGATTAGAGTGAGGTTGCTGTGATTCATGTTAGGACTAATGTCAGTTTATGATGACCTCTTAACTCCACAGATGACAAATCCAGTAGTGTGTTGTCAACCTCATCAAATACCTATTAAAAAAATGGAGAAAAACTTTGCACTCTAAACCCATACTCAAAAGTGTGACTTGAGCTAGCAAAACCAAAGCAATTGATTATTAAATGTTCAATCGTGTACTTGCATTCATCAGGCATCTAGGTATTTTGGTGGTATTCATCCAGAACGCAAAATACCTGATAGGTACTAACAACATTAATTTATTTTTCCTCACCACTAGGTTCTGTAACATTATGGATAATAAAGATCTGTGCCGTTAGCCTGAAAAGCAGGAGTAGAAAATACTAGTTATGTGAAAGAGTGATGAAGGAATATTCTTCTTGGAACTGTTGCATTTCTTGCATCTTGTAATTCATCTTTGAGGTCGGCTGTCATACTTGGTTTCTAGTGAAAAGTCGTATATCAGCAACTGGTGACTGCTATTATTTCTACTTTGTCTGTCTTTGCCTGCTTTATGCACTGTGCTTCTCTTTTCTCTTTTTCATCCCTTCCAGTTTTTCTCTTTCTCCTCCTGCTGTAATTTCTGATGTTCCTTTTTTCTCCTACCTCTTCTTGGTTTTTATTCTATTTTGTCTGTCTTGTTACTTTGATTTAGCCTCCTTTCATCTACTTTTTAATTTTCAATTGACCCCATGACAATTTGCATGTGAGCACCTGAAAACATTCCTGCACAGGTGTTCCATGATGCACTGAGCTTTGCAAACTGGAGATTCACTTTCAAGACCCACTCACTCCTAGACAACAACTCTGGACATTGATCAATGCCCGTATGAAGTGAAAAAAATCTCAACCGGTTTCATTCAGGAAGGAATTCCACATTTTGATATAGGAAGCCATGTATGCCTATCTGCATTGTTCACCTCTTTAAATCATAGTTATATGCACCATTAGGTGTAATGGTAAATCCTAATTTTGTTCCACTAAACACTGTATTCATGTTCTCCTCTCTTGCAGGAGCATGTGCAGCTGCTGACATCAGAGCATCAATTCCAGCAAAGTGATGCAAGGAAGTTTCAGTTTCTGTGAGCTGAATGATGGTCATACACATGCACCAAGCCCACACAACTTCTGCTGGGACTTCGCTTGAGGACCATCTTGACTGCTCGAGACTGGGGCTTAGCGAGGTTTCTCTGGAGGATGGAAAGTCCCATAAATGTCTCCAATGTCGTACTGTGAAGGAAAAAGGTAAAAGTTATTAAAAGTTAATGAAAAGCATCAAGCAGCAATGATCTGGTGCTTTCTTCAGGCTGGGATAGGCACTTGCTGTTTCCATCACGAAGGCTCAGTCTGATCAGAATTAACTGGGAGTTAACTGATCTCGAAGAGGGCGATCCTTTCCTTGGCTTCTTCTAGCAGAAATAAATTTCTACCTACTGTAACTTATTACCATCTGATATGCTGAGTCATGAAGCTGAGGTTATAGAAATCTTTATGCAATCTTTATAAATCAGCCTCACATAATCTCAGGTGCTTTCTGCTTCATCTCTGTTGAGTCACTCATTTGACAGTTGTCATTCATCTTAGATTGAGATGTAATTTAATAGTTTCATTTCAGCATGAAGATAGCGTCATCTAAAGTTGAGCTCAGAAAGATTTAAAGGTGTAACAGAGGAAATATTAATACTGTAAATAATATCTGTAGAGCTGCATGTGCCTATAAATCACATGGTGCCAAGCTGGAAGGGCGGCCTGTGTCAAGAAGAAAAAAGCATCTTCGCTTGTCTTCCCTGCAGAGTACAGTGCTGTGCCATGCACACCTGCTCCAGAGGGGATGGCTACCGAGATGTCACCATGCTCCCACCCCCCGCACCTGTTGGGATCACCTGCCCGCACGGCGATCTATCACAGGGTGTTTATCCCCACGGAGGGATTTGAGTGCGAGAGAACCTGCAAATGGGAGGTGTAGCCTAGCAAGCAGCCAGCAGCCTCCCGACGGGGGAGCAGCTGAGTTGCTGCAACATGGGTGTTTTACGTGGGGTCACACCTCTCCCTGGGCCAGGCCACGCTGGTCGCCTGCCCACACCCGACCTGCCCAACGCAGGGGACCACAGGGCTTAAAAAGACCCTCTTTGGATGGGTTCCTCCACGCTGTCTCTGACCTCGCCGGGCCTCACGGCCACGGGCACGGCCTGTGCCGGCCGCTGCCCCGGCGGCGATGGAGGGCAGTGCGGCAGGGCAGAGCGGCCCCGGCCGTGCTGCCGAGCCCCCTGTGCGACCCTGGCCGTGCTGCCGAGCCCCCTGTGCGACCCTGGCCGTGCTGCCGAGCCCCCTGTGCGACCCTGGCCGTGCTGCCGAGCCCCCTGTGCGACCATGGCCGTGCTGCCGAGCCCC
>VWZG01012243.1:205434-270843 GCA_013396735.1 Grallaria varia
CGGTGCCCGTCGGGGTCGGTGCCCGTCGGGGCCGGTGCCCGTCGGGGTCGGTGCCCGTCGGGGCCGGTGCCCGTCGGGGTCGGTGCCCGTCGGGGTCGGTGCCCGTCGGGGCCGGTGCCCGTCGGGGTCGGTGCCCGTCGGGGCCGGTGCCCGTCGGGGTCGGTGCCCGTCGGGGTCGGTGCCCGTCGGGGCCGGGCGGCCGCGCCGAGGTGCGTTGTGCGGGGGGCCGAGCCCCGCGCTGCAGTTGGGAGACGCACCGCCGCCTTCCTACGATAACGAGACTTTCCAGCTGTATTTCTCGTAGGTTGTTTAATTTTACCTCCCCGATACCAAAGGGATTGCCTGAGAGGCCAGCGGGGCCGGGCGGCGCCCCCGGGCCCTGGACAGCTCCCGGCGGCGCGGGCGGCTCCGCGCCGGGGCCGCTGCCGTCGGGGGCCGTGCTCCGACTCGCATTAATGATTGCGCTAACTAATTGCTTTTCGAAAATATTTTGCGCTGCTGGTTTCAGATTCGGTTTAATTGCGTTTCCTGATGCTGGGTGGGTTTAGTTGAGCGCATTCCTAACTTTTTTCTTTCCTTTTAACGGCGTTGTTGCGGATTTTGCATACAGCAGCTCTGCAAGTAGCCGTGTAGTGGGTCGTCTTAAATATACACGAGGGCTCAGTATTCGCTGAGAAAACAAGCGGCATCCAGTTTAGGATACGAATATGTTTTGTTGGTTGGGTAGTCCCGCTGAAGGCACAACTCGCTGGCAGCGTAAATGTAGGGCTATATTAGCCCTTCTGATCCTTATCTTGAAAACTTCATTAGGAGGAGTCCTCGCTGTGTAATGGCTGCTGCCAATCTTAAGCTCTGCGAGGGGGGTTGAGCGCTCTATTTAGTGCAGTTCACCTGCAGACAAATTAACAAGGCATTTGGGCCGCTGGTGCAAGTAAAGGCGGTGGTACCAGACCTCCACATTCAGTTTGCAACTGATGTGCGTTCAGATCTTCCTGATCCCCCGTAAAATGAACGTCGGGTGAACAGCTTTTAAAAACCTAAGCACCCTTAGATTAAATCGTTGTTCACTTTTTTATTCAATTATTCAGTGCAGGTGTATGAAAAGTCCTCAGATCTCACGGGGATTGAGTTTTCCTTCATTTAAACAATTCCTCCTTGTTGGTGGTATGGCAGTCCAGAAATTGTTGTTATGCCCGTGTGGCATGCACTTTCTCTGCCTGGTGTGAATCACGAAATAATAAAAGCGAATCCCTTTGCTGTCTGCCTCAGGGAATGGGGCACAAAGTGTAGTGTTTCCCGTGCAAGTGTCCTCTTCTGCACAGACTGTTCTTTCGTGGCTCAGCTGCTTCTCTCAGGCAGTGGGTGCCTCCTACTAGCATGCTCTGGTGATGGCCCTCCTGGGGGTTTTCTTTTCCCTGCCTAGTATTTGAAAGTGGCTTTGAAAGCCTCCCTAACCAAACCTTATCTGTGTAGGAGTTGCACATTGAAAGCCTGTCTTTTCCTCTTTTCCGTAAGCCCCTGGACGCTGGTGGAATTTTACAGGTCAAGGTTATTGGCTTGTGAAGTCAAAACTATAGTGGTATTTGCAAGTCTACACCTCTTGCTTGAGATGTCTCTTATTAGGAAAGGCTAATACTATTTAATAGTATTCCACATCTGTATTAGAAAAAATGTTGCTGTTGAACATGGAAATGCAGGGAAGTCCTGCCCAAGATATCCAGGAGAATTTCCAGCAAGAAAAGCCCACGATGCCAGTTTGTAACCTGGAACAGATTTCTAAGATTCAAATAAAGATGCAAATCAGTCACCTGACAAGTAGCTGTAGGTAGGGTTTGTAGCTGTAGCCGTGTCCCATATACCTCCTGGTCACATATCACAGCTTTGCATGAGTGGTCAAATGTGCAAAACTGATCTACCAATTCAGGTAAGGCAGAAGGGACCCTTTGTAAGCAACAAGTATGGTTGGTTTGCACCCATGTCCAGACTGCATAGTGCCTATGGGCTTGTCCAGTGTCAGCTAGGCTTTGAAAGATTGTCTGTGTTGGGAAAGAGATGAGGAACTCTGGCTTGTCCAGGCCTGGTCAGCTGTATGCAACGTGTGTGAAGTTGTGTGAGATGTTGTCTACATTCTGCATTTGCCATGCTTTTTCCATAGTGGTTGTCTGTGTACAGAGTGCTGTATGCTGAAATTTCCTTGAAGGGCAACATTTCCAGCAAAGTGCCAGCAAGGGAACCTGGCAGTCTTGAACAGAGCAGCAGATTACAAATATAAGCCCTCATGAAGAGCTGCTTATACTGATGAAGAGGCACAGCAGAGCCCTGCAAGCAGTTTTATTTCCATTCTCCAGCAGCTGCGTATCAGCAGAGATGAGTGTAGTGACTTTACTTTTTGCAATATGCTTTTCCCTGCAGCAGCTGTGTTGGGTGAATGCAGTCAGCTGTAATATGTCTTTATCTGGCCTTGGTGGAGGCAGATGTATATGAACCAGCATTTCACAGACTTGTTCATATATGCTTGGACACATAAAGGGGTTGGTTTGTGGTAGCTTTATAACATCCTTTATAGCCTACTCTGCCCACTGGCTGGATTGTGAGAAGGGTCTGGAAATTAAGCCGTATATGGAGCAGCTGAGGAAGCTAGGGTTGTTTAGCCTGGGGAAGAGGAGGCTCAGAGGAGACCTTATCACTCTCTACAGCAACCTGAAAGGAGGTTGTAGCAGAATGGTGGTTGACCTCTTCTCCCAGACAGCTAGCAACAGGACAAGAGGAAATGGCCTCAAGCTGGACAAATGGAGGTTCAGATTGGACATCAGGGAAGAATTTTTTCACGGAAAGGGTTATCAAGCATTTTGGAAAGGAAGTGCTGGAGTCACCATCCCTGGAGGCGTTTAAGAAGTGACTGGACATGTCAGTTAGTACTATGGTTTAGTTGACACGGTGGTGTTTGGTCAGAGGTTAGACTTAAATAATCTTGGAGGTCTTTTTGAGCCTTAATGAGTGCCAGGAGGGAAGAACCAGCCTGGAATCTGAATCTTTCATTGTTGCCAGTACAAATTGTGCTCAAGCCACAGAGCATTCCCTTAGGGTCTGTCTTTTGTTCCCAGGTTGCGCTGAGGAGACAGCAAGCTCAGGAAGAGGAACTGGGCATCAGCCACCCAGTGCCCCTGCCCAGTGTCCCTGAGACATTTGTTGAGAAGAACAGTGGTGGCAGCTCTTGCCTCTCATTGGAAAGCAGCAGCCCTATGCACTTGACAAGTCCAGCCGTGACTGCAGCTAGTACACTGTCAGGTAAGGTGCTGGGAGAGCAATGCTCACAGTGGGGTGCAACGGCTGCCACTGCTCATGCCTGCTATTGTGCCTCTTCCCCTCTCTCCAATGACAGGGTTGTTGAGAGTGCCCTCTCCAAGAACAGTGTTGCACGGTTGGTACAGTTCGCAAAAGAGAAGAATCCAGGATCAGTCTCTCATATTTTAATTGATTATTTTTACTTGAAAATAAAAATGTCGTTGATACAAATTGAGCCTGTAATTAAATTCAGTAGCATGTATGTCTGCAAGTAGAGATTTATGGGAGACTTCTCTCCTTTATCCCAAAATGTGTTCTCCTGCCACAGTCCTGGCAACTGTGTTTTGACTAGCGTGTATCTTCTTTAAAATTTGAGATCTTCCAGAATTGTATAGAAGCTAAGTATGTAGGTAATGTCATTGTTCTCAAGAGCAGAGATCTGCCAGCCTTATGCGACTTGAAGTGGTACAGGGGTTCTGTGTGGCATGGTGTGATGAATTACAAAAGACTGATACAGTCCTTCCACTTTACTGCGTCTTACTGTATTGCATTTAACCCCTGTACAACAAAAACACAGAACCCAACAAGCAATCAGCAATATTTATATATTCAGTACAGGCATGGCTAAGGACTTAAAGGTGCTAAAGTGAAGACTCTAGGCAAAAAGTTTTTTCCTACGTAAATTGCATTTTCCCTTTTCTACCGATGCCTGACAGATACAGCAATTGAATATGTATTTAAAAAACCTGACGTAATTGACTTCTTGTGTATAGACAGGAAAAAGAAAAGAGCAAACATGCAGAAAAAAGAAAATTTCACTCTGTTTGAACCATCTGCACTGGTGTCATTAATACAGGTGAAAAGATAATTCTAAAGTGGGCAATGCCTTGCATTAAATAATAAAAGGACAGTGCATATACGTGTCTGTCAAATGATGTTATTTGTTTGCAGGCCATTTAAAGTCTTGTCAGATGGATTTGTTGCACCCAGTGCATTCTGGCAGCTTCAGACCAATATAGAGGAATTTCTTTGGAAAGCTTTTAGAAGAACTGCTTAATAAAACAATAAATAGCTTTTTATTAGTTTTTTTGTTTTCATTATGTTAGTGTCACTTTTGAATTGATGCAGTTACTCCTTTCATATTTGCATTGCTGCATGCTTTGCCTATGGACATGGAAAAAGCGGGCTAAAGATTAAAGCAGTATATTCTGTAATGTATAGAGATTGTGTGTAACTCAGGAGAACAAGAAGATTGTTGTCTATACAGAAAGGCCAAAAAATGAAATTGTCTTACTGTTTGCAGAATTGGCATTAACTTCGATCTTAAAATGTCAGTGGCAGTATTCAGTTTATTAATCCCACTATAATAATTATTTATTAGTTCAATGACATTGTGGTCTTTTAATGAAAAACATGGATCAGACAAACTAATGACATTTCATGTGCTTGAATAAAGATTTGAGAACGTAAAAATGCCTAATTTTGATGTAACTTGAATTGTTTGAATGTTTTTGATCCAAGCAGTTGTCTTTCTTACAGTAGGTTTCTCTTTGTGAGCAATTTAAATACATTGTTTCTCAATCATTTTACTATATAAGTAGCACCTACTAAATAACTGTTTATGGGTGACAACATTTAAAATATACAGCATCAGCTCCAGAAAGAAAATAGGATTCTAGACAAGAATCAAGTCAGGGTCAGCCTTGTTCACCAGAAATGGAAGAATCTGAATGATTCATAATTTTGTTTTTAGGCACTTCAGTACCAACAGACATTTTTTCTTGCCTAAATTTATGTCCCAAATAGTTTTACTAGGTTCATCTGTTGAAAGCAGTGTAAGTACTTGTGGATTTTGATTTGATACCAGGGACTGTGTACTGGTTCTCAAGCTCTAGAAGGTGCTCTGCATTTTGCCAGACCTGTAGGGTAGCTTTATCAGGTGTCTCAGTGAGGAATACTGCTTAAATATCCTTATGTCTTTCTGTTTAACGTATAAAGATTTTTTTTTTTTTAGATGAAGAATTGCAATGTGACATGAATCTCTTGCTCTAGGTGTTGTGTTATTCCAGGACCAGGTACTTGATGGATTCTTGCATTGCTGTTTTATGATTTTACCTGTACCCTAAACCACAAGCAAAATGAGAGACCCTATCAGAGCAAGTGTCATTGTCTAAGTTTGATAGGGCAAGGTGCTGAGTTTGAAGACTTTGCAGTAATTATTAAAGCATGCAGAGAAACTGAAACTCTTCATGGCAGGGGAAGTCAGCAGCTCCCTGCAAGCCCCAGGGGAACTGGTGGCTCCTGGGAGTGCAGGATACCCTGTATGACTCACGTTAGACTGGGCAAGAGGTGGTTTTGATAGTGATAATTCTGTTCCTCCTCTAAGGTTTTGGCTTCACAAGAGCAGTTTTTCTTCTGGACTTCCATCACACAGAACATTGTTTGCCAGCAGAGGAGTAATGTGTGAAGGAGTCACACAAATCAGACATAGTGCCAGTGAGAGAGTTTTTCTTCACTGTATCCATTTTATCGACAGATCAGAAATATTATGACACCTGGGAACCAGAGACACTTTTTCAGATCCTGGTGTGATATGCTGGTTTTGAAAAGGGGTGAAATGAATTATCATGGTCAAAGCATAGGTGTGTGAGCATTAACTGTGTCAACAGAGTTTAGTTTGGAAGCAAACTGGGACTTTGCAGAGTAGTTGGAAGGGAGCAGACCATGGTCCCAGGGCATTAGCAGATGTCTTGCAAACAGAATTTGTGGTTTCTGTGCATTTTCCCTTAAAAAGTTGTAGGTTGATGAAAGAGAGGGCTATTTAATTGTACAGAGCAGCTAAAAGTCATTATCCCAGGGCATTTGAAGTAATTGTCCTTCCTTCTGTGGGATAGGTACATCTTGTTGGGTTGACGAGTGTGAGAAATTTAGGAAAGACTATGGTGAGTGATCCAAAACATGCCTTTCAGACATGCTCAGTTTATAAAACTCATGTTCTTCAGTGTTCTATGTCACTTTGGGTCCTTGCCATTTTTAAGGAGGCAGGTATGTTCATTAAACACCCCAGAGTGAAAGCTGCTCTCACTGTGGGAAGGAGGTTGCATTTCACCTTTGCTTCATTATATTTGGTCCTCATCACAGCCTAAGGGTCGTGTTTGGCAGATGACCAGTGGGTGGCTGCAGCACACATCACCAGGTGACTGGAAGGTGCTGGAAAGCACCCCTTCTTTCTGCTGCTCTGTACTGTTCTTGGCCCAATTTAGGAGCGTCAGTGTAGACGGGATTACTGTATGATGCAAAACGCTAGCTCCTGCTCCTGTGCTGTGTCGTTGCCTTTGCAGTGACAGCATTGTTCAGGTGACCTCCTTGTGTCACTGGTTGACAAACACATTGTCAACAATTGTGGGTAGTAAGCTTGTATTTGTTATTTCCCTTTGCTACATTTATTATATGTGACAGAAACAAAATAGTACTTTTTTTTACATTTCTCTAAGGAGGTGCTGCCTTTACTTTGAAACAGTTTGACTAACAGATGGGTTTATTTGCTCATAAATACGGGCTATAGTGGGATCAGCAGTAATACAATGCCTATTGAATGATGGTACTGAAATCTGCTTGCAGTGCCCTAGCTGCCTGTAAAAGCCCCACCTTGCCTTCTTGATTCTTCCTTTTCTTTTTTGATCACTGTATTATGGTTTCAAAAATTCATGCCATGACCTTGAAGCTGTTACGCTGCATAGGTAGTGGGGTAAAAAAAAAAGTTGTTGTAACTGAAGGATGTCATGGTCTGGTTTAAAAAAAAGCGAGAAATTTTCTTATGACAGAAAGTCCTCTGAAAGTATTTACAGTATTGTGTCATGTACTGTCAGAATTTTGATTTTGTCAAAATGGACATTTCACTCTGAAAGTGCTTTAAGTACTGAAAGAGGTTGTCCAGAGAGGTTGTGGAGCCTCCATCCTTGGGGAGACTCAGCACTCAGCTGGATAATGTCTAGGCAACATCATCCAAGTGGGAAGCAGGCCCTGCTTTGAGGAGAGTTTGGGCCAGCTGGTGTCCAGAGGTCCTTTCCAAACTAGTCTGCTGTGTGAATCTCTGAAATGCCTGCTTGTTTGTGTTGACGTTTTGTCAGCGTATTGAAATTTGAAGATCAGCCAGCGGGCGCAATACTGATCAGCATCTGCAAGCCTGTGAAAGAAATCCTGACTCTTTTGACCTAGTAACACTCAGTGGTAGAATTTTTGACAAAGAATTAGGATTATGGAGGTTCACAGGTTGTGGAGTGCATTGATAATTCAGATGACAGCCGCCTCAGCAAAGCTGGGCAGAAGAAGGCATTAGTTGCTTTGCCTGCCTATGCTAGGGCTGACATGATGGCTGCACGCCATCAGAGGTCTTGGTGGGTCTGCAGTGGTTACTGGTCCATTGTCCTGCTATTCTCTTTTATCTTGGTTTCTTCATTGCTTTCTAAGGATGTTTTTCTCCTGCTACACCTATGGCTGCTTCTTTATCAGTTGTAATTGCTGGCTTCCTCCTGGCTCTGCCACCCTCTAAGTCCTCCAGACATCCCTTCCATTGCTTACTGATGCTTTTCTCCAGCTTCTCCCACACACAACAAATTGTTCAAAAGTAGAGTGTAGTTGAACATGGCATGTCTTTACTGCATTTTAACAACTAGCAAAGGAAGAAGTTTTGCATCCTTCACTTGTTAGTAACTAATACTTTTCCATCCATCATCGTCATCTGGGTTTCTCCAGTTCGTTGCTGTTGAGAGAAAGAGAATCACATATGCATGTGTTTCTTATGAGAGTTTGTGAATTGTCTTCTCTTCTTGGGCTGGCGTGATTCCCACAGCACAAGTTAGACTTTAACTTGGGAAGCAGTTGCTGGAGGTGGTCTTCTGCCTTTATGGTAGTTTTCTTATTTGCTAAATCTCTTTCAAGCTGGACTAAGTAAATATTATAGGAGTGTTTTGCTTTGAACAAGCTTTCCTTGATTTAGGATAAAACTTCCCCTTAGTATGCTTTTTTAATTCCTGACTGATACAACCGTGTGATGAACAAAGCACTCTACAGTGTGGTGGCCATGGCTTTGTAGTTTCTAGTTGCTATTGAAATAGCATGTGTTATGCACAGAGTTTTTTAGAAAGGCATTGCTTGTGAAAGCAAGGAGGTGTGGGCATCTCAGCCTCTCTGCTGCTTTGGGTTCACTGTACTTGGGAAACAGCAAAGGAGTTTTGAGCAACTCATTATAAAAGGACATAGATAAATCTGAAAGGATAGAGGGAAGGGTGACAAAAATGATGTACGGCTTGTAGAAAAGGAGACTAAGGGTGGATATAACAGTCTATAAATATTTGAGAGGTAATAATATGGAGGAGGGGGAGGTATTATTTACAGTGCTTGAGACAGCATAACAAGGAGCAACGGCTTGAAACTAAAAAAGGCAAAATTAAATTAGACACTAGACACTTTTTCTCCTAACTAGAAATGCAATTAGCAACGGAGTGACCTGCATAAGGACAAGGGGGTAAGTGAAGCATAATCACGAGAAGTGTTTAAGAATGTGTTAGATTACAATCTCAAGTGATTAATATGGGGGTAAACTCTGATCAATGTGCAGGTTAAACTAGATGACAGAAATCTCCTGAAGCTTTGTCATCTCTTATATGATTCATTGCTTCTCGCCATTGTTTGAGTGCATTAAATAAATCATAATGTTACAGGGTTCTGCATCCCTGATTAGATGTTTCCAGTTAATTCTCCAGTTCTGGAGCCTGCAGCTTGCAAAGCTTGCACTTTCCCTGCTCCTCCTTTTAAGCAATTCATTACTGCAGCTTGGCATGCACACATGTGTAGGTGCCTTAGTTTTAACTGAGCTAATGTCTTTAAGGTGCTGTGCATGTTTAATCAGTGAGGCACAGACTGTCAACAAAGTGTAGTATTTCTGTTTTATTGGTGAAACAGGTAGAACTAGCGACAATTTTTAGAGTTAAGTCTCTGAATAAAGAATTTTTGGTTTTCCTTTGAAGCTTACAATCCTGTCTGAAGCTTCAGTGGAAATGTGAAAATAAGTAGAAGTATAAACAGACTTGGAAAACCCTCAGAGAAGGTTGCTTTTCTTTTCTGTGCAGGGGATACTTGGACCTTTGTCCTGAGCCATTTTCACCAGAGACGGGGCTGGGCAGAGCTTTCTCCAGCATGTCCAGGAAGCAAGGGTGCCAGGCACCAATCAAGACCTATGCAGATTCACTTAATTTGGGAGAGGAGGGCTTCTCAGTCCTGAGATAGAGGTGAAAACAACAGGGATCTCAGCAGTTATTTTTGTCGTTTTTTCATATTTGAGATTTTTTCCCCCTAGAGAATTTAGAGTAGATTTTAAAAAAAATTTTAAAAATACTTTATCATAGGGATTTACCTGTTTCCAGGATCTTGCTGTCCAACTTTTTTTGCACCACTTGAGGTTTCCAGGCACAGAGCTACCAGACGGAGCAAGATCCTTGCTGAGCAGTGTTCGCTGTGTGCTGAACAGACTTTATTGGATACACTGTCCTAGCCCCAGGTTCTCTTTCCACCTAAGGTAACAGGGCTGATCACATCCTATTGTTCTTTGTGCCTTGGAAGCTCTTCCTCCCTCACACTGGTATTTGCATATGTGCATTCAGGTTTAGAGAGTTATCTGTGCCAGCTTGTGCTTTCAATTTGTAATTATGAACACTGAGATAAGGAATGGAGCAGGAGCAGAAGATGTACTAGGAATTTCTAAGAGTTTAGTATCTGTGGACACATTACTACACTATCTGCAGCTAACCTCCTGTTCCTTTCTTTGTCCTTGAAACAGTTATTATGACTTATCTGAATGTGTGGGGCTCTTTGTTTTAAGAAAAGATATAAGTGAGGAGTGAAGGAGTACTGCACGCTTCCCTGACTGAGCACTGATTTGATTTCTTGCTTGTCCTTTTTTTTTTCACGTGCTTTCATACACCTTGAAGCCTGCTTTTGTTTGCTTAACTTATCAACTTCCTAATTCAGCCCATTTGTCTGTTTTCCATTTTCCATAGATTTGTCACTTAATAACATGGGACTAAAATACAGTTTTGGAGGACTGCTTTTTCATATGCTTCTTCTAATTCCTCTTTTTTTTTTTTTTTCTTTAAACTTCCCTGAACTTTTTTCGGAGTTTGAGTACCTGCTAGTCTGAATCAGGGTTGTGAATAGCTCCTTCGCTTAGGTAACAAACATTGTTCATGCACCTCTGTCATGTGTTTTCTTGAAGAGGTTGCAGAAGAGTCAGTTAGATACTGAGCTTCACCTCCTTTGCAGTGAGATTGGATATCTACTTATTTTTTAATTTGTTATTTTAAATTCCTGTCTCCAGTCTTTATTGATGCTGTTTTATTGCTTGCAAAATAAACTGTCATTTGCTGATTTGGATGTCTATAGTAATGAGCACTACTGAACCTCAGCAGATGGAAGCAAGTGTAGTTCCAGTCACTGTGCATTTCTCTTCATTGTGTATGAACCAAATTCATTAGTGATCAATTTGCATTTGTGTTGAAACAGATTTTGTGAGTGCAGATGTTGCATCCATACAACACGGGCAATCATGTACAAAAGTTATGCACATCCATGTGATTTTTGCTCACTTTCTTAAGCCCAGTGGGTGTCTGCAGTGATTTGTTACCAGTCCTGTATTAGTTTTTGCATCACGTATTAGGTAGAATGAAAGAGCCCTCCTGTTATTTCTAGTTAAGTCTTTTTTTAGAAATCTTTTGGGTTTCTGTCATCATATAGCTTATAACAAAGCATGGACTCCAGCTAATTCCAACCATCGTCCTACTCCCTTTATTATTTTTAGTGTGAGCCATAATGATTTTATCCTAGTCATATTTCCTCCAAGGTCTCCTATCTCAGACACTTGTATAGCCTGCCCTCCCTTCTAATGTTCCCTTTGATCTCTTGTTAATGACTTAAATCCCTTTACATTTAATCCGCACTGAGTTTTTTTCTCCTCCTCACAATTTGCTTCTTTGCGCCTGCAGGTGTCTGGGCTGTTTTCCGTCACTGTCTAGAGATCTGATTTTCTTTCCCTTTTAATTTATTTTTAAATTATTTCATCTCTGTTTTTTTTAAAGTTATGTTGGTTTTTACTTTTGTTCCTGTTACCCACTTTAGCAGCACGTTGGATGTTTGAATGCAATGAGTTAAGTATTTGTAAATTTCTTTCTCAAATCAGGTATTTCAAGGTGAATAGTGACATGTCTACGCATATATGCAAACACTGTAGTCCTACTCCCAGCATTTATACTGAAGATTGAAAATGGCTAGTGTTCCTCATGCTCCTGATTTTCTGAAGCACTGATTTTATTGGCTAATAACTTACTTATTTGTAAATAATCTTGCTGTCTCAGTTCAGGACAAACACATGCTGAAGCACTGAAGTAGTGCCTAGCATCTTCACAGAGTCAAATCCTTTTTCAAAGATTTTGAATGCATTTTCTTTACCAAAGCCATTCTTTTTTTTTTTTTTTTCTCCCAATAAAGATTTGAATACAATCACTATAGCTGTGTTACGACAACCGAAAGTGCAAGTAAGGAAGGAGCAAGCATTGCCCCCCAGCTCACATAAAAAGATCAGTGACAGATGATGTTGAAAGTTGAATTTGCTGCTGCAGTCATCTTACTGAGGGCCTGTGGCTTAAATTAAGGTTGGAAATAAAAAATTATGTTCCGTAGGTTTTATTTCTTCTGCCATGTTAGGAGGGTTGTTAAGTTGCATGCTAAATATTTGCAGGAGATCATCTTTATTAAGTGTACACTAAATGTGAACAAAATGTACCTTCTCCAGTTCTGCTGAAATCAATGGTATTTCAGCTCCTCTTAGCTTGGTCTGGACTGAGGCTTTGTGTAGGACTGAGAAACCTATTTCACCAAGTTCCAGTCTTCTGGATGAAATTGCTCTCTCCTTGTTTTGTTTTCTCTCAAATTACATTTTCTTTTAAAAAATCCTATTTTGTGTGAATAGTAAAATTAACTAGAATCTTAAAATTGGGAGGTTTTTGAGTTGTATTAGAAACACACACAGAATTAATAGTAATGTCTCACATTATGTGATAACAACTTTACATGTGGAAAATAGGAGGAAATTCTCAATAATTTTTTTCTATTCCTTGCTTTGAAAAAAGGCAGCTAGTATTGCTGTATATAGAGATGATAACATTCTGCTTTCATTTCCAACATTAACTGAAATCAGCGGGATTGGATAACTTGCATGAGGTATTAAAAAATAATAAACCCAACCTTAGCTAAGGATCTGTGGAGTCTCCCTCACTGGAGATACCAAAGAGTCATCTGGATGCCATCTTAGACATTGTACTCTAGGATGACCCTGTTTGAGCAAGGATGGTGGACCAGATGACCAGATGTAATCTCTTCCAGCCTTACCCATTCTGTGATTTTCAGTAAGTCTTTTAACACTGGGGAAATTCCTAAGTCTGGGAGAAAGCTGATGCCATGCCAGTGTTTCAAAAAAGCGAGTATAGTAGAATGGGTGGCTACAAATCTATCAGTCTAACATCAGTTTTTGTAAAAACAGTGGAGTAATCCACAGCAAACTGAAATATGCAGGAAGGAGAGAAATGCAGCTGTTAAAGGATGTTCACACAACATGATTAAACAGAAGATTCTATCAGGTTAATAATACTTTATTGTTACAAAATCGTTTGTTGAAGTGACGTATTGATGCAGTCACATTCTGGAAGGCGTTTGGGTTTTGTATCCCCTGACATCTTGACTAGGAAACTGAGCGGACAGAAAATCAGTATTGTATGTGTTACCTGGTTTTAAGGAGAATGAATGTATCAGTTTGAATATGTAGGTCTGAGTGGGGAATATTAATACAATGGTGTTTCTGGAGGCATCTCACGGGGATCTGCTCTTTTCTGTGAGCTGTGTGGCCATCCCAGTGGTATCTTGGAAACAAATCTGGCAACACTACAGGTTGTCTTGGAAGGTGATGGAAAGGTACATGCAGTGGCAAGCGCTGCAGAAGACAAAAGCTCATTCCTGGAAGGCTTGGTTAGATGATCAGTCATGTGCAAGCAAAAGCCGTTTTAACCCATGCCAGAAGTGAAAAATGGAGAAGTCCGTCCCCAAGAAACATTGTCACTGCAGAGCTAGTGGCCTTGAAGAGTACTGTGCTGAATGTTCATGGTTTCTTGTGGAAAAGGATGACCAAGGACTGGCGCACTCTTCTAGGCAGACTGGGAAGCTGGGGTAGTAATGGGACTCCTTCCCTGGGGATGTACATACTGGAGAATGGGCTCAAAATGAATATGGTGAGAGCATCAGTGATTATTAAATAGACCACGCCAGCATCACTGAGCCAAAACCTATCGAAGGCTAGGAGAGGGGGCAATGGAAGTAACACATCTGTTCGCCTGTTCATGCAGTTACCTATGTTTCTCTTTGTACCTAATGGTGGGGATGTAGCCATGGTCTGGACCCGCCCACCCGAACTGAACTTGGAAGGGCTCAGGCAGGAGACATAGGAGTGCTTAAAAGGCCAGAAAACACATCCTGGAGTGAAAGAAACAATTTATTTTGCATTTCAGTGATCCCCTTGTCTTGGATTTATTCTCCAGTATAATTAGAATTGCTTATGATTTTGCCAGACTACACAAGCTCAAGTTGAAATTCCCTGTCATTTCATAAGATAGGTTTTGATACTATGAACAGTAGTAGCATGGGTTTGCAGAATCCATGAGTATGTGTGTGGGGTGAATTCTCCATAGGACTCAAGCAAGACAATAGGGTATAACCTTTATTCTGACATCTCCCAAATTTTCTTTAAATGTTGCGTAACATTTATTCTAGAATGCCTCTTCCTGGCAAATTTTGTTCTTGGTAAGATCTGTTGTTCCACTTAGAACTGGTGTAGCCCTTCAGAAGTGAACTGGAAAAACTTAACTCCACTTTGCTCAAGGACTACTTTGGAGTTATTCCTAGAGGGGAGAGAAAAAGTAATACTTTTTCAAGGTGAAATTGAGTATTATTCTGGCAGTCAGGTATTCCTTTAGAAGCATGAGAGCACAGATGTTGAAGTCTTGGTGGATAAAGCCATCTTCTGCCCCCAGGACGTATGCACTGTGCCTGCAGACATTACTGCCATCATGCCTGCTCCTCACCAGTAACGCTGGCTGAACTCATGGTCCAGCTGCTTCATCTGGCGAGGGTTTTTTTGGGACACTGAGGCAGCCCTAGTTGTCAGAGACCTGCTAGAGGAAAGCTGCAACAGTTGGTTGTTTTGTCTTGATCTGGTGGTGAAAAAGCATGTAGGAATTGGCAGGTGATAAGGCATAACCATGATAAAGAGGTAGGGTAGATTGGTCCAAGGAAGAGGACAGGAGCCTGCAAGAGGCTCAGAACTGTTAGACCATGTTTGATTGTTTTTGTTTGTTTCATTTATTAGTTTGTTTGGGTTTGGGGTTTGGTTATTTTTTTTTCTTTTATGGAAACGTGTATTTCTGCTTTGAGAAGAAAGGTGTATATCTGCTGAGCAACTGTGTTTCCTGGTTGGGTTGGAGAGGTACTGTGTTGGCAGTAAGTTGTTTTGGCTATGCTTTTATACTCCTAACCTGGAGGCATAGCTGCTTTTCAGCCCACATGCCTGATAGGGCTGACACCTGCTATTTTTTTGACTTCTCTCTTTAGCAGATGTTAATCAGGGCACAGTTGTGGATATCCAGGGCTGTTTGGGAATGTAATCCTAACAAGAAGGAAAAAGAACCGCTGGATTTGGCAGCTGAGCTCAAGATGGAACCATAACATGGGCAGCTGGGGGAGGGAGGATTAAGACATCGTTTTCTCCAAAGCTCTCTGGTAGAAATGATTGGGAGTACTGCAGATGTAGCTTTCCTTAGGTGAATGAGAGTAGGACAGCCCTGTGCATCTCAGAAACATAGAGTGTTGGGAGCAAAGAGACAACATAGAGTGATGGACCAGAGACCTGCAAACTGTCGAGAAACACAGGTAAGTGTTGTAGCTTCACAGCGGTGACTCAGGTAGCCATCTCATTGGGTCTGAATTCAGGGTTGCTTTCTGGAGTCCAGGATGTCTCTGCTTTTGGTCTGCTTTCAGGGAGAAAGCTTTCGATAGCAGATATGAAAGGCGTGATTCTGCATACCTTGTGCTATAGCCATTCTCATACTGTGCAGTTTAGCCCTAAGTAAATACCCGCTCCTTGACATTTCCTTTTATTTGTCATGATGGCAGAAAAGTATCTCAGATTTTCTGAATCTTGGGAAGTTTATTTATTTAACCACACAGTTCAAAAGCACCAGTTGTGGGGGTTTTTTTTACTATAATTTGCTAAGTTATAATTTCTTAAATATCTCTTTGCAGATAGTGATGTGAGTTGAGAGTTTGATGAATCACCTAAGAGATTTTAAGATAGAGCACCTTCTGGAGTATATTGATAAACAGAGGACTAAGGGGAAGAAAAAAGTCAGGATAAAGGGCATCAGCTCTCTTGTTTTCTTGAAAGCCCTCTTTCTCTGTAGTCTCCAGTTGCAGTGCCCATAGGAGAAAGGGGGAATGGGAACAGTATGTTGACTTGAAGTGCAGTAAAGCTGTTAGCCAAAACAGATTGTGCTGGGATGGAGGTCAGTGTCTGGTCTTTTGCTGGGATCTTTGAGAGCGGCGGAGAAAAATACCTACTCCTGTGCACACTCACTTCAGTATACGTAAAGGACAATCCCTGTGAATGTCATATTGGACCAAATTAGTCTCTTAGGCACACATACGGCATTGACAGAAGCTGCAGATGGGTGGTGGGGTGGTTTGTGCTCTGCTTACTGAAAGGGCAGGGATTGGCAGACTTACAAATTTGTGAAAAGATGCCAAAACAGTGCAGTCAAAATTCAGTGAAGGGAAAGGAGAAAGGGAAAAGATGGCATCAGAGAGGAGGGCAGCTGGGATCTTTTCCAGAGCTTGATGCTCAAGCTTGGCTGCTTGTTGCTCTCATGTGCCTCAAATTCCCATTGAGAGACTTCAGCCTCCTATTCCCTTCCTACTATTTTGCCAAAGAGGTTTTCTTTCCTCTTCTCATTTTAGCTGAAGCACAGAGTGGGAATAGGGAAAGATGTTTGTGTGCACTATTCTGTATGGTATCACTATGCAAGATACAAATAATAAATCACACACTCGATGCTTAGGAAATTTACTGCCGGCTTTTGTATATGATGTGACAAGTGCTCAAAAGGTCAAAAAAGCTTCCTTAACAAATTTGATAAGGTAATGCAGTGAGCTGTAACAGCATAAAATCCTGGGGGCCATAGACCAGAATTGAAGAAATAATTATGCATGGTAATGGGTAATTACAGATAATGGCCTTTTTTGGGGGTGGCAGAAAATACACAACCCCACAACCTTGCCTGAAATGAACATTGTCTAGCACATTAACTTTATAGCAAGCTAAAAGTTCAGTGCTGGAACCAGGGATAATCTGCAACTTCTGATGGGAAGAGAACAGAAGTATTGCTCTCAAAGGCAGAGCGAGTGTGTGGATTTTGTTTCTTGGGAGGCAGTGTCTCAGCAGAAAGTGAGTAATGGTGCCAACTTTCTTTGACATCTGAAATAGCTCTGTCATGATTGTCTGGTGGGAGAAACGTATTGTACCAGAGTTTCTGATTATGTTGTTAGGGAGTGATTTCATACTGGCCTTGTTCAAGGCTACTGTCCAGCCTCAAAGCCAGCTATGAATTGAACTAAACTAATGCGTTGTAAGGCTTGATATTGCTAAACCAGCTAACAGGAATGCATCAACACTTCAGGTACTGAGCAAGGAGAAATTTTCAGGTATGGCACCAAGATTCTTTGGAGGTATGAAGGCAAGTGTTTCCTGACTGAATAATTAATTTTTGGTGTTTCAGTGGCATATCTTCCTGCAAGGAATTAAACTGTGCTGATGAAATAGTTACTCTGAATTGAAACTACAGGAAATGTAAACTTACCAGTAGCTGAACTCTGCTCACTGGGCAATGGCTGTGCCTACTTCTTCCTTCAGTAAATGTGTTACTTTAGAAGTCACAGTTTTGCACTTTCAGCAGCAGGTCTCTGTATGTGCAGAATCTCTATAAGCATTGAAAAGTTAAAAACTATTAACCATAGATTTCCATAAGAACTCATGTCAGTAAATGGGGCCAGTTAAATTCTTGTAATTGCCACAATGCATATGCAGTCCCTTTTCTGAAATACACAGTTAGATGAAGATTAGTCAGGTGTAATGGGTGCATGAGTGAATTGAACCATGCCACTGCATACTTCCCAACATTGAAATATGACTGTGATATCCTGATTCATACAACAATTCCTGATGTGCATTATCCCAAGATGACTAATAATCTCCCCCAGATTCACATGTGGCCCAGTAACCATTCCCAGTAGGTGCTTTGGTGCTGTCTCCTTGTTTTGCATGCTGAGAAACTCTTAATAGTAAGGACCTTCTGTCATTTGACCTCAGTATCAGAGAATTACCCATATATACAAAATTACTGGTTTTGGTGTATAAGTAAAACTGCCTCTTAACAGTACCAGTAGGAATGGAAAGTACTCTGTGCTTAAATACAACCTTCATACTTCTGTGTTGATATTTCTCAGTACATGTCTTTCAGAACACGATTGCATTGGTGAGAAAGAAATTATGATGATGGTGATAGAAATTCTTGTGAATTCCCTGGCATTTCTCCTTTCTCCTCCCAAATGATCTATATACTGACTTCTGTGTTGATTTTGCCACGCATATCTGCAATTCGTGTAAATTGCCATAGCTTTATTGAAGTAAATGGTCTGAGACTGGTTTACATTAGCTGAGGACTGGACCACTGTTTTTCACCATGCTCTGCTAAGTGAAGGCAGAAGCCTGTCATAGGTTACTGAATGTGAAAGACCTATATGTGTGACTGACCCCTGGTACTCACCTTCTTTAAAAGAAAATACCAGCCGCCCTGAATGAATTACTGGTTAACTACTATTAATATGCCATAGAGCTGGAGAGTCATCTACAACTCTGCAAGATCAATAACAGTATTTATTGTTCATCATATTGATCTTCTTTGAAAGAGTGGGCCATATTTCACACTGTGTACATAGTGCAAAAAAAGTAGCATCAGTTCCCTTCAGGAATCAGTAAAGACATAGAGAAGAGCTTAGAGATTCAAGGGCACAACTGCATGAAGGGGTACTGTTGTCTCACTGCAAGAGTGTTGCTTACAGATGGAGAACCTCTGATGGCCGTGCATTGTACAGTTGGTGTTCCAAAAGCTGAGTGAAAATTTTAACCACTTTTTTTTGGCCTAATTTCTTTTATCTTCTTCTCCAGGCTCAGTCCCATATTTTTGCTAATTTGCAACTAGCAAAATATTAAAATCTGTGTGTAGTAGCAGAGGAAAAGCCCAGGAGCCCTTCTCTGTTTTTCCATGTAGAGGGTGAAGACAGTCCTGGCATGAGCCCAGTCCCTGCAGCAGCCCTCATTTTGAAGAGCAGGTGGAGGGGCCGAATGCCTTCTTGAGAGCTGAATTCCTCCCAGAAGTTGCTCCCTTTGAAGCAATGAACCTCAGGGCTGCCCATCATGTGCAGATGATGTAATGCAGCAAGTTATGTGGCAGGGGAGGACCCTTTCCAGCAGAGCAATTCAGCTGTGTTGAATTACTTTTGGAAGAAAAAAACCAAAAAAGCTGAAAGCTGCTTTCTTAAGCGCTGTAGTCTCATCTTGCTGGCAGAAAACACAGCCACAGGCTGAAAGCCTGACTTGAGGACGACACTGAGAGCTGCTGGAGGCAAGGCTATAGGAAGATTCACCATGTAGACAAGGAGTCTAGCAATACAGGTACAGGCCAAGGGCCAACCAGAGTGGCTGTTCAGTTACAGCCATTGGTTCCTGTAGATCTGTCCTATTCTGCAAATGATAGTTGTGCCCAAGGATGCTGCAGCCCAGAAGCAGTGTGCTGGAGGAGAACTGGCATGGATAGGGAAAAAAAATCCCCATTGCCTACAATAAACATGAAATCTTCCCTACGCAGTTCTCTGAGTGCCTTATTTTTTACCCTAGGATAATTTAGCAGGATTCTCTGGCCTTTAATTCTGCTCCCCTTGGCACTAAGCACTTCTTTGAAGGTCCTGCGTATGAGTACTTGCTGGTCTGACCTGCTTTTCTTCCTGAGCTTTCATTACTCAGGAGAAAAGTCAAGGGCTTTCCCCATGAGTAGCAACTCTTTCCCCCTAATATATATACACAGCTGTATATGTTCTGTACGTGTTGTGTATGTACGATGCGTACATTAGGAGTAGGAGACGACTAATAGTATGAGATTCAGCCAGGCTGGATAGGGTACGAGCATGGAGCTGGAATGCAGGCCTGACCTGGAGCAGTTACATTTCAGAGATGCTGAAGACCTTCAAGACCTCAGCTCTGTAGAGGTCTCTTCATCTGGATGCTTCAAGTTTGCAAGGAGTTTAGAGCAAGCAGTGAGGTGGTTTGAGCTTGTCTGGCCTGCTTCTGCCCACAGTGCTGATGGCATGAAGTGTCTCTCTTCTCTCAGGTGAAGCACCAGCTCTCCTCCAGATTCTACAGAAGAAAAGCAGATACTTGTCCCAAAGCATGACATCAAAGACAACCTCATCTCCTAAATCTGAGGGGAAGTGTAAGCTGAAGCACTTCAGTTTTCTCCTCCACTTTGTCAGATCTTGCCAGTCCTTTCATCTTCAGGAGCATGATGTGTCTTGGGATTTAGGGCACATTAACTCTCCTGGCTGTCTTTCCAGTGCTGTCGCAAGAGTGTCTGTCCCTTCCTTGGAACTTTACCCTTTCCCATGGCACCTGTTTTTATTGCTAATCTGCTGGGGCACATCTCTGTGATGGGCCTTTGTAGCTCAGAAAAATTGTGCGCCAGAGATGTTATAATGACCATGGATTCTATAATTCTGTGTTCATAAGAGAAAAATGCCCCAAACTGCTGGTACCTGGGGATTTATGTGTATAGGTGCATGGGTGGCTGAATGAGCCAGCTCTGCAGAGAGGAGCTGATAGTAATGTAAAGACTGTTGGAGAGTAGAGGAACAGCAGGTGGAAAGCAGAGGATCTTTCTGGTAGGTTTGTAACAACCATGGGCATGGAACTAGTGGATGTTGCGTAACTGCCTAAAGGAAAAGATGCTACAGAAAGAGAAAAGAGGGCCCAAAAAGCATTTTTTCTTTTCTCCTTAATGCAGCAGCAGACTGTCACTGCTGCTCTGCAGGAAGGAACTGTAGTGACAGGCATTTTTGAATGTCACAGGGGCATCAGGAATGCTTGGTTCATTTCGTGCATAGCTATGAGCAGGTCTCCGTTCTAGCCTAGCCTGTCTTGTCCCATGTTAGGAAGTATAGTGTCTGAGACCTTTCCAAAAGTTGCAGCAAAACCTGGTACTTTCTCTCCCTCTTTTAGCTGCTGACACCAAGGGTGGCTCACATTTCCTCTGTATCACAGAATTAGAATGACATAAACGTTTTAGGTTGAAAAAGACCTCTAAGATCATTGAGTCAAACCTTTGACCAAACACCACCTTGTCAACTGAACCATAGCACTGAGTGTCACATCCCATTGTTTCTTGAACACCTTCAAGGGTAGTGATTCCACTGTCTCCCTGGGTAGCTCGTTCCAATGCTTAACAACTCTTTCTGTGGCACACCCTCAGGCCGTTTCCTCTTGTCCTGTCACTAGTTGCCTGGGAGAAGAGACCAATGACCACGATGCTACAACTTTCTTTCGGTTAGTTGCAGAGGGTAATAAGGTCACCCATGAGCCTCCTTTTCTCCAGGCTAAACACCTCCAGCTCCCTCAGCTGCTCCTCAAAGGACTTTTTTCTAGAGCCTCCACAAGCTCCATTGCCCTTCTCTGGACATGCTCCAGCACCTTGATGTCTTTCTTGGAGTGAGTGGCCCAGAACCTAGTACTCAAAGTGCAGCCTCACCAGTGCTGAGTACAGGGGATGATGTCTGCTTTGGTCCTGCTGGCCACACTATTGNGCTTAACAACTCTTTCTGTGGCACACCCTCAGGCCGTTTCCTCTTGTCCTGTCACTAGTTGCCTGGGAGAAGAGACCAATGACCACGATGCTACAACTTTCTTTCGGTTAGTTGCAGAGGGTAATAAGGTCACCCATGAGCCTCCTTTTCTCCAGGCTAAACACCTCCAGCTCCCTCAGCTGCTCCTCAAAGGACTTTTTTCTAGAGCCTCCACAAGCTCCATTGCCCTTCTCTGGACATGCTCCAGCACCTTGATGTCTTTCTTGGAGTGAGTGGCCCAGAACCTAGTACTCAAAGTGCAGCCTCACCAGTGCTGAGTACAGGGGATGATGTCTGCTTTGGTCCTGCTGGCCACACTATTGGTGATGCAGGCCAGGATGCTGTTGGCCTTCTTGCCCACCTGCGTGCACCACTGGCTCTTGTTCAGCTGCTGTTTAACGCCCACCCCCAGGTCCTTTTCCACCAGGCAGCTTTCCAGCCACTCTGCTCCTGCCTGTGGTGCTGTTGGGGTTGTTGTGACCCAAGTGCAGGACCCAACACTTGGCTTTATTGAACCTCATACAAATGGCCTTGGCCCATCGACCCAGACTGTCCATGTCCCTCTGCAGAGTGTGTATCAACACTCTCATCCGACTTAATGTTGTCCGTGAACTTACTGAGGGTAACCTTAGTCCCCTCATCCAGACCATGTAGGTGTAAAGAGGTCTCATCTTCCTGGTGCTAGTAATCTTAATGGAAAATATTAGTGCTTCTACTGATGCACTGCAAATGTGAAGGCACTGCAAAGGTTTTAGAAGAAATTGCACATTTTTGCAGCATAGCATAGCCCTATTAGGAGTTCTGCAGATGGCTGCCTTTCATATGTGGTACATGTGAAATCTGTATCCCAGCAGGGAGTGTGTTGGAAGATTTTGCTTTTGGCCTCTATTCTACAATATGAAAAGCAGAATAAATGGAATGCAGCTTTATTCAAGAGCTGAGTTTGGAGAGTAGCGTCAGGCTTCTGCTGTGATTTTCCAGAATTGTTGGCTTTTCAGTGTCAGTGGTCTAAGTTCCATTTTTATCAAAATGTGGACAAAAGGACTTGACGAGTCCTACCCAGAAGCAGAGTAATAGAATTAAAAAAATCATAAAAATATGAAAGTGCAAAAATTGTGAAGGGTCTTTTCTGGCACTGCAGGCACCTCTTGTTCCATGTGCAAATTTGAGATGTACTCCAAATAAACAAGGCCATCTGGTTTGATTCCAAGGGGCAGAAAAATCAGATACAGGAGAGATAAAACTACCTGTTTGCTAATAAATGTGTATAGTTCATTCATGTCTACAAAATGTCAGCAAGAACTGAATGAGGGCGCTGTATAATTTAGTGATCTGGAAGGAGATTATCTGTGAAGCAAAAAGCTTTCATTACAGCTGAAGAAGCAAAACAGAATTGTGTTATAAATGGCAGTAATTGGTAAAACTGATCATTGGATCTAGTATTCAGCTAGTATACAGTGCAGTAGAAGTTGCTACCATGACCGAGAGGCTGGTAAGTGCTACCATATTCGTTTTACAGGTAAGTAACCGAGATACAGATACACCAAGAGAAAGATGCAAAACAAACTAGGCCTACCTGAAGTGTCTCTTTGGGCTGTTACTTCATATGAGCCTGTTGTCCATGCTGCTTCATCCCCAAACTGACAGCCCATGAGGGCTCATCACTGTGCTTTAAGCCACATCCTTTTCTTGTGCATGATACAGTTAGACAACATCATGGGAAGGGCAGGAGGTCCTTGCAGAGTGCTTGTGCAGGGCAGGTTTACGGGGATATGAACTAGAACCAGAGCTGCAGGAATGGTGGGATTTACATGTTTAATTTTTTCCCTTGTTTGATATGTAAACATATATATTCACCACATGGTTAGGCTTTCTAAGGTGGTGGCAGTTTTTTAGTGTGTTTGGATCAGCCATGTAGCTGACGCAGCGTGTCTGAGAGAGCTTGGCTGTGAAACAGTACCAACCAACATCTTCCTTTTTCATGCTTGTAAATATTGCAAGACACTGGTTTACAGTGGAGTGAGGAATTCATGACTTAAAACATGCTCTGAGAAGCACTCCCATCTTGGGGAATGACAGGAGAGGCAGACCATGCCTATGAGGAGAGCAGTCAGCTGGCCCCTGGTCTGCAGGCACACCAGAGTGCATGCGGCCAGACACAAGCAATCCCCTTCTCCTCCTCTTTTGCTGCTGCTGTGGGATCTTGTTCTGCTCTGTGATTTTGTAGGTAAACAGCCGCTAAATCTGGGTATGGAGGCTGGGCAGGATTTGAGAGCCTCACTGCTCACAGGTATCATGTGGGTTGCTGACATATGTTGCCTGATCATGCAGTGCTTTCTCTACTGCAGCTTCCCTTGGGCTTGTGGATGTCTGCTCTTCCTAGAGGCATGTTCAGAAAGTGCCCTCTCACCTTCAGCACACTGACTGGAGAGAGGTCATTCTGTAGCTAGAGCATTTCTGCTCCTGGGGAGTTAATAGAGACTTGGCCCACTGTTACCAGTTAAAAATAATAGGAGATTGCAAAGTCAGGTGATAGAAATAATTATCCCATCAACTGGTGCTGATCAAGGATTCAAAGCATTTTCTTAACCTGCAGTTGGTTTTGTCTGCTGTTTTGCACTCTGTGGTGTGTGTAGGTTGCCAGTCTTGGGGTTTCAGTGGTTGTCAGTCCACTTGAGTTTCCACCAAACATCCAGCCATGTTTCTCTTTCAGCTCCCACCTCTTCCTGTTTCCAGCCTTTGGAAGAAGTAGTAGTTCATCTGAAGGTGGAAGGTAGTCATGGAGGCTCCTGTTTCCATAATGCCTTGTTTCTTTTCTTTTCCAGAGGGACGGATGCTCATTCAGGACATCCCTTCCATCCCCAGCAGAGGGCACTTGGAGAGCACATCTGAGTTGGTTGTGGACTCCGCCTACTACAGCAGTTTTTACCAGCCATCCCTGTATCCTTGCTATAACAACCTGTACAACTACTCCCAGTACCAAATGGCAGTGGCCAATGAGCCTTCCTCAAGTGAGACAGGGAGTACAATTGTAGGGTCGGCCATGAAAAACAACCTTCGAAGCCTCCCAGCAACGTACATGCCAAGCCAGTCAGGAAAGCAGTGGCAGGTATGATGTTACAGAGGTGTTACATGGAAGGGTGAGGTGGACAGTAAGTTGTTTCTCGGGCCTGACTCTGACCTCTTGTTCGCTGGTTTCATGTCAGTGCAAAACCAGAACCAGATTCCAGAGTGAGATTAGGACCCATTTCAGGAGAGTTACCTAAATGGGTGGTTATGATGCATCACACTGAAAACGATGACATAGGCAGGCAGTGACGGGGGTGTAGGTAGATTGGCACAAGCACAAAGGGGACTCACTTGATTTTATCTTCTGAGTTACATCATAGTAGATGATGGACTGTTTTCCAGGAAAAGAGTCCAATTGAATTGCCTAGCATAACATCCTGGGAGCTTCAGGTGCTCTTTCTGGGAGGCTTTGCTCTTCAGAAACATGTTCTTTTCCATCTTTCACATCCAAGGTGCAGAGGCAAAGCAGCAGACCATATTGTTGTGCAGTGAGTTGGTGGCAGTCAGTTGAATGTGGCGAGGCATGGTGCTAATTACATGCCCTGCTAGTGACAGCTCCAGGGCTTGCAATTTTTGCTTGGGTAGCTCAGGTTACAGGCAGTGCCTGAGGGGTTCAAACTAGAGCTCCGTGTATTTCGTTACTTGGTATATAAAGCTAACCAAGCCCTCTCACTTAAGGACTTAATAATTACAGCCTCCAACTCAGCGCCAGTCAGAAACTGGAAAAAAGGGGAATCTGTAAATGGGGGGAATTCTTGGCAAAGTAAGGGGAGCCATTTCACTGACTTTGAGGTTGTTTGGTTTGGGGCTGCAGTGGTGCTTTTCTGTCCGAGATTGAACTGGTGAGGCTATACCCTCTGAGTCTGGGTATACCTTGTCCCTTGTTTAAGGACAGGAGAGGGCAGACCTCTTCTGTAGAGCATCAAGAGAGAGCAGGCTGCTTCTGCAAAGGCTGTATTGTGAAACCACTCAACAATGAAAGATTAAATGACCACCTAAACCTCCTTTCATAAGGGAACAAATAGGTCATCCCCTTTGCTATCAGGGAGTTTCTCTGGCAATTCTGTCACAGGGACCAAGTCTGAAAGGGCATTATAACTTCTCATACTGAGGAACTGAAACTTAACACCAGGACAATTACAATTTCTATAGCATTTGGGGCTATTCCATGTCCCCCCCTTTTTTTTTTTGCCATGAAGACAGCTGCATGAGATACAGAGCTGTGTGAGCCCACACCACGAGAGCTTTTTTTCTCTCAGTATGTTGATAGACTTCACCACAGTCACTTTCAAATACGTGGAGATATACCTTTTCAGTTCATGGTATCCCCTATAGCTGATGAATTTGTTCACCAGACCAGGGGGAGAATTACTCAAGGCAAGCTATAGAATTTTGTTCGTGGTAATGAGGTGAAGTGCTAGTGCTTTTTTAACTTTTTAATTTTGGTTGATTTGGTTAACGTGGTATATCATAGCACAGTATTTCAGGTAGAAGATTACTTTTCAAGCTTCTGCAATACCTAGCTTGCTGATACTTGGAGATAACATCACAACACAAGTGAAGGGCAGCAACATTTGCCTTGTGAAAATAATGTTCTTACAGTCTACTAGTTCCACACATCACCTAGCGCTCAGTGTCAAAGAAAGAGCTACATGAGGATATGCCAAATTACGTTAAACCCTGGAATGAAGATGTGATGGCCTTATGGTTCTGTTGTCATGTACTGTAATTGGTATAAGGGCCTAGAGAGTCTTTGTCTCACTTGTGAGGTTGCCTGTTTCTTGTGGGGCCTTTGACATCCCTTAAAAAAATAAAAACAACAGAGTGGTTTCCATTAATTTTTCTCTTGGGGCCCTGCAGAATCTCTGACAAACTTCTGCTTAAGTGCCATTTAAATTAGTGAGATGCTGAAGAGGTAAGTAAGAAAAAAAAGATGATTGTTGGCAGAGAGGACTGTTTTCCTTCCACCAGCAGGCTCAAAGCTCTGGATGTCCATTACCTTCTTGTGGGATGTATCACATGATTCCATTCACCTTAATGTGAAGTTGATCTACCTCACCTAAGATTTTAATTTCTCCAAGCCAAATGTTTTGGGATCCCTCAGTACTGTTTTAGTGAGGTGTCTGTGGAGAGACTAGAGATGGTGAGTTCTGCCTGCAGAAGTGACTTCTCCCCAGCTTCTAAATGGCCTAAAACCAGGACTCATCCTTCCTGTGCAGTGGGGCAGAGTTCACAGTCAGTGTTACAAGCTTTTTCTCAGACTTTGGTCTGCAAGTAGAATTGTTATTGCTGCAATAGTTACGAATCACAGGGTTTGCATACTCTTACCTCAGCATAACATTGCCCAAATAATTATAAGAAGTTTTAGTGAGAGCTAGGCTAGAAAATGTTTGATGACAGTGGGTGCAGTGATGCCAAGGCTGTAAAACACTGCATGGCTCGGAAGATGGTTTGTTGTAAGGGGAAATCTCTCAGCTGCTGCATGTGGTTCAACACTGATTTTGCTCATGAGGGTTACCAGCAAGGGAAGATCACAGAAATGGAGAAGGTTGAATAATGAATGAAATTTTCTGTCATGCACAGTAAGGATTTACAGAAGAGTTTCGTTCAAAACATGATCCTCAAAGAGGAATCAGACCTTGCTTACACCTTCAGGAGGTTTTTCTGGAAAACCTATGCATGCTGATTCCCTCGAAGAAACACGTAGCTGTCACCTGCACAGGGATTTTTCCTGGACTGCCTGTACTGACTGGGCTTACTTTTTTATGTGCGCAGGCTTTCTCAACCAGTCTCCAGTAAGAGTGAGTAGTCTTACCTGGCTGGTTTTGTATAACTGTTTTGATCAAAGTTTTTGATTTTTGTTTCTTTACCAATAATTGTAGCTGGGCAATGCTGTAACAAAATTAGAGCATCTTGCTAAGGTATGAGACCACAAGTTTTTTTGTTGGTAGAAGTCACTGATGTGCTCCCTGGAAGGTATCCTGGATTAAGGATATGTAGGCAAAATGCCTGGCTTTTCCAAACTCACTTGGTGGAGGCTCACTCATCCTGGAATAACTATAACCACACAGGGAGAATTGCATACTTAAAGTAAGATAACTTCTGGATGTAGGCAAGGCCTTGAACAGCCCAGCTGTCTGCTGTTTCAGAATTTAGGGAGCAAGGGAGAATAGCCAGGGAGGAAAAGTGTGAGTGTGTGTGGGATGAGATGAGGATTAATGCATCATTGAGCCTTGGCAAATAAACTGAATCACTGAATCTTTAATGTAGATTAATGTCAGATTTCATTAGTCTTTGTTCTTTGCCGAGGCTCATATGCTTGAGTGGATTCATAGAGGTGCAAATGTTTTATATATTTCTGTGTGGGTTTTGTTCATTTATATACACGTATACCAGAAGCTGTATCCGTCATGATTTGATAAGGATAATGAAGGTGATTGTTCTGGTCGAGACCTCTTCTTCGATCATTTATATTCTGCTGCTTTTGCCAGCTCTAAAGCAGATAATCAGATATGTCTGGTGTTGCACCTGAGGAAAAAACAAGCTTAGGTTGGGGAGGAAATGTAGCAAATTTGGTGGTTACTCTGCATCTCCTTTGACTCCAGTTCCATGTGAGCATCTGGATTCTCCCCTGGAAGTCTCACAGTTGTTCATTACAACAGGACTTTGTGAGCACTGAGTCCGATTAACAGTAAAATGAGTTTGCTGACATTAGTACTGTAAGTCAGAGCATGTTTTTGTACTTGGAAGTTGGTGCTTCTGAAACTGGTTTCACTGTAACTGCTTAGGGTCAGCAACTGGAAAATGATGGGGTAACTGCAGTCTTTTTCTACCACAACAGAAGTAAAACTTGGATGGACATGTCCAAATCTGATCAGATTTGATTTTCTAAGGTGGCAGTGAGATTGCTGGTGTGTGAATCCACAGCATAAGGATCATCTGGACTCATAAGTCGGCATCATCTCCAAAAGGGTTAGAACTTCTGCTTCTTGCAACCAGACCATTAAAAATCAACACATGTAGAATGTGATCTCACACCTGGGGACCAGTGGTTGCTGTTTCTTTGTTATTCTGCTAATTCCAGGGATCCTGCTTCTGAAGGTTAAGGCTGATATGGAGATTTTAGACAAATTTCAGAATTTTATGTAATATCTTTTTTTTCACTTTTTATTAAATTTATTTCTAGTGTAGCTTGGCAAACCAGTATTTTCACTTCTAAAACCTCAACTTTTTTATACTTTCCTTATACTAGTTTACAGCAAAAACCTAAAATAAATATTGGTAAGACTCAGAGAGAGTCTTACTCAGAGAGAGACTCAGAGAGAAAATTTAACTTACATTCTAATGTGGAAATTACATTTGACATTTGGATGTGAAATACTTGGGATTGCTGAGATAGGAAACTGTGTTGTAAGGATGTCTTTAGAAGTACCAAAGTTAAAAAACTGTCCTTCACTAAATCCAGAAAAGGGTTGCCATAGTAGCTAGCAGTTTGAAAAATAGCCACTTGCTAGTAAAAAATGATGGCTCTTTTCAACTTCTGCAGCCTACATTTAGTTTCTGGCCCAGTTTTTCCTCCAAAAAACCTACCCTTCTTGTAGAAATGTGCAGTCCAGCTCTCAAAAGTAATTGTAAAATGTGTGCATATGTGTGTAAATAAATACACGTTGTGCAAGTCACCCAAGACAATCCAAATTTTATGTGTAAGCAGTGTATTATATACTGTATTCATAACATACCCTTCACACTACGGATTTATGCTAAAAGTATCCTAATGTTTCTGACAGCTCATGTGTGACATGAATGCAATCCATATTTCTTCGAGGAGCTAATCTAAGCAGTTTATTTTCCAATACTGCTGATAGGGCTATATCTCTAGGTGTCACTGCAGTTGAGATTCTGATGGTAACATATTGTTTATGGGTCACTGCCTTTGTCTAAAAGAATAGGTTGGAACAGAATAGCAAAGGTTAATTAAGTTTGTCTATCAAGGAGGGACAGATATAGATGTCTCTGGTATTTTCTGTGCTAGAATCAAAGTAAGTCCAGACAGGGAATCATAGACTCATTTTTATCTTGCACTGGAAAATATGCTTAGCTGGTTTTAGGAATGAAACAAAGCCACCTTGGGCAGCATGAATGAAACAGTGGTTGTGAGGAGTTAGCACATGGGCAGTAGCATTGCAAGGTGGGAGATTAGCAGCAGCCCTGGTTTACAGCTCCGGAGACTGAAGCAGGAAAGTGTTAAATAACTTGCTGCAGTCACACAACTCACAGGTGACAGAGTGGAGCTTCCTGATGTCTGGATTTCCATTCTGTTGCCCAGCGGATGCCCTCTTGCCCATGCCCAAATCTGACCTGTGAATTCTGTTGTTTGCAAGCAATGACACCTAAATGCAATGTTATGCCCCATAAATTTGGCTTTTAGATCAAGGCAAGAGGAGAAGACTATGTTAAAACTTCTAATGGAGTTTCTCTGGTCTTTCCGTAATTGCTGGTTGGTGAGTCATGGGTGAAACAGAAGGATGGAAATCTGGTGTAAAGTGATTTGGCCAGGATCATGTGGCACACCAGTGACACAGCTGAAGGACTGCACTTAGATCACCTATCTTTCTTTGAAATTTTTGTGGCCCTTGTCACCCAGGAGTAGCCTCAATGACCTTCCCCTGCTTGTCTTTCTTAGAGACAAACCCTGTAGTCAGGATCAACTGTGAAATGTGGAGATGCTGCTAAAATAACACTGGCTTGCTCTCAGGGAGATGGTGTCTTGCAGCTTCTGCAAATAAAAGAATTACCCATGTGATGTTTTACCTAAATAATTCATCTGGGAAGGGCAGGTCCATTTTCTAGTCTGTCAGGCTAGATGGAGAACTAAGTCACTACTTGTGCCTGCTTTGACACTTTCCTGTCTCTCATGTGGCCACCTCCTCTCTTTAGCTCCTTCTCCATGAAGAAGATGTGTAGAGGTTAAGGAGATGCTGCCAGGAGTTGGAAAGAGCAGCTGGCCTTTCTGTGCTCTTACACTAGCTGTTGAAAAAGCTTTTTTTGCAGGCATAATCTGATACAAGAGCATTTTCCATAAGTTTCCCTGACTTTTGCTTTGTATTCTGTCACTGATGGACCTAGCTGTAAGGCTGCACTGACAGTATTGCTCGGTGATGAACAAGTCTTGTTTCAAGCTTTTCTGTTAGCAGGCAACTGTAGCTGCCTCTCAATTCCTCATACTGGCTTTACAAGGCACAGGGAAAGAATTTCCACTGCATGCATGGTCTTTTAATCAGGCCATATTTATTCGTTCATGAATTGTAAGCATCCCACTGTTGTTTGCAGTACATCTTTTAAAACTCTACTGAGTGTGTGCTGTGTAGTACAATTTAGGGGAACCTGGAAATGTCGAGCAGGCCAAATGTGCTGCACCAGTGATGTGTGCCTACCACTGAAGTCAGTGAGGTACCTGGTGAATTCTGCAGCTGAGGCATGGCACAAGCATTGTGTGGCTGAGAGGGGAGTGGCTTAGGAGCTCAATTTGCTGTCTGCAAAGAGCAGTGCATGTCCTTCCCTTTCAGTACTTGCTTACCTGCAATATAACTTGTTCGTATGGCACATAGCCTATGGTGATACGAACGATTTGTGGGACTGTCCCAACCTGTGCCTGTCTTGGCCTTGCTGTAAGGCTAGAAGGGGCAGGGAAGGCAGAAGGAGACACCAGAAGGCAAGTTGTTTTCCTCCTGTATCCCTGCATGACCCCAGCATTACCCCTGGACAGGACCCAGGGCAGGATCCCAGACCTGGTACCTGATTGCACTGTTTGGAAAGCTGAACTGCCCCCAGCTGGAAATAATCTGAATATTCCAAGGCCTCTCCAGGACTGTTCTTGTCTCCCTTTTTGGCATTCAAAAATGTGTAAGGACTCTGCAGAGCTGCAGAAGTTAATGCAGAGCAACTGTCCCTTCTCATGAGGTATTGGTTTCCTAACCCCCCCTTTTCTAATGCAGCACTAAGGTCAAGAATTTTTACAACTGATTGTTTTTTTATTTTTACTGTAAAATAGGTTTGCTAAGCACTATAAAAAAGAAACCTTATGGTTTAGATTTGCTGTGGTATGCTAAACAGATTAATAAAACAAACCCAAAAGCTTTTAGGTTTTCTTAAGCAGTTCATACACAACATATTCTTTGCACAGCCAAGCCCTCTGGCTGTTGGTTGAACTCTGGTTTGTAGACTTGGTGTGGGTAATAAGATTATAAAACATGTCTCTTGCTAGCCAGCTACCACACACTAATAATAACAGTAGTAATAATTCATTGCATCTGCAGGCTTCAGGTAAATTGTTTCTTAAAGAAATGGAGAAATGCCCCCCAAAAAAGCTTTAAAAGGAGGCAGATCACTGCATCTACTCTGCAGGGAAAGGAAACACGTGGGTGGTTGGTTCGGTACCAGGGAATGATTCCTCAGTTTCGTTACAGCTGGAATGATATTGTCTGCTGCACGCAGCCTTTCTCAGCTGTACGTGTGCACGCATGCCCTCGAACAAGGGAGAGGTGGAGACATGAGGTGTGTGGGTGCATCCCACAGCCCTACCCACAAGGGAAGGAAGACAGGGTATGCAACACAGCATGCAGAGAGGAGTTTGGTAACTTTTTTTCCCCCCGGTACTTCTAGTACTGTTGAGCTTTGCAGATGTCAGATTCAAAACACCCTTTGGACTGTGCTTTTGGGCAGTTTGTGTTTCTAATCCATAATTTCAGGGCAGAACCAGCCTATATTTTGTTTAGGAGGTCTGTTTCCAAAGGGAAGAGTACCCCTTGTCAGAAAAGCAGGGGAGATGACAGTAGCTTTTTTGAGCTCAGGCTTCCTCAGCATGATACATGAAATTTTTTAAGCGCTATTTGCTATGTGTTATGGGTGCAACTTTGGCGTGTGTTGGACAGTCTCCCTCTGTGTCTCTCTTTTATCTTGCTTTCAACACCTAATCTCACCACAAACCTGCCTGCACATGGAAGGCTGCCTGTTGACCTCTGCCTCAGAGAGCACCAGCAGCATTCTCTGTGACTTGGGCCGTGTTATTTCCAGCTAGGCGTAGGAAGATGAATATAGAATAACTAAGGGGATCCTTGGCAAACAAGGGGTGACTGCATTCTGGTTTTGGGAGATGATAGTGGCTCCTACTGCCAGGACCAGACCTTGGAGGTCTGCTGGCATGAGGTGGCCATCTGGGACAGCAGGTTCACAGCCTGCCTCTGATGCTCCCTGCTCTGAGCTTTGCCGCCTGGGAAGGGCTGAGGAGCAGGGCTCCAGGTGCAGCTGGCTGGCACGCGAGGGAGCCTCAGTGAGCAGGCAGAGCTCCTCTAACCAGCATGAGATGTAGCTGAAAAGGCTTGACAAGCATGTCTGCTTGCAAAGACATTGTATAGTAGCATAGCTGGCCATGTATTACTGTTGGCACTGCTGCCATTATATACCTAGTACAAAACTGGGATATGTTGACTCTGCCAAAAAGCTTTCCATCTTATAATTGTTTTCTGCCCAGCATACTTAGGGAGACCAGCTAGTTTCTTTTCTTGTTGAAAATGTTAAGCTTATGAAGTGTTTGACTGCATTTTTTGGAATCCTGAGGCCGCATTGCGTTGTAGGGCTTTGCAAAAAATAATACTGTTTCTTTCATAAAACACAAATTTAAAAAAGCATTACTGTTTCTCTGAGGAGATCAGTTTGGATGATTTCAGGGCATTGGAGTAGGATAAACTTTGGTTTCTGAGTGTTGCCAGGTTGCTGCTCTCTGCAGGAGGAAGGAGGTTGTCTGGTGGACACCACGCTGGCATGGCAGACCCGTTGGGTGGTGCCCAGCTGTGATTCTACTACCAGCTTCCCATGTTGTATATCCACAATTTGCTTTCTCTGGGTAACCCAGGAAAGTATTTTCCCTGTCTCCTAGCATTGTAACAAAAACTTTGTGTTTGTTTGTGTGTGTCACTGCTCAGATGCCATGGAGCATGTCCTGCATGAGACACTCAATAAGACAGGACGGTCACTCGTCCTCATCCACCCTGTAGGTCGCTGGCGGAGCAGTTGCCACCAGTCTGAGATGGGTTAGTCTCTGGGGAAGTGTAAGAGTTGGGTGGACACTTCACCTCTGACGCTGACCGGGTGCATACAGTTGAAGGGATCTGAAACACTTGTCTGTGCTGTAAGCAGGGGACCTGACGGGAAGCTGCTTTTAGTGAAGGGTACATTCTTGTGTGCCAGGTGCAGCTTCATCTCTGGTAAGATGAAACCACCATAGGTATGCTGCTGCTGCTGCTACTAGGTCACATCCCATACCATGCCAGCTCAGCTATAGCTGATTGGTGTGGGCATACTGTGAACCCACCAAAGCAAAAACTCAAGGCGAGCATGTCAGGAATTACTTACCATCCACCCCTGTGATGTCCTGCAAAGCCATGTGTGTGGGGAGCAGTGAGGTGCCCCTGTGGTGCTGAGGCTTGGCTTTCACAGGCTGCTGTTGCATTTCTCTCTCCCAACAGATGAAAGGCATAGAGAGACACCACGCCGTCAGCTCCCAGTACCGCATGTGTTCCTACTACCCACCTGCTTCCTACCTGGGGCAGGGGGTTGGCGCTCCCATGTGCCTCCCCCAGGTCCTGACCTCTGAGGACATCCCCTCCTTCTTGGAGTCAAAAGCGAGAGGTAAGTGCACCAGCTGGGGTGACTGTACGAGCTGCAAGCTCTTTGAAGGGGTTCTGCTTTAAAAATACACAAAGTTCCAAAAGTCCACTTGTCAGATCTGTTAAAAGGGCCTTGAGAGAGCATATGGAAGAAGACACTGCAAACATTTCTCAGGAGGTCAAATAGCACACTTCTACTGGCAAACTTCAGGAAATAAGGAACTTGGCAACATTTTAAAGGGCAGCATTCAACTAAAATAAAGCATTCCACAGAGCATTGACTAGCACATGCTAACCCATATGTCTTAGCAAAATGCAACCCATCCAGCTTAAATTACCCAAAGACCAAAAACAAGATTAAGAGAAGAGGAAGAAGTGAAGAAAGAGTGAGAAAAAGAGAATTCTAGCTACTATCCTAAACCTAGTGTAGATCCAGCTACAAGAAGCCCAGGAGATGGCAGGGCTGTGATGGCCAGATGGTGCTGGTTTTATCTGCTCTGTCCCCCTGTGGCCACCACTCACCTCAGGCAGGACATCCAGTGTGGCAGCCAGTCTCGGGCTGGGCTGGGGGCTCTGGGGTGTGGGACAGTGCTTTGATATGCCAGTGAATGATATCTGCTGTGATGCCATCCAAGGAAGCTCCAGGGGGCTGGGTTATGGAACAGGACACTGGTTAACCTCATGAAATGCAGCCTGTCCCTTTCCACACACATACTTGTATTGGTCTGAGCCAATATCTAAAATAATCCAGTGTCTCGCACTGCCTGGGATCACCTTGCTTTGGGCAGGCACCCAGGAAGTGTGGATTACTGCTGGGAAGGAAGCTAAGCATCAGAAGGTAGGCATTCCTATAAGGCTTGTAGTGTGGTGACCAAGTAAGGCTGTCAGTAGTGCAGTCTTGTACTTCAGATGTCTCGTGGTTCAGCAGTCCAGTTAGTTGTACATCTGCACCTCTCTTGAGTTGTACATAGGGTCACTTGAGGTACTGTCTTCCGCACTTACCGCACAGCTTTCTGATGGGCAAATAATCATCTTCACCCCAATGACAGAATTACCTTTCTACTCTTCTCAGGAATGCTGTCTGTGATTTTTTCCACAGACCTTGCACTGAGCCTTTGCTGTTCTTTTCTTGGTGAACCACATGTAAGAATTATTCTGCATCCCAACCAGATAATGAAGCCCTTTGTGGACTTGCTTCCTTTTTCTTTTTTTTTCAAACTCAATCACACTGCATTAGTTAATCTAAAAACTACTGCAGATAAATCTAGCTTTCCATATTGTGTTTCAGGCTCTTCTATGGATTACTGTAATCTGGAGTAATTTCCAGAAAAGTGCTGGTGAATTTACCCTGTGGTTTTGACAGTATTTCTCCTGCTCCCTTGTTCCCTTGCTCCAGTGGCAGGCAAATTGCATATACAGGTAATAACATGGCTCTGCTGGAGTAAAGCAGCCTCGTCAGGCTTGTGTCAGTTTCCAGTACAGTCAGCTGTTGGGATCCCCCTGTCACACCAGAAGTAGAAATGGATTCTGCTCCTTCTTATATTGTTGGCATCAGGATACATTGTGTGCCAGTATCAACAAGAGCCTTATACTCATGTAGGTTTGATGTGCCAGGCCATCAGCTCCACACAGTCCAATAGATCCAACTGTCCCTTTCCTCCACGTGGATGAAGGCATGGCCCATCTAATTCTGGTCATGGTGCTCATTGCTCACTTCTTATAAATACGAACTGGAGGTCCCTTCAAGAGGATCGGAAGTAGCATCATGTCATCTGTTCTGTCTGAGGACTTGCCCACTGGAAACTGCAGCAGTGTGTATCCTTGAAGAGTTCCTGTGATTATTCTTTCTCTCACTCATGTACCCATCTTGCTAGGACAGAGGTGGGTTTTCCATTCCATTTCGTGTCCTTTCCTTGGTCATGTAGGTAAAACCACAGTTTGCCTCGTGGTGTGTACCCTCTCTCTTGAGCAGAGGGATGCTTGCTCCCAATAGCAGACTCTGGTTCATACTGCTGCGGCATGGATCATTTCCTGTCTGGTTTGCTTGAGTCTTTCAAATCTGTCCACAGCCTTGGGCAGTCTTTCCACAGCTAAGCCACAGGTTGGTAAGGAGGAAGAAAGATGTCCATATTGCCAGAGTCAGGAGCACTGTTTGTTCTCATTTCATTAATGTCACTGCCAATGATGTCAGTGAGTTGGCCTGCAAGGATAGCATGCTCTGTACAAACTTCCACCACATGGGTTGTGTACCATGGACCTCATCTGGATCTACAGGGGACAGTTTGTTATTTGAACCCCGTAGATTACCTTCAGCACAGTTGATTGTCTCTGGTACTGGAGACCTTTCTCTATGGTGTTCTACCTGCATGGGTACACTATTAGGTCATCCTTTCCCTTGCATTTGACAGGAGTTGCCTCCAGAGGCTTAGAGTTCCTGTCCTCTTCCCAATCCCCTTGTCAATACCCACATCCTAGGACAGGGATCCCAGTTGCTTGGCTTCACTACCATCTAGTATCATATTGTGAGCCACGATATCCCAGCATCAGAGCAGCCGGGTCACCAGGGCCTCACCCAGCCGGTGGCTGAAATCCCTTTGTGTATCTTGCAGCTCACCCAGGGATTTGGATCAGATGAATATCTCTGGCTCTGTGTCTTCCTCCTGTTCTGAGGGCCTGCCTTCCTCTTCATGCCTCGCTATGTGAACTGATTTGGTCTTGGATTTCTTCTGTAAAGGGGCAACTAGTACTAGCATGAGTTGTTCCTTTGGTTCAGCTGAAGTGTGAGTGTGACCACAGTGCATTCTGGTCTGCTTTCTTTTGAGAGTGCTGTCTAGTGACCGTAAATAGTTGCCAGGGCCCAGCACAGTGCAATAAGTTGCTCCTCTTTGGAGTTGCCACAGCATTTTCCTTGCAAATACTCTGTCATTTTAACAGGATCCTGTTAGTTGTTCACGGGTAAACTTCCAAACCATTGGAGCAGGGAATTTCCCCCTAAATTGATGAATTTTCTACCACATTCCATGCCGCTCATGACTTACCAGCTCTCGGGATAGATCTCTGAATGACCTTCCTAGACGTCTCTTTCTTAACTCTAAACACGGTGCAGAGTGCACTGAGGAGTCCTGGCAGACTCAGCAACAAAACCATGCTTTCCTTGGCATCCAAAGGTAATTGAGAATTCTCAAAAGCTGAAGGAGGAAGAGGGCCCGGCTTGGGAAAATCTTCCTCCCTTGTTCCCCCCACCGGCTAGATTGTTAATGAATTCCCACAGGTAGCACCCAAGGCCAGGGCAGGAAAGCAGCGCTGAATACACATCCCAAATGACCCTCATTGCATTTGATGTTACCATACCATAAACCAATGTCACAGTGCAGCAACAGAGCAGTCCTGGTCCCATTCTCTGCTCTGAACCACACTCACATGAGCAGACCAAGCAACATGGTGACCGGTGGCTCTGTACCTAATGCCTAGATCAGGTTTGTTTCCATCCCGCTCTGGGCAGATCTGTTATCTCAATTTTTAGTGCTGCATGGTGGGCGACAGTTTAGGCTGTCTCTGTATTCTCTAGTTTAGTACTCTGGCTAAAACTGGCTGCTGCTTCCCCGTGGAAGGCACTAAAGGCACAGATGATGGGCTGAGATAAGAACAGTTGACTAGAAATAGGAATGAGATAAAAAAATGACAATACTAATAACAAAGTGCACAGAAAGAGAGTGATTTACGTGCAAAATGCTCACCAACCCTGGGACAATGAAAAACAACAGCAGAAAGACCCTCCATCCCCTCGCCATCTCTCATGCTGGGTCAGAACCAGAACAGTAAGCTTTTCAAACTTTGTTGCTCTGTAGCAGTTAGTGAATTTAGCAATTTAATTTTGTATGGTCTGCAGGAAGTATTCCTTTTAATTTACTTTACACCTGCCAAGTTTTTCTGGGTTGCTTTGGTTTTTTTCTCAGAGTCATACTGCTGGCAACAGCACCCATCTTTATTTGCGTCTCTGGTGCTCTTCTACATTTAAACAACTCTTCTCTTTGTATTGGGTGGAGTGATGTAGGTAGTGTAGGTTCCATAATTGTTTTCAGTCGTGGTGTTCCTGGCGTTAAAAGTCCTGGTGTCTGTTTTATTGGTATTGTGAAAAATCATCATGGCTAGGCTTCGCAAACGAAGATTTGGGAAGGGCTCTACCCATGCTTGCTGCAATTGTGAAAAATACGTGGTTGTGTCATGACAGGACTTCAGGATTCAAATGAGGTTTTGGAAGGTGTGTTAAGTCATACCTGTGGCTTGTGTAAGTCAGCACTGAGCCCTTGCCTTCAGTAACTTCAGAATTATTTATGCTGAGGAGGTGGCTGTTCTTTCATAGTGGCTGTTTTCTGAAAGTTCTCCAGCTAACTGTGACATGTCAGATAGATGAAGAAACAACACATGGTGTGATGAAACCTTATACTTTTTCTCCTTCTCCAGTAGTTCTAAATGGCTTAGAGAAATCAGTGATCCTTGGTTCATTTTCCTTCTCTTTTCTTCAACTTTATTTTATTCCCTCTTCCCTAACCACCATTGAACAGTGACGCCTTCCTTTCTGCCCATTGGTTGGAGAAGCAGTTGGTTTTATGCTCAACTGCAGTTGACACTTCTTCTCGCATCCATCACTACTAACTCACTAAGAAGTCTTACCAGTTGAGTGTTCTTAAAAATAGACAAAAGACCTTATACCCTCTGTTCCCAAATGCACTTCAGTAATTTTTCATCACTCTAGAAAAAAGTTGTACGCAATGTGCCACTGATTTTTAAACTGCATAAATACTGTATTTTCAATAATCCCTGACTGCTTCTCCAGACACTATTCCACGCACAGATATTGTTCTCTAAGTTACACCATCAATCAGAAACCGACAAGCGGTGAGATGTAATTTACTGAGATCAAACAGCATTTTCCAGACTCTGAAGAAGTGTTTTTCCATAGCAGGGAGCTAGTGGGTGAAAAAAGCACCAATGTTTTTGGAAGAAACTTCAACTTGTGAGCAGGATCATAGCCATTTAACAGGCTTCTTAGAAGCATCTTCTTTTTCCTTTTGCATGTTCTTGTAGGAGATGACTGTTTTTACTTTTTCCATCTACAGACTAAATAATATGCTCAGGCTGTTAGTCTTTGACTTATGCTCCCATGACATTTTTCTTCTGGTGCTTTTCACAATCCTCAGAGGGTTTGAGGTTTTTGCCATTTTATTAATAGTTATCTGTGTGAGTGCTGAGTCAGCTGCAGGCTGTGGATTCTGTGTATTAAAGAGAGTGGGCTGTTCCCCCACAGTACTGACTGCCTATGCTGCATGTGCTGTCTCATACAAAAGGCACATTCTTAAATTTCTCCGTTGATTGTTGGACTGAGCTTTCTGTCCAATGCCTGACTCTTGCAATGAAGCTGGGTGACATGTTTCTGCAGGGTTGGAGGAAAACTGTAGTGCATGTTTTAAATAAATAAATTGTATTTTACTTGTTCCTTTTGTATATTTGAAGTAGTACCATGCTCAGAGACTTCCTTTCCTTCTAAAAATACATGTTGCTGGATTTTAGTTCCAGAAGGGAACATTTGAGCATCATCTTATCTAACTTGCGATATAATGTAGACTGTAAAACTTAGCCTAAACTCCTGCAGCAAGCCTGTAACTACTCTTTTTAAGATCTCCATGAAGACTTAGATATTGTTAACCCAGAAATCTTGCAGGAGGTAACAGTGCTCATAGAAGAGCTGTAGGTCAAAATTTTGCCATCACATTTTCATAACAATGGAAATGCATATCTTTAAAAAAAATGGCTGTTAAATTCCCAGGCACAAATCTGCAATGGTTTTACAACACATGCAGTCTATTACCCACACTTCGTTGCAACTGAAATGCAACAAAGCAAACTGGCTTTGCCAGTTCATATCTTGGTATTTCAGTCAGACCATTTCTTTAATTTTGTTCTGCTGAGTTAACTGCCTGCTTAGACCACTTATAATGAAAGGTAGAAGAGATGAACTAGCAGACCTCTGATTCACACTGTCTTTGTTTTTATTAATGATGCAAAGATCTCAGGAAGCTTCTGACTCTTGTACCAGATGTTACGGTGTCTTGCATATAGTAATGGGCTGACATTTTCTGAATGGTAAAATACTTTGCAGTTTGAAGTGTTTCTAAGTAAAATGTTTTTGCTTCCAACTAAGCACAGCTGCTGCCCTTTCAGCAGAAACTAGAAAAAATGGGGAGAAAAAGTTGATAAACCAGTGACAAATAGCAAAAGGATGTTTTCAGAGCGCTTTCTTAGATCACTGAGTTGTAAGTTTTAAATTGTAATTGCTAGGTTGGAGGGACATTTTGTACTCAGTACTGCAAAATATTTCCCTCTCCTTTTTTCTGCAAGAGCAATGGGAGGAAAATGCATATGAGAAGTTGTTGTCAAATCTTGTGCATGCAAAACATACTATAAACCATGTATTTCTTCCGGAAGGCAGGTTGAGAAGTGGGGAAATGAAAAGGAGGTCACAACAGGGTATTTCTTCTCCTAAAGCCAAGTACTGTATTCCCATTGATTTCTGTGGGACTGTTGCTTGCATTTTTTTCTCTTTCTTTCTTTCTTTTTTTTTTTTTTAAAGGAGATTTTTAGGGTTGGCTCCCTGCCCAGAATTGGATAGCAACTTCCACTGATTTTCAGTCAGCCTCTCCAGCACTTGTATGTGTGAAATAACCTGTGCAAGACCTTGGTTTCAGTGAGCAAGAGAGCACATGCTCGGATTAGGAGTAGGTGCCTTGCTGTGGGTCCTTTTTCCACTGTGTAGAAGTTCAGCGTTTTCTTATCTGTATGACAGTGTTTTTCAGGCTTGGGAATGGCAGAAAAATTTAACATTCAAAAAGAGGATGCAAAAGATAAACATCACTGTATCTGCAGACACTTAAGATTTTAGAGTAGTTAAAACCTTCTCTATGTTATCATTATATGAAATGTTGAGAGAATTACTCTGCATGTCTGTGGCCACAGTGAAGGAAATGTCTTGCATTTAAAATTTTGCTCTAATTGCTGAATGGATTTGAATTTTTATTTTCCTGTTTAAGTTTAATGATAGTGAAACACAAGTAATAAAGTGCTGGAGCAGTCCTGTGTTTGCAGCTTGAACATTACACAGGGGTCTGAAATGCCTCCCAAACATAAGTAAGAAAACACGGTATTTTGATACAGAAAACCTCAGCAGTTTTGTGTAAATCAGCAAACACCATTTTATGAAGAATATTTCTGGTAGCAGGGTTTTTTGGTCAGCATTACAGCTTCCAGCACTAAAGCACTTTTTCACAGTCCTTTCTAGAATCCAAATAACAGGTATCCTCAGTTTTACAGTTGTGGAAATGAAAGTGACACAGACTTTTCCTGGATATGCATTTAAAGACTCACCCTTGCATCTCTGCTTGGTCGCTGTATAGACTCCAGTATGGAGCCATGGGAGAAGCCTGGCCAAACTGGAGCAGCTCTGTAAAGAGCCTCTTCTGGTGGTTTCACAAGAAAGGGCATGTTGGAAACAGTCTCCCTGCGTAAGACAAAAAGTTTCACTTTGACAAAAGCATTGCTGGAATGCAAAGAATGCCATGTGCCCCAGAAACATGCACAAGAGATTGGATGACTCTTTTGAACTGGGTTTCTGTGCACCGAAGTCATGCCCCTTTTTTGAGGTTTCCTGCATAGACTATTTTTGCCTGAATATTTGCCTTCAAATGCTGTGTCAGACAGGAGTGCCATTTTAGAGCCACGGGTGGCACCTGGCTGTAGGATCAGAGAGGTCAAGGAGCCTCTGTCTCTCGTGTCCTTGAAGCTGAACCACCTTCTGCAGGTATTCAGGTTACATAGACAGCATGCAAAAAAGCAGGCTGGTTTTATATGGTTAAGAAATTACTCCAGAGAGCAGTGAAAAGCCTTGCGTCTGTCTGCTCTTTATGTGCAGGCATCTGGGAAGATGCACTGACAGCTCTGTACTAGTAAAGCACTTTGGAAGTGGAGAACAGTTGTAGAAAATAGCCTGAATTCTCTTCTCTCAGCAGAATAACCACAGTCTCTGTAAGCTTAAGAGTAGCTGTTTCAGTCCTGGGTGTTATCAAGAATGAGATAACACTTCTTTTCCGTGCACCTCTTTGCAGAGCACCACCAGAAATACAGCTTGAATTAGGAGGAGTTTCAGCAGCCGTGTGTGTGGAGGATAAAATTTTGCACCTAGGAAGTTCAGCATTATTTAGATTGTGTGTTCTGTACATGCATCTGTGTGTGCATCTTTTGCTTAAAAAGTCGTCTCCGTTCACAAATGTGCTATCCTTAATGACGAAAGGGGAAACAGTATTTGCTGAAAATTCAAGACTGTATCTTCCACTATAATTTTACATTAAACTTTCAGGAATAAATTTTGAAATAGGATAAAAGAAGAAAGGAAGGGGTAATCACCTAAATCTGCACGTTTTGTAATTACTTCAGGTGGGTCACTTGATCTTTGTGCATTCTCATTGCTGCCACTTGCAGTCCCCAACGGCTGTGCTGCGTGCGGCTTCCCTTTGACTTTCATTACAGGGATGGTGAGCAGATTTCACACTGCACTTCTGCAAGCCTTGGTTTGCGCTGCAGATTGTGCATATGCATTGCAACTTTTTATAGAACTCTTCAGGCAAATGACTTTTTAATATGTCATTTTCCATAAAAATTTGAGTTTTGGGCTTAGCTGGACAGGCGGTTGTTTGACATAGACTTTTTTTTGTCTTTTTACCTAAGCAAGTTGCTAACCATGATTCATGACAGTATTAATTATACTTGATAATTTCATTAGCTGTAACAGCAACTGTCAAAATAAATTTGAGAATGTGAGGCATATTCAGTATAAGCTCTGGTAACTAATTTTTCCATGTAGACAATCTTTTTTTAAAATTACTGATCTGTGTTCTAAATTAGGTTGGATTACTGAAGAATTGAGCAATATTAAAATAATTGTAAGTTCTGAAGGGAATTCATGGAAATAAATTAATATAAGCTTGTGTTTACATGCAGATTCAGTTCTTTCCTAATTAAAAGGTTAATTTTAGTGGTTTCTTTTCTAGATGCTGTCTTTATGTTATACTCACGCAAAAGCACACAGAGCAACTTTGCATTGGATGATTGCAGAGTTTCAGGTTTGTTTTGTGAGTTTTGCCAGCTCGCAAGTTCTGCTGATTCATGCCAGAGCAGCTGATAAGCCACTGCTGTTTGACCTGGGAGGTGATGCTAGTCCTTGCCACAGAAGAACTGTATTTTTGATGACTTCCCCGTTTTTGTAGAAACAGATATTTCTGGTCTGAGGCCGTAGCATCTGCTAGGAGGAAATTCTAGTCTCACGTGGAAACTGTGTGTGAATGCATTAATTTGTTAGCACACTAGCAAGAGAGAGTGGGACAGCCTGAACCCTCAGCAAATGCCATCTGTGGCGCCCCATCCATCCACACCAGCAAAGTACATCACTCAGAAGCAGGACAGGCAGGACAGTTGCTAAGCAGTCAGAGAAAGAGGGTTTTTTCATGGGATGTATTTACCCATTTTTTAGTGCTTTGTGTGGATAAAAGGACGCAGACTTTTTAAAACTCAAGCCTGAATTTTGTTAAGAGTTTTGGGCTTCAAGTTGGTAAAACAAGGGTTTAAGGAAAATCATTCTATTCTGAGGAAATTCTTATAAGTGGTATAGTGGGCCAGGGCAGGTGGCTGCTGCCAAAATGTCCACTTCCATGAGTTTTCCCTTTATGAGAAGAAGTTTGTGGTGTCCATCAATACCAATCTGAAAATGGCTGGTTTTGAGGCACACCCTTGTCCCCAGCTGGCCCTCGCTGAGGGTGCAGCAGTGAGAGATGCTGGGGGAGCTGGTGCTTGGTAGCACGTGTCACAGCGCTCACGGCAGTGCCGGTGCCACACTGGGCATCAGTCTGGCCTGCACGCACCTCCACGGGTGCCATCCTGGAGAACATAATGGCTCTGTTAGCTTTCCCTGGACACCTTCCCTCTTCTGCTGTATGTTCTCTAACGCAGGTTTCTCCTCAGTCCCTCTTGCAGTCAGAAGCCTTTTAGAGCTGCATGTGAGAGACCAGTGGTTTATACCCACCGCACCCCTGGACTTAGCTTCGTGCATGGTTCAGCTGCTCTTTGTGGGGCATGGTGGATGTTACTGTGGCTGAGGAGGCTGTGTGAGATTTGTCCTTACACTCGAAAGGATGTGAAAGGGTGTTGGGTACTTCACCATTGGTTGAGCTGCTTCGTTTTATACCTGGTGTGGCTTTGAACCTCTGATTTTATAGATTTTATACATTGCTAGAAATAATTTATCAGACTTTATCATAAAGTGATAAAACAAATGAAGACATCTTGTCAGGATGGTAGTGATAACTGTGCTTACCCAGGCATGATTTGTAATTGTAACAAACAGTGATATGGCTCACCTCTCTGCTTTAATGTGCAGTTGCATCCTCATAACTTGGCTGGTTAAGAGAAGAGAATACTCACTTCAAATTCAGCTGTAATCTTTTCAGTGTGTGAGAGCCTGTGTAGAGCGTCTTGCTAGCTTTGCAGCTCAGGTGAGAGTCTCCAGCTGAGCTAGTGCTTCTGCGCTTCTGCTTATAAAATAACCTTCTGCAGATTGCGAGAACTATAGCAAAAGAAGAGTTTGGTACTGCTCTCTACAAAGAAAAGGGAAAGGTCACAACTACTAGGGCTCTGTAGTGTAGAATGGTGTAGACTGACCTTGCCTCTTGCAGGGAGGTGATGAGCCAGATTTTGACTCCTGGCAAGAGGTTATTGCAGTCCATGGTGCTGCTCCCACACCAGAATGATCTCAGGGAAAACAAAGAAGGGTACATGTCTTCCCACTGCCATGCTTGCATGCCATGAGTAATTTCCTTTCTTTTCCTTTCCCCTGTCACAAGAGTAAACTTCTGACAGAAGAGAAGCAAAGTGGCCTTCCTACAAGCAGTGGGCAGAGTTGCTGAGGGATGTTGGGGCTCTGTATGTAGCTGCACAGGATAACAGGGAATCATCATGTGGGAGCAGACAGCCTATCATTCATTCTGCCTGTTTTATAAGTATACATATTTATATTGCATGTATAAATAATACCAGGGTACATTGCCTGCACATGATGTATGTAACCCTGCGGGGCAGGGTAGGGGACAGGTAGCAAGGCTACTTAATGGGCTTTCTTAATTTAGCATCCATTAGTGTGCCTGCCCATCAAACATTTTTAATTCTATGCTTCAGTGTAACGGATGAGTTTATTTCCAGTGCTCCTCACGGGTGTAGCTTAGGCCAAGTACAAGTTGAATAACCTTCAGGAAAGCTGTGCTGTCCTTCTGTCGGCCGCTGTCTTTGAAAATTGCCTGCAGAGTTAGTGAGCAGGAACAGTTAAGATTTACAAACAATGATGAAGCTTGTCATGCATCTTTCACCATTCATCATCTGGGTGCCGTGGCTGGGCGGTGAAGTGTTCTTCATAAAAACCAGCTCAGTGTGAAATACACCTCGCAGCAATGTTTACTGCTCTGAAACTCGTCAGCAGCCCTTTATAGTAAATCCAGATTGCGATGTGACATTACAGTATATCATTGCAGAGCGCGCTGGGGTTTACACTAGGAATGAGTGCAGTTCACACCAGATGAGATGTCGAAATTGAGTTATGTAGGAATTTGGCTGTTATATGGGGATAGCTTTTGTTTTCTGAGGACTGAAAGTTAGCTTTATATATATAATATATATAATCTACACATACCTGTACTTGTGTGTGGATGCCTATATTGATATACATGGATATATGGATACACATATGCTGTGCACACATGGTGTATACAAAGACTGCATACGTTCAAATACAGATTTCTCTGGCTGGATCCTGTCCTATTTTTATGCTGTTTCTTAGTAAGTATTTCAGAATTTTGTTAACATGCTCCATTTTAGCGTTATCTCTTCAGCAAAGTAGCCTTTCATTTTCAGAAAATTCTGTTGAAAATACAGTTCTTTGAATATAATAATTCCTGGCTGGAAATACAGAATAGGAATTTTATAAGGGATTTTTGCTTTAGGTTAATTGGGGTTTTTTGTAGGAGTGCTGTAGCAGAGGCTAACGTTAAATTTTCAAGTAGCAAAACCTCAGGACCTGTGAGATGAGTGTGTTACATACAGCTGGTGTCCTGCCTATGGGAGAAGAGGGGGTGTATGCAGGTGCACTCCATGGTCAGTCAACTCTGGCAAGGCAAAGCACTGCAGGAACGGCTCAGGTGGAGGAGGTTGCTGCCGAGATCTAGAGATGATGCAGCTGGCTGGTAACCACTGAAACAGAGCTAAACCCCATTGCTGAAGTTTGATTTGGGTGGGGTTTTGTGTGTGAACATCTCTTAGAGCTTAGGAGATGAAGCGTTGAGCAGAAGAGTGGGGGAAAACTTGGGGCAGAAACCTTAAAATACAGAAACTGTATGTCTGGCTGTGTGCTGGGATGTTCTCCCTGCTTATGTTATTCCTTTCACCTGCAGTGTGGAGACAAGGTCATTGAGAGTAAGATATAATAGTAGGTGCCTTTGTCCAATTACATAAATAGGAAGTCAGTGCAAAATATAACAAGGAGACTTTTTATATGAGTAAATTGAGATTGAGTCTTTGTAGATAAATGTGCTGTCTTCAGGATCTGGGAGTCTGAGAAATATCCCTAGAGTTAAATAGTAATAGCTGCATAAAATGGAAAGCATACTGTGTTGGCTAGCCTGCAGACAAGGGCAGTAACTTGCTTCAGTGAAAGTTTGGTACTTTGGTGACAGTTAACTGATTTAAAAGAAAGGAAATACTGGAGATAGACAAGACAAGTTTTTAAGTGCTTCTTGTGATGTTTTTATTTCAGTGCTGTACTGCACAACCTGGGAATTAAGTTATATTTCACTGTCTTCAGAGCTGTGACTGCTTTGTCTTCTGTGTTTGAAACAGAGCTGGCATTTACTGAAGTCTTTTGGTTTTATAATTGCCTGATTTTTCAGCCAGAGGGAGAGATACCATGTTTGAAATACTGTTAGGTTTAATTTTAGATTTCTGAGATCAATGCTCAGGTGTTAAGTACAGTTCAGAAGTGGAAAAAGGAGTGGGACTGCAGTTGTTACTACCAGAGAGTAGAGACAGCAATACTTCATTTGTCCTCCTCAGCTGTTTTCAATTCCTACACTTGTTTTTGCTCCAAGTACTAATCCTGCAGTAAAATAATACTTTTCTAGTTGAACAGCTTTCACAAATGTGTTTATTAGTACTGATTTTATTTAGTTAGTTATTACATATTTCTAAAAAACAACACTCTATAAAGTTTCCCTTTCAGTCTGCTGCAGCCAATATGAAGGTGAAGCTTCAGATTCCCAAACCATGTAAATACAGAGGCCTACCAATAGCATTCTGGTCTTATTTATATTCGTAATTAGCTGAACAATGCAGTAGTAATCTCACCTGCTTCTTTACCAGAGGCCTTAGAGGATCCACTGAGGTTTCATAGGGAGGATGACCATGATGGTGGTGGTAAAAGTGCTAAGTGTTATTTATTAATTTTTATTTTGAGAAGGGGAAATTTGAACATATCTTATGTTACTTTTGCAGATTGAATTAGAGGGGTAGGTAGTAAAACAGTCAGTTATAACGTAGTGGTTTCAGGCACCAGAATGTTACATATAAAATCAAAGGGGTGTATTTCTTCACAACCTTGGCTGCTTTATGTATCTACTCAATATCTAGTAACTTTACTAAGTGCAGTCTTCAGATGTTAGTAAGCAGTGCCTTGATAGAGGGATGGTGTAATAGCCTTTGGGAGCTTGATGTCTTTATGAATACATACTCAGAACACTTCTGTAGAGCGTGTAATTTAATTTTCCATTCTGGCATGTGACTCCTTCCTCTTGCAGTGTCTGCCATACATAGATGAAAAAAGATTTCCATGAGTTAGGGCAGGAATTGGGAAAAATACTCAGATGCCACATTAGCAGTACTTAGTTAGCAACTAACTGTTGCTGTCCAGACATCTCCAAATTTGGGTCAAATAGGTAAATTCGGGCCAGGACAAAAAGGGGGAAAGAAAGTATCTTGTATGCCAAGTTAAGTCACTAATTGTAAGCTGTTTTCTCACACAGGTACAAAGACATTGTGGTGAGGGTGGCATTTTGATGTGGTGACCCTGCAATGAGTCAGAGCAAATGTTTTCTGTAGAGCACTGTAAAAATAGTCCAGGAGGAAATGGCTCAGAATATGGGGAAAAAAACACACTACAAATAAGTATGTTGGCTGATTATAATGGATATCTTAGAGCATCCAGGAATTGTCAATCATAGCTTAATGTTTATAGAAGTGAAAAGTCAATGTGCAGTTGTTTAATTTGACATGACTCTCAGGCTGAGGAAGTGTAATCGCTGGAGGGGACAGTTAAGTAGCTGTGCTCCGTGTCAGACTGTCTCGCTCCGACTACTGCACTAAACGCTTTCCTGATGAGCAATAGATTTGTTTAAATACCAGGATAATTGCTAGCTACAGCATCCAACACTCTTTTAATGCCTTGTACTACATCTGTATTAGCTCTTGCCTGAGGCTGTTGGAGGTTTCTGCTGGGAAGAAGGCATGTACCTTCAATTACGTTGTTCTCCTTTGGGTTTTGAAGGGTAATTGTTGCAGAACTGAATAGGCTGTAATAAATTACGTTTCATTTCTTCCAAACCTGTTGAAGTAGATCAGACATAGAAGTGTTACAGCTGCTTTCTGCTGGTGACGTCTTGGTAGCCTGCAGTCCTGAGAACACATAAAGAACTGAAAAATGAAAAAATACCAGACTTGGCATACTGTACTCATGCAAACCCAGTGGAACTTGCATTGTATGCTATAAAAGTATTTGCTTCCCCATGTGTAAATAAGATCAAATGTAACTATTCATGCTCACTGTGAGTAATCAGGAGAGCAGCTCTGTTCTACTCTCTGTAATTAGGAGGGTATTGGCATTTTCTGTAAGTTTTTAGTGCTGTATTCCACAGAGAAGACTTGAAGTGACCTGGTGGTTTCTGCCAGGGTGGTTTCCCACTGGTTGCCTGGGGGTGAGCACCGCACACATGCAGTGGTCTCTGCAGTGTACCCACTCTCCTGCAACAGGTTCTACCCCACTTGGCAGTCACAGGCTGTTGTGAGAAAAGCTGAAAGCATCTGTGCACAGATTACAGCTCACTTTTAAAATGTTTGGAAGTGATTGGGGGGAGAATTTATTTTTGAAATACACATTTCTTAAAAGTTTGACGAGATTTGGAGATTGGATTTGAAGTATGTTCAGAACTGAGCACTTAATTTATTGGGATTCGTTTTAGTATGTGATCTGAAAAGAGTGGGAGCCAAGTTAAACACACAGGACTCCCTGTGGTCCATTTTAAAATAAAGGAAAATTTTAATTTAGTTTCTTTAACACTGGAATTTATATATTTGCATTTATTTCCTACTTTCTCATAATTCTGCAATGCCGGTTATAAAGCTGTATGCCTGATGTGTATCTCATGATGTCTGTTAAATCAACTAAATTTCACAAGCAGAAGATTTGCCTAAGGCTTGAATCACACCCTATATGCTATGGGTAGTGTGCTTATTTACTCCGATCATGACACTAGTGTTGTGTTAGACTGCTGAAACTAAAAGAATGTTCCTAGTCCAGTCAGTCAGTAGTGTTGTTTCCTTTCTGGACATAAAAGAAGAAGAGAAATCAATGAGAGTTTTCTCCTGTTCATTTATAAATCATTTTCCCTTTCAGATTCTGTCTCAGAGCAGTTCCAGGCACTGCAAGGAGGGTTCTTTTTTCACACCCTGTAACAGCTGTCTATACTACGTCTTTCAGTGATTTTTTTGGTACTGGCTTTTAATTACATAAAACAAATTTTGGTAAGTTTCAGTCAGAGTTGGATTTGACCTGGCTGTATCTTTAAATATAGTTTAAAATCTCCTAAATACTCCACATCAAAACTTAACTCATATCAGTTTTTGCTATTTCCTCCCTTGGGTAAGTACGAATTTCTAGTTTGTGAAGCTGTCTCTACCAGCATGTCTTGTAGCAGCACTTTCCTGAATCACAAGTGCTTTCAGGGTCTTTCATTTTGTGGATTGAGTCTCTGATTTTTCCTAGGCATAAACACTGCACATAGATTTGTGCAAACGTGGTCTGCATTGGAGGGAATTAATGCTGGCTTATTGAAAGGCATCTGGTGTATTCCTGTTTCATGGATACGTTTACAGAGACTAACCCAAATGAAGCTGTAACTGCCTGAACTGTAGTTATAAAGGAGTTAGAAGAGAGGAATGTGGGCTGGCCCCTAGTCTGAAAGTAATCGCTCCTCTGCAGCTGTGGGGCTGACCCCATAGCTCTGACTCTTCTGATCACTTCATCTGCTTTTCCCTCTGCATTCAGCGTCTGCACCTGTGAGCTGCATGTGTGGAGTAAGACTGCTTTCCCCATGCTCCAAGAGAGTGGAAAAACCCTGTCTTGACCCTGAACGGTACCAGGCACTTAGTTAATGCTGCATCGTGCAAGCTCCTTGCAGCCCTTGCCAGTGACTCCCTTCACTGGTCAGTGTCTCTGATGGGTTGCACCAGGGCTATATGCTGCAGCAGAGGATGAGCTCCACTTCTTGCTTCCCTCTTCTGCTCCCTGCCTTGCCCTTAGAGTGCTGAATCACTTTTCTATTGACCAGAGTTGCATTCAGCACTCTTGAAATTAACTGAGGTGAAGTGCTGGTTTCCTTGAAGGAAGGCAGTCTTTGACACAGCCTTTGGTGTCTGGATTGGCCCACTAGATCCCAGAAACCTCTCTTAAAATTTTCTCTGCAACGGATGGCAATAAAAACATTCTGATTTTCTGTTTGTATGTTTATGTATTTTAGAACTTTTCTGCCACTTAAACATGATTTAAGGTTCACTATCTGGACTTGAGACCGTGTCAGGAAAGGGCAAGGAAAGTGCATGTCGAAACTTAGCCAGCTACACTTGCACCCATTCCAAAAACCTTGGTAAGGAAAGATGGCACAAGGGACCTGAAGGGACCTGCTACTCTTGTAGGAAGCTAAAAAACCCCAAGGTTTTTAGGCCTTACTGACCCACAGCTTCTCGACTATAACCAGTGTGATCTCAGGGGAGTTTGGCCCTTCTTAGCAAGGCTGCAGCTGTCAGAATCCTGAGGATGGTGCTAGGCACTTGTTGTTTGACGTTCCTACCAGGTCTTAGTCACCATGGCTGTAGGACATCGACAGGCCTGTGGAGATGCAGCTGTCAGCAGCAGCAGCAGCACCATCAGGCGCAGCCCATGTCCTCTGGCTGATGGCACACACTCAGCTGGAAGCTGTCACTTCACCTTGGAGCAGGACCAGCCTCAGTGCTGCACCGATGTTTCATAGTCTGCATTTAACAATGCTGTAGTGTTCGTGGAAGTGGATATCAATATAGCACAGTGGGTCTGTCTTAAGCCTAATGTTGTGTGAAACTTCATTTAACTTATTTGACTACCTCAGAAATGTTTTGTGTTCTGTTTAGTCCTTATTTACTCAAGTACTGTGACTTATTGCAGAGACGTTCCTAAACTTTGGGGGCCATAAATAAATCTCACTTTAAAATAAGTAGCAACATTTTTACTCCGTTTGTGCATATACCTATTTTGTGCTGTGTATTTCATCAGTGCTTGTTGAACCATTTTACTGCAAATCTCCTTGATTTGCTTCCAAATTAAAGTTAATATTAAAAATGGTAATGCCATCGTAATACTAAATCACTTTAAAGTCTTCTGGACTTTTTAAATTGCAGATTAAATTTTAAGATGTAAATGATAAGGCTGCTTCTTTCATCCCTCTTGTTCAATATTGAACACAGTTGTTCGTGACTATGGTGTAGTTCATGCTGAACTTGGTGACAAACCTTCTGTTGCTTTCAGTAGTATGGTAAGAGTTGCAGATCCTTGTTTTCTCCCTTCTCAGCAGAGAAGCTTATTACAAGAGAAGTGAAAAAGTAAATAAATCTGTTTGCAGGTGAAAAATGTGTTGTATCTGCCATAACAGGTCACTTGCATTAGACCTAGCATTGTTGCTGATTGTTTAATAGCATCTTGATTCCCCAAAGCTTGCAAGTTATGTCCAAAAAAAATCTTCTTAAGCTGTATAATATGACATTGTTACACTAAGATGGTATTTTCTAAAACTAAATCGTTATATTTGGAAGAGTTGAGTCCATCATTTTCCTGGTTCTCAGTGGCAGATGTCCCAATACCCTCTATCCCTCACCACCACATTTTTATGTGACTTTGCTGGAAATTGATGCCTCCTCCTGTGTTTCTGTGGCTGTTCTCTAGTCTTGAGTCTTTAAATCTTTTGTCAAGGGGCTGGTTTCTTTCTTTTCAAAAACATTTTCTCTTTATTGAACTCCAGTGTAGAGCACAGCCATGCAAACCATGTGGTGGACTATGAATGTCTGAGGGAAGTAAGGATCTCCAGAAGTAGGTCTGTTGGTCAGAGACACAGCCTGAAGGAGAGGCCTCTGCATCTCTGCAGTACTGGCAATACGAAACCAAAGGGGCTCATGTTTCAGCAGTTCTTCAGTGTAGTTCCTGGTGTTGTGCAAATGTGTGCACAGAAAACACAGGGTTTAAATAAGTGACTGGAGGATGCTGGGGCAGAAAAAGGGAAATGCCTTTTGCATTTTATCATGATTCCTTTCTTTATAATGTTATTACCAGGTTAAAAATACCTCAAATCTGTGACTTCATCCCAGCTTTTTCGTGATGCTGAGGTTGTCATGCTTTATATGTAGTCATACAGAATGTTTATTTTTTGAGATGGCACAGAAAGCATTTTCAGAGGTGCCTGTTTTACCTTGTTACTTGGCAGTAGAAAATGTTTGCTCTACATTGAGATGTCCCATTCTTGGAGAACATTTTGCTTCATGTCTTCCAACACAGAAAGTCTTTGTGAAACGATTAAAATCATGTTTCCTTCTTAAGAAAACTAGCCATCAGGGTTCCTGGCAGTGGAATATAAACTTGGGTGGCTTCTGCGGAGGTGTACCGTGGTGAGACCTGACTTGGGCAGGCTGAGCACTTGTGGTGAGTAGTGCATGCACAAGGGGCAAGTAACCATTCACTTCTGCAAAGCAAAAGAAAGCTTCTCTCAGCAGAATTCCACATGTGGTCTTTCAGTCATTCAAAGCAAGGGAACTCTCAGCCCACCTGAACCTCCTGAAGTTTTTCTGAGGTGGTTCGCCCTCTGCCTTTCCTGGCCCGCTGCAGCAGCTTAGTGACATGAAGGTAGCCACGGAATGTAAAGCTGGTGATAGGAGTGAGTGTTGGTCCATCAGCACTGCTCTGCTGCAGACTGTGTCTGCAAGCGTGTGGGGCAGTTGCTTTGTAGTAGATTGGTGTAGTTTCAAGGTATGTTTTGGGAGTCTCAGAAAAAAAAAGTCTGTGCCACCCAAATACCATCTTTGCGTCCTGCTTGTGTAACTGGTGGGTGAGTGAGAAGTGGAAAGGCTTGTTCGATTGTTTCACATATATTACTGTAAGAGAATTTAACACCGTGAGGGATTCAGCAGGATGATATTTTTTTCAGCTTCTGGTTTCTGATTACATCAGTTACAGCTGTACCTTCTTAGTTGCTAAAAGTACAAGCATGAACTGGAAAACAGTGAGATAATCTGTAGTAAAGCATGCTGAATAAAGATCTCCATTGAAATCTTCACCTTTTATCCTGAGTTCCAAATGCCAAGACTTAAGTCTATTTGAAATACACAATAAATGCATCCTGCTGTGGGCATCCAAGATAATCCTAATTGCATTAAATGTTAGTGAGAAGGATAGGTGTTTGATAAGGGGAAAAGGGCTGTACCATGAAATAGTATATCTGTGTTAAGAGACACACATGGGACATGTTTTTGGTTCCAGATCCTAGCGTTCTTTTTATTTTTGCATCAAAAAGCAACTCTACTTGTTGCTCTTGTAACTTCTTGTCAGCAGGACACATCCATGGATGTATATTTCTAGAACTTCACAGGTTTCCATTATATTAATAACAACATGCAAAGCAGAAAAAGAGCACCACTTCCATTTTTTTTGCAAGTTGGTCTGCATTGTGATCAGCACAGAATAGTCCATAACACATTGATCAAAGCAAAAGTTACAAAGATATTTCAGCTGGTGTATGCAGTATGTGGAGTTCAGTTTTAAGGCAGACCCATGGCTGTTTTCATTATCCCCTTGTAACTTCCTGGTATCGCCCTCCTCGTCTTACGCTTTCCTGTGCATCACTCTGCTGCTGTGACATCTGCACTCACTCACACTGTGTTGTGACCAGCTGCAGCAAGCAGAAACTCTTGACTTCAGGTGGGCATCCAGAATTTTGTCCCTGTGGGAGCTATTGCCTGGTCCAGATGTATGATGAGGCCTGAGGAATAGGAAGAGAAGGACGCTCAGTACAGAAGGTGTTTAGCGCATTTTTGCACTCTTGGATGTTGGCAGGAATTCTCTATCAGTAAGAACCTTTTCATCCCAGCATTCATCCTGAGCAAGAGAGAGATAATGAAGGTGATAGCAGTCTGAGGTTTTTTTATAGTGAGAGTAGTATGAAAAAAAGTTAAAATACATTGAGGAGTCACCAAGTATGGACATCCTGAAACATGAGTTACTGCAGCTATGTAAAATTTGAGTCTTTGTGTTCAAAGGAAATCTTGGAAACACAGCTGATGCAAGTTTGTCTCTTCTTGCAGCTTCTCTTTGGCCTTGTAGCAAGAACATACCGGCCCATATGGTGCTGACTATTGGTGACATAGATCTGCACTGAGCAGAATATCAGAGTATGAGACTGAACCCATTGCACAGCTGGTTTATGAACAACCTGCCCCTAATGCTAGTTTCTTCACCCTGGAGTAAGTCAGTAGTCCTTCATCTTTTCAAACAGAGCATTCACATAGGAGTGAATCACATGAGAGATTCCGTGGCTGTAGATTTTCTTTTTGACTCTTTGTAAAACTCCACTTAAGGAACGGAACATTTGGGAACATAGGATTAAACATTCCCAAAGGTGAGCGGGAGCTGAAGGGAGATTGCTTAGCATAACTTAACTTGGCCTGTCTGCAAGTGTGTACATTGAGATTGCATCTTGTCTGTCCTATGATCATCTACAGCGCAGGTAGAACAGACCTTGACACTCCTGCCATTTTAATGCTTTATTTGCAATAGGAAAACTCTGCTTTTCTCCCATTGTTTTTTTTGGTGTCTTCTCAGTCGCTGAGACAACAACTGAGATGACTCTGGTAGTTCTCTGATTCTGAGTACCTTTTTTACAACAGTGACTCTTCTGGCCGGGTTTGTTTGGCTGGTTTAGTTTGGGGTTTTGACCTAGTGCTTTTGTCAGGCAGTGTGTTAAGGTGGTTGCTATGGCTTGGCAGGCTGTTCACTGATGCTGGGTGGTAGAGTCAGCGCTTTCAGGGTGAATTTGAACAGTAGAGTCTGAGTACCGTTGGCTTGGGTGGAAACTGGGCAGTGTTTTTGGACAGAATGACCTGTGGTTATTTCCAGGCCATTGAGTCAGCCTGTCTTCAGACCATGGCCAGTCACTCCGCTGTGTCCTGTAGTGGTGCCAGGAAGACAGGTGCCAGTTTTTGTACTAGTAACCTGAGGAGAATGCCAGTGCCATTTTATCCCATTCTGCCCTTAGTGCAGGTAGTATGACTTGCTTCCTGTTTTGACTGCCACTGGTTTCCTGGGCCACATTGGTTTTCAAGAGCCTTCATATGGGATCTGTGGAGACTGGAGTGGAAGTTGCTGCTTGTTTTGCAAGAGGAAAGTGCTTTGGAGGAGGAGTTACAGTGAAGAGCATTTCCTGTCCACCCTCATGCCAAAAACTTTAGGCATGCTTAGTGCTGCTCCCATGCTATCAAACTGCCATTGGCAGTCTGGTTCCACTCCTTTCTACATGTGGCTGTGCTCACACACATATGTGTGCACACTAGGAAGAAGTGTATGGGCTTTAGCAACATATGGGACCGGCATGCTTGCTTATTTTGCTTTTACCTAAGAAAGATGAAAGAGTTCAAAAAAATTGATTGTACTGCTCAACTTTAAATCTTTACAAATTGCTGCTTATTTAGAGTTTAATAGTTTTGTGAGTGTAAACTCTGGAAAATATTTACTTTTCAAGCATGAATATCATTCTACTTTCTCACATCACTGAAAGTGTATTATTCTTTTCAGTCCATTGAATTCCAAGGGATCACTCGATTTAAAAGTCAGTGCAGTTTCCAGTGTCAGAACATGTAAGGTTTTGTGTTTATGGTTGGTATCGCTTCTCTCTTCTTTTCCTGTGTGGTATTAGCTGAATTTTTTTCAGATTCATAGGGCTCAAAAGTATTTAGGTGCTTTCCCAAGGGTAAAAGGTAATTAGATCAAGGAATGGCCTTTAAAAACTGTCACAGACCCAATTCTGGTACTGTTGTTTAGATAGATAAGGGCTGTGTAACAACTGTGGGAGGATCAGCCACAAGCCTCAGACAGATGAAACTCATAGACTTAAATCAAAAAGAACATGAATTTTGTTTCTTTGAACTTGGAACTTCTACATTTTATTGCTGTGTGATTAAAACACTGGAACAGAATTGCTTATTTCCTTTTTGCTGCCTTTTTATAGCTACAAGTCCTAGTTTGAGTATCTTGCACTTTTCATCAGCATTGTACCTGCTCACTGCTCCTTGCTTGACTTTGGTGACTCTGTTGACTGCAGCAGAAGTCTGTTCAATTAAACAGTGCAGGTTTGGATACAGGAATTGCAATCTCATCTGCTAAAGATAAATCTTGTTCATGCTGTGTTTAAAATCTCTGTGGCTCTTGTTACATACTCCTGTACACATCCAGAGACTGGCATATATAGTCCAAACCATCAAAACTGTGATAAATTTGGAAGTCAGTGGAAAAACTGGTGGAGCTCCACTGGTCCAGAAACACAGGAGCCACTGCTTCAGGTGCTAAGAAACAGTTGCAGTTTCTGTCTACTAAAAAAGTTGCCCTCTGTCTCATTCCCCAGGTTTATACTAAATTAACATAAAGTTGCTAAAAAAATAGATCCCAAAGGTGAAGTGGCAGTTTTGCCATGATAGGGTTTTAATATCTGTGCTGTAGCATGTTGAGTAGGTTTTCTGTTGGATTCTTTCTATTAAGGGGGAAAAAAAAACTTCATTAATTCACTGAGATTTATTGATCTCCGTATTTAAAAATGGGCATTCCATCACTCCAGGCACGTGCATACTGGAAGTATTAACAAATCCTTTAAAAATAAACAAGACTCTTGCCCATTTGGCTATCCCCTTTCAACCTCCATTGCTTCCCTCAGACTTCTGTCCTGGAGGCTGAGAACACAGAAGCCCTACTGTATCTCCTAAACCTTCACACATTGTGCATTGCTAAATTAAAGCAGAATGAAATTTTGGAGTCAGAGAGCTGAGCCTTTGAGCCAGTGAGCCCTGTTGAAGTGGCAGTACCTGCCTTACTACATATTGCAAGGTACCTTTGGGAGTACGAGGTGATTCCTGATGCTCTATGTCACCAGATCCATCCAAAGCTTCCAAGGCCCTGAATTACCATTGAGGAGCTAGTCTGTGAGACACATCAGGAGAGGTGACAATTGCTGCATTTTCTGAAGATGATTTCTTCTCTGTTACTGGCCTGTGGATCTACAGAGCATCTCTCTTCTGACATTTTGTAGTAGTCAAAAGATGAACTACTCCCAACAAGTTACTCACCTGAAGTAGTTGCATGGTGTGTACTTCAGACCATGGGAGTGTGGTGCAGTCTGAGGCACTCAGTCAGTGTGCTTGTGCTGTGAGCCTGTCTATCGAGGTGATCTGCCTTCCCTTGCAGAGGAGCAGAAATGTTTCTCTAGTTGTTCCACGTACTTTCCCCAGTCTGTATGCTTGGTCTCCGTTCAAGTCCTGGGAGCTCTTATGCAATGATGAAGTGTCAAGCACAGACATAGTAAAGGAAATGAAGTGGAAACACCAAGGGGCATCCTCATCCAGACACTGAGGAGATGGGACCTCTCCTTGGACTCCACCATCAACCCTACGTACTAAACTGGGAAGGTAGGAAACACAGCATCAGGAATTGCCTGCTATGTTCTGATGGCAAAAGAGAGCTTGGCTCTTGCATAGTGCAAGGAGTGTTTCTGATACTGCAACACTCTGGATTTCATGGTTGCTGGGCTAGAAAAAAGAAAAATCTACAGAGCTTTTTCCAACTGCAGGTTATGTAACTGCTGTTCCAGCCTGCTCTAAGTGCAAATCAGTGCTGTCCGCCAGCAGTGCACTGGTTGTTCAGGCCTGGAGATGCTGAAAACCTGTTCAGCTGTTTTGTGCCTTTGATCACATAGCAAAGTACAGGATGCTGCAGACCAGGTTCCTCTTTCTGTGTCATTATATCATTAACAGCATTCACAGGATGTCTAAAAACTTTTGGAAGTTGCCTTGACTACCTTGTCACTCCCTTGTGTTTAAGCACTGTGGTTTTTTTCTTTGTATTTTAGCTAGGAAAAAATTGTAATATAGGGTTAATATCCTGTTCACTAGGCTTAAAAAAAAAAAGTTTTACATCTAATCTAAAAGGCAATAACAGAGTCTGCTTTGTCAGGGTGATATTGGAGCCTTACCTTGTCCCTTATATGTATCAAAGGAGAGACTTGCTTTAAAACAAGGAGCCAGGTTCAAAAATGTCAGAAACTGTCAAAACTCCATGAAAGGAACAAAAATTGACATTTTGTCTAGTCACATGTTAAGTAGGTGAAAATGATATGCGAGGTGTCAATTTTATAATGTCTTTTCCATCTCTTAGAAACCAGTGTTGTGTTTGAAATAAAGACAAATTTGGAAACTGAGTTGCAAATGGACATTGCTGCATAAACACAAGACACTACACAAATGGGATGTTGGTGTCTTTTTAAGAGAGTATTTCAAATTTTCTCAGTGATGTGCTAAACCCAGATGGTGCTGTTTACTTTCCTTGAATCCCATTGGATTTTCCTGGCTGTCAGAATCAAGCCTGACCTCTCCATTTTCATTGGACTTCAGATGTGCTAGAGGTCCCCAGAGTCTGCAAGCACCCAGGGCTCAAGCATGAAGGAGCTGCTTGGTTAGGCACAACGGTGTGGTTTCAGGACCGACTTCAAGCCTCAGCTCCATATTCTTCGTGCAGGAGTACTAGATTCTAAAAAACAACCCATGGCTGGTAATATTCTCCATTAAACAGTAAAAACTCATAGTATTGATGATTAAGGTGTCAGGGCTCATGGAGCTCCCTCTGTGATTTAGTTTCCCCTGGACTGCCTCAACTACGGATGCATTTTGCTAATTACATCATAGATTCTCCTATTGATGAACAGAATCTGAATTAACACGGGAAGCACTAATGTTACCCTTTCACTATTATTGTTGTACAAGAAGCCGTGGCAGATGCTGGCAGTTAGCTACACAAACATTAGTATTAACGATTGGCCATTTGGAACTGGTGACAAACTGCCGCCCGGCGGAATCCTGAGCCTGAAACCAATCAGGAAGTTAATGAGGAGAGAAATTACCACTGCAGCTTCCCCTTAATTATATTCACAGTAGGCAGGAAGGGAGTGTTGGGGGTGGATCTCAACTCATCTAAGGTTAGGAAGGTCAGAGACCCTTTTACTTGGTTTTTGTATCTACTGCAAGTTACAACCGTTTCTAGCACTGTGTTAGTTTTAAATTCTGTAATATTTGGCCTCAGCCTCGGGCTGCCCGAGCCGGGGCCCACGGTCTGTAGGCAAGTTACTTCCTCGTGGGTGAAGGGGGAACAGTCCCCGGACTCGAGGTTGTTCCCCCTCGTTGTTACTCCCGCTGCGTTCACCTTGACGAGAAGAGGGAGCCCAGCGCCTCTCCCTGCAGTGGGGGACACCACCTCGCCCCTCTTTTCCGAGAGGGGAGATCCATGTGGGTCTCCTCTGCTCCCGGCCGTGGGGTGTCTCAGGCAGTGTTTTTTTTCTCTCTCTCCCCCTCACTCGCAGTGTTTTCGCCGCCCAGCAGCCAGGACTCCGGCCTGGGGTGCCTGTCCAGCAGCGAGAGCACCAAGGGAGACGTGGAGTGCGAGCCCCTGGCGCAGCCCGGCAGCTTCGCGGTGAGCCCCGTCCAGGAGGGTGGCGAGTAGCCGTGGCGGCCCTCGCCCGGGGCAGGGCGGTGCGGCAGCAGCGTTCTCGGTTTGCTTGTTCTGCTTGGGGGTTGCGGGGGGAGGGCGTGGGGGCGTTTGGTTTCTTCTTTCCAGGTGCGAGGCGGGATATGCCAACTTCCCGGGGGCGGCCGTGGGGCCGGCTGTCGCATCCCGTCGCCGGGAAGCCGGTGCGGTGCCCCCGCCGGGCAGCGGGCTGCCGTCGGGACAGAGGCGGAGGAGGCGTCGCCGAAATGCGGGCAGGGGCTCCAGACGGCGGGAGCCGAGATAATCGTGTGTCCTGCACCGGCCCCGCTCCGCGCCGGGGCCGGTAACTCATCCCTGGGAAACATCATGCCGTTGTGTATTTCTCATGGTTCCTTAAGACTAACGCTGCTGCTCGGTCCGGGAGTTTTCTTCTCATGTTGCCAAATTAACATATTTTGCATATTACAGTTGAGTGCCTTGCCTTAGGTTGCGATCTAAACTGCAAGTAAACAAGTCCCTTAAAAGTTGCCACGGATTTCGGTGTTTGTTATTTTGTTAAAAATGGCTTATGGTGTTCTTTTCTTGTGTTACCAAAGCCAACCCGAAATGAAACTAGTCTAAAAAAATTCATTGTTCTCTGTAGTTGCAGCTGTACCTGAAATAAAAATGTTATTGATGACTGAATTTTCTTGTGTGTATATTTGGTGAGCTGTATTAAAACAGAAAAAAAAAAAAAGAAATTACTTGTATTTTCTTCGGTCTGTGCTTTGAAAACATCTATTTGATTTCACCCCCATCTGTTGTAATCAATAACCTGACCATCTTGTTTTTTATTAAATGCACTTACTCTTAATTTCATCCACCAGTGGTTTTAGAGAGAATAATGTGGAGTTACCTATATAGGTTTGACATTATAAATCACTTCTTGAGGCTGAATCGTATAGTGGTATCGATTGATCCTGATATATCACAGAAATTTACTGTCACTTCTGTTTTCAATTAAAGATACAATCAGTCAGATAATGACTTAATTGGATTTTACAGAAGATTGAGTTTTATTGCCCAGTGCTTTACGAGTTTAGTTAAGGAAGATCATTTTATCACACTTGTCAGCCTGCTCCCGCCGCTCCATGCCCTTCTGCCGCTGCCGCCGGGCCCGGCTCGGCTCCTCCGAGGGCACGGCGGGCGGCTCCGGGACGGGGCCGGGTGCGCTGTTCGGCGCCCGGCCCTGTCAGCCCTCGGGCGCCCCGGACGGAAACACAGTTTCTTAATTTCTGTGAAACGCATCATGACACCCTGCCCCTCTCCCCAGATCAGGGGATGCCGCGGGGTGTACCGCCGCAGCGGCACCTGCCCGCCCGCAGCGGGACCGACCTGCCCGCCCGCAGCGGGACCTGCCCGCCCGCCCGCAGCGGCACCTGCCCGCCCGCGCTGTCTCGCAGCCGCCGCGGGCGCCAGAAGCGGGTCTGCTCCCGTGCTCGGTGCCCCCCGGGATGAGAGCCCGGGGGTGCCGGGCGCGGCAGGCGGGATACGCTGCCCGGGCGGCGCTGGGCGCTGCGTGTCCCTTGGGATGGCTCCTGCTGCTGCTGCTGGAGGCTGGCGAGCCGCTGCCGCCGCCTGGTTCTGGCCGTCGGGCCGTGCGGGAGAAGCCCTTGGAACAAACGAGGCGGGTTTTGCCTCGCAGAAGCACACGGGGAAAGGGGGGAACGGGACGATAAAGCGATGCGCATTATGTAGGCCGGTGTGGGACCCCTTTGGTGACCGGGGCGTTGGGAGTAACTTGTGGGGAGAACAACCAGCGGCCCCTAGAAGGCGGGAGAAATCGTACCTGGAGCGCCAAGTTTTAGAGGAATAATGCACATTCATCACTGAGGGAACTTGGGAAGGAAAGATCACCGGTGAAATATGGCCTAGGGCACATGGCCGCGTGCCCCTCCCCGCAAAGAGCGGGGAGATGCGGGGTGATGTCCCCGGAACGCCTGGGCCCCCGGCGCTGGAAGGCAGCAGCTCCAGCGCCTGGAGGACGGGTGCAGGGCGATGGCGCATCGCCCAGGCCTGTCTATGAGGGTCCTCTCTGTTTATCCGGAGCGGGACGTTCAGCCTTTTTGACTTCTGGGACTCCTCCGTGCATAACTAACGAGGGTGTGCAGGAAGCCCGGAGACTTTTCACGGGGTTTTTTTTAGGTTTGGGGCGGTTTGGGTTTTTTCGGTTGGTTGTTTTTTGGTTTTGTATGTGTGTGTGCGGTGTCTTTATTGTTACTGTTGGGTTTTGGCGTTTTTGTTTGAGTTGGCTTTTTCAGTGTTTTTTATTTTTTAATTAATTTTTTCAGGTTTTTTTTTTTGTTTGTTTGAATGGGGTTTGGGGGTTTTTGTTTGGTTGGTTGGTTTTATTTTGAGTTTTTTTTGCTTTTCCACCGCATGGCTAGCCGTCTTCTTCCCAAGTGTGTTTCCCAAGCTGTTTGGTAATCAGTGACCTTTATTAATGCTATTCCTCTCAAAAACCTCGCCGCTCACCAGGCATCNGCATTTTCCCGAAGTCTTCCGTGAAAGTTTTGCCCCACTCCACTGCGACGCCCACCAGGCAGCCCACCACGGCTGGTATAGTGCTCTTCTCCCTCCTTGTTGTATGACAGCACATACGGTCAGAGACACCCAGTCATTCTCCGAGCGGGAAATCGTGCATAGTTTAATCCTCTATCTTTTTTGTGACGCGAGCAATGCCTAAAAGCTTAAAAGCAGTTTGGGCAAGGACTAATCCGGCCGTTCGCAGTCGCGCAATGGTAACCCGCTTCCCGCGAACGCCCGCTCCCCAGATGCTTACTTTAGAGCAGTGCAAACACTTGAACATTCCCTTAACCCGACCACCTCCCCCGCCCGCGGTACCCGGGGCGCTGCGGGGCATTCCGGCGCGGCAGCCCCCGCGGCCGCCGGTGTCCTTCCGCCGCGTTCCAGCGGCTGGACGGCAGCGCTGTGTCTTTCGGACGCCTCCTCATCGAAAAGTCGCGAAAGGCCGGTGGATTCGGGCCGGTTTTGAGTTTCCAGCCAGCCCCACGCTCTGCCTGGTCGGTTGCGTTTCTTTGGCCCAGCCAGGCCCTTTCCGCTAAATGTTATTCGCAGCATATGTTTCGCACATTCATTCTCTTTCAGTCTATTCTTCTGGGCGCTAACTGCTAACACCTCATAGTCACCTTGAAATTTCCTCTGCTATTTTCCAATTAAAAGCTTAATAGCCCTGGAAACGGAGTTCATGTGGTGCAGTTTACTATCGTTCCATCGTCTGAAAAGCTTTCTGCTGGGATCCCATTATGTGCTTGAATAAACCTTTTCGGCGACCAGAAATGGGAACCGGGTTTGTCAGGTGTTGGGTTACAATGGACTTTCAGGCAGGGAACGTTTTGCGAACAGAAATACGAATCTGGCCCTATGGGGAGATGTTGTCAAATAGTAAGACGTGGAAACCATTCCCATCAAATATGAGAAAAGGATTACAGCACTATATCAAATGGGTATTTCAGCCTAAACGGCCGGTGTGCAGCCAAGCGAGAGAGGGGCCCCCGGCTCTCAGCTAGCCCACCGCCGCGCCGGGGCACCCCGCTACAGCAGCCCGCAGCCGCCCGGCCGGCTGCGGTGACGGAGGCATCCCGCAGGAGCCTCTCCTGATAGTGAAGAAGGAACGTTTTCCACTACCCCACGCCGGCATTTGCCCTCCACTTCTTCGTTTTTGGGCGAACGGATTCCTATGTGCGGGTGTGTTATTTTGTGATAGTTGAGTGTTTGGTCCGCAGAGGCACAGCTACTTTCTTTTTCTACCCTCGACAGAGAACAACGAGTGTTTTAGAGGCCCTGGGGGGTGGCCAGTTGCGAGCTGTAGGAATGGCCAGGTGCAGTGCATGAACCCCGGCAGCAAAACCAAGCAGATCCCTCTGGCGCTGCGGGAAGATGGACTGTTTCCCGCATCTGCTCCAATCCACCTCCCTGCCTCGGTGCGGCAAACCGATGGAGTGCTCACCTTCCTCACATCCCGCACATGGCCGTGGGGAGAAATATTGCCCTGAATCACTCTTCGTCTGGAAGTAGAAAAGTAATAAGAAAAGAGTCTGGTAATGAAATATCACACAAGTACGTTCATAGCATATGCTGTGTCCTTTATTCTCTCCAACGAAATACTTACAGAGTTTTAAATCTAATTTCCTAATTATGTAGTCTCGCTAAATGGTTTGTTTCGTGTTGCTGTTACAGTGGAGAGGTGCTTGGAAAGAGCAGGGGAGATGTTGAGGCAACAAAATGAGTTCGGGTCTAAGCAGCAGCCCCTGCCCGCCCGTGGACGCTGTACCGTGGGGGGATAAACGCTTGCAGTAAATTTATGTCCCCCCCCAGCCAATATAGGTATACTTTTTTTTTTTTTCCCTCAATATATTATGTTTGGATTCAAGGTTCTTGCTGTCACATGGGAAATATCCGTGTTTTAGCGAGAAACCTCTCCGCATCCGAAGATACAGAATACTACAAGCCCGCCGCATCCGACAGGTTTCAAGCAACCTGACTTGCCCTGAATTTCATATTCTTTGCTATAGCCATCGTTTGCGTTTAGGTAGCTGTCTTGGCGATGGACGGAGGAGAGGCAGCGGACCCCGCGGGGGTAGGTGCTGCCCGCGGCTGCCGGGCTCCGCACCGCAATCCCGCGGGGACGTGGCCGCAACCCGGCTCCGCGCTGCTGCTCTGGGAAGCCCTTGGTCTCCCGCACAGCTCCTGCTCCAGGCAGCTCTTCGCGGCTGAAAGTTTGACGAAACTTTGATCTCGACCCACCCACCCTACCTCGCAGCGCTGGGCCACTGGCGGCAGCAGCCATGCACCGAGCCGTCGAACGCACTGTCCCGTGGGCTTTCGAGGCGGGGCCCGTTCGGAGCCCGGGGAAACCTTCTAGAGCCAGCTGGCCCCCCAGCCCCGGGTGGCATCAGCCACGGACCCGGCCCGCTCGGGGACGAACCCCTTCGGCACGGCACGGGCATCGCCGCCGCCCCTGACGGCGGGGCAGAGGGCACCCCAGCTTCTCTCTCTTTCCCC
>VWZG01012243.1:274771-285626 GCA_013396735.1 Grallaria varia
GAAGTGCAGAGAGTTGTGCATTCTAAATACGAAATTATTTTTGGACCTGGAAATATAAACTTTTGTTATTAATCCATGCATTTATTATTCCTACAATTCAGTGACCGCACAAGGGCATTTATAATGTATCTTTTTATTTATTTATTTATTTTATCTAACGATTGCAATTTTGTGCCAATTTTAATACAACGAAAATCCCGGTCGCGGCCGTTCCCATGAAGGTCTGGGGACAGTTCCCGGAGCCCACCTTGCACTTGGCGCTCCTCGCACCCTCACCGTGGCTGGCAGGGGGTGTTCCGATGTGGAAAAAGCAGCTGAAACACAGCCCGAGCGACAGAGAAGAACCAGGGGCTGGCCTGGCCGGCGGGCAGCTGCCATCCGACCGGCCCGGACCCCGGCGTGTGACACCGCGCAGCGCCCCAGCCCGCGCATGGAGCCGCCTGACACCGGCGTCCAGAAATGCTCTCAAAAAGACAGAGGGAAAAATACAACAGCTTCTATACTCAGTGGTAGCCAGCGGAGGGTAATTCTCCATGTGCTAATTAGCAGCACGTTGATTTAAATCGCCGAAATCTCTTTTTCCGGGTCAGTCTCTGTAAGTCTTATAGCCCTGAGAGATGCGCAGCTATGATCTGTGCTGTAGGAGACTGTCCCTGCGCAAAGGCAAAGAGTTGGGATCCGTGCAGTCTCCTGATAATAAAGATGCAAACTTTAGTGGACTGAGTTTTCAGAATTTGAAGAAAAAATATTTAGGCAAACCTCATAATGCTATTTTTATGGGTACTGATAATTAAACAAATCTGAAGAGTCTTGAAAATATTATTTTGTAAGGATCAGGGAATGTATTAGAAAGGTCTTATCTGATCTGATTTTTTATTTTAATAAGCACATATTTTCTTCCCACTTGTACTTGTTCTCATCCCATAAAGATAAACTGCAGAAAAGCGGTAGTCCTGAAATATGCTATTCTTCCATTCAGTTAAGTTTGTAATATTGGGTACCACAGTGCAATCTATTTATGTGGAAATTATGGCTATCATCTCCCCTAACAGCCTCTCTAACCTTGTCAAGACAGGGAGAGGTAGTTAGATGTCTTCAGTCTGTCCTTAAGCCTTCAATGCATAAATTGTCCACCCACTAAGATACAAATTATTCTTAGTGAATATTTTTCTTAGTGAATTATTCTAGTGAAGAGATTGGGAGGGAAAGGTAGCATGTGCTTCCTGTTTTCTCAAATAATGGATGAGCTATGCCGATGTCTTACCTCATCCTCAAAAGGATGGACGTTGCCAGTTTGCTACTGGCAAACAAACTGTGCTTTCCACTTTGGCCGCTAAGGCAAGACTGAAGCACTGAGTGTATGAGAAAGAGGATACACACACTGCCTCTTCTGTAATACAGCAACAAGCTGAGTTACTGCTTCTCCGTTTGCACTGGGCAGAGAGCATAACCAATATAAAAACAGGCACCCAAAGCAGGCTATCCTGCCAAAAGAGGAGATCTTCATAAGGGCATCTATATTCCTCAGCTACATGCTTGTCTTCCACAGCCCAGACTAGCAGTGTCCCACAGCTCGGTAGGATGGCCCAACACTTCTGCCAGGTACTACCATCCTCATGGGGAGAACCTTGCTTTGGCATGCTCACACTGTCAGCGGTGCTCTGCCAGGAGCTCATACTTACGTATAGCTCTCATTCTGGTGAGGGTAGTGGCTTCTCGGGCAGCACAGACTTGTTCAGACCTTAACTTCTTTCTCTTTCAGGGTGGCTGAATTGCATTAATAGACTTTGTCTCAGGCTGATCTGTTAAACACTGAATTTAGCCCACTGCATGGGAGATGCTCTGCCTGTTTCTGGGGTGAGAGGGAGGCAGGAGGCGGTGAGCAGAGAGGCTCAGATGCTTGCACACCTCTAACTGCTTCCATTGCACTTGTACAGGGATCATCATCTGCATATTTTGGGAAGCTTTGCTTGCTTTTTACAGCTTATTTATCTAGTTGGGCTGTTCACCAGGGACTTGGGAAACCAAGCAAATAGTTGCGTTGGATTTTGCAGACAGTTTTTCATGTATATGTGTTCAAAAGCACTGCCCTATGCAGTTAAAGTAGACTGTCAGCTGCAGTTTGGGGAATGATCCTTGCCCCACGCATTGATGCTTCTCAAGGACATCATCATTGTGCTCTATGACAAAGGCTAGCAGAACTCTGTTCTCGAGGAATGCCTCAACAGTCTCAAGCAAGTATATCGACCTCCTTGTGCATAAGCTGTAAAAGCTGTCAGCCTTTCTTCCCTTCTTCTTGTTGACAATAGTCTTATTTCAAAGTTTTCCATACTCCAGTCAGGCATTACCAAAGGGACCAGAGATTTGGGATGTTCCCATTTTTGAGTGTCTGTCTGTAGACAGAATGATCAATGGGCTTGTTTTCAGCCCTATACTCAGCTATCATCCTTCTTAGTTTAGCATACAAACCCCAAGATACCTGGAACAAGTGCTAAGAGAGTCTGTGGGATCTCCATCCTTAGAATTATTTAAAATTCATCTAAGTAGGAACATGGGCAACCTGGTCTATATTTTAGGTTGCTCTTGCTTTGAACAGGACCAAACGACTTCCAGAGATCCACTCCAAACCAGATTTTCCTGGAATCTGTGCTTGGAATGGACCAAGGCATCAGATATGCTTAAAGGTTTGGAGGAAAAGCCTGTAATCTTTCTGTTGGAGAAACCAGTTTCTGTAAAGCCAGAACTGGAATACACTGATTTATTTTTGTACCTTCAGCCAGTCACAGTGGAGTGGTTCCACCAATGCTGTTGGACTTGCAGAGGAAATTTTGGTCTTCCTAAATGTCCTCTTCAGCTCACAGGCAATGAGATGGTGCTAGTGAGGAATTATGTTGTGAAAGTGCTCAAGTTCCTCTGAGAAAGCTTGCACTTGGCTGGTGAGTTTCTGCTTTGTAATCAGTGATAGAGGACTGATGTAGTGTTTTTGTTGCAGCAATAAAATTACTACAGGTTCTTTCCTTGCCCATGGGACAATGTGACAGATATCTGTAAGGCAGCATAATAGGCCTAGGCTGGGTCAGATTATTCTTTTGCAGTTTTATTCTCAAGAGATATTGCAAATATATCTTCATTTTTGCAGTATCTCTGTGAAAAAAAAATCACCTGTTTTCCCCTTTGATCCTGCTTTATTCACTTTAAAAAGACAGTATCCTCAAATTTCTGTAAAAGCTTTTGGCTTCAGTTTTTTATTAACTTCTCTGAATTCTCTTTGCAGACATTAATGAGGAGAGGTTGGGTGATGCCAGTGGAGCAGACAATGCTGAGACCTACAGTGACAAAGACACAGACCAAAGGAGTTCCCCAGACATGACTAAAGCCAAAAGTTGTTTCACCCCTGAAAGCCCTGAAATTGTTTCAGTGGATGAGGCTGGTTATGCAGTTCAGAAAAATGGCGGGAACACAGAGAACCGTCCAGACAGCCCCAAGTACCATCCAGAGCAGAACCATCTCCTGATAGAAGGTCCTTCTGGGACAGTTTCTTTACCATTCAGTTTGAAAGCAAACAGACCCCCACTTGAAGTCTTGAAAAAGATCTTCCCTAACCAAAAGCCAGCTGTGCTAGAGCTGATCCTGAAGGGCTGTGGCGGTGATCTGGTGAGTGCTGTAGAGGTTCTCTTGTCCAGTCGGTCTTCGGTGGCCAGTGGGGAGAGAACTTCTGCAGAATCTGAGGGTCTTGTTTTGCCTTCCAGTGGGCACATTTTTGAACACACACTGAGCTCCTACCCTATTTCTTCTTCCAAGTGGTCTGTGGGCTCAGCATTTAGGGTTCCAGACACGCTGAGGTTCTCTGCTGATTCCAGTAACGTTGTGCCAAATCCTCTGGCTGTACCTTTGCAGCACCCTTTCCCTCAACCACCACGGTACCCGCTGATGCTGAGGAACACTTTGGCAAGAAACCAGTCCAGCCCGTTCCTGCCCAATGATGTCACCCTGTGGAACACCATGACACTGCAGCAGCAGTACCAGCTACGATCCCAGTACGTCAGTCCTTTCTCTAGCAACTCAGCCACTGTTTTCCGAAGCTCACCTGTACTTCCTTCCCGCTCATCAGAGGATCCTAGGATCTCAATTCCTGATGATGGGTGTCCTATTGTGTCTAAGCAACCAATTTACACAGAAGATGAATATGAGGAGAGGTCTGATTCTTCAGACTCAAGAATACTCAACACATCTTCTTAGACTGACATGTGATAGTTGAGTGATACTCGCAGCGCAGCTGAACTACTGGCCCCTAAGAGGAGGGACACATAGTCTATAAAACTCTCGCAACTGTATTAAAAATGACTTTGCTTGGTATTGTACTATAGCAATAAAGACATAACTTATTTAATTTCTTGCACTTCACTGGATAATGCCAAATAGCAATACTCTGGCTTTAGTGCTGAGTGTGTGTTACAAAGGAAGACTTTATGGCTATCAGTTATGGGACTCTGGAAGGCTCGTAATGGAAACAGAAGCCCAAGGTCTACTTTGTTCCTTAACTCAGAAAAATGGGGATGTTAAACTAGAATACTTGAATGCTGTTTTATAAGAGAGAACTCCTCAGGACATAAGAAATCGAACAAACATAGTTCAATTGCAAACAGACTGAAACAAGGACCTTATAATCCTATCCCAGTGATCATCCTTGCAGCGAAAGGAAAGGCAGAAGAAAGAAATATGCACATGCAAATAACATGAGCTGCTTCTGTGACGTTTGAGCTTGGACACTTTTCAGAGAAATATTATTGAGAGTTATTCTTTTCCCATGGCTAGGTCAAAATGTGTAATGTCAGTGTAAAACCAATTACAGCTGTGAATTGCATGAAGTGTATTGTGAAATGAACACCAGATTAAGCATTGTCAGGTTAATGTAGCATGCTAAGGACTCTAGAAAAATAAACTAAGATGATGATCTTGGTTTATGTCATTTTTACTGGGCAAATAACATTCTGAAGATAGAGAGCTGATGAGTCCTCAGCCAGGGTTAAAATGTCCAGCTCCAGCAACTGCAGTCAAGGGAAGTCTCATTTTCAAAGTCTAAGTCCTGCTTCCCTGCCTTGTAGCTTGCAACTGAGATTAGGCAAATACTGTCATTAGGGAAGCTGAGGTCTCTTGAATATGTACTGCAGACAGTTCCAAGCTCAGCTGAGTAAAGCAGAGCTTGCTACAGTCACGGAAAGCAGGAAACAAAAGGCTCTCCAAATGCTTCAGAAGCATATTTTTTTTTCCTATACTGTAGAATTANTAGCAGGCCTTTCTTTGAAATACTATTTAGCCAAATGGCAACTTCCCTAATTCTAGAAAAGTATTGGTTTGAACAATTTATTGCATGACTGCATGCATTGATTACACAGCATATCTTTATGTGTGTCCAAGTAACATTAGGAATTGCTTCTGATGAGGAATGCCACTAAGTTCCCTGTTCACTTAGAAGTTTGTGCCATTTTTTCAACTGTTTGCAAGTGATCACATATGCTTGGCAGTTGACTTTTACTAAACACAACTCTGAATGCAGATAAAATGACTCTCAGGCCTTTCATGTGTATGGATTAGTCCAACATCTCAAAAAATGTTGAGGCTGCCCTGAAGTTGGACTCTAAAGCAGATGGGCTTTAAAGCTGTTATATATGTATCAGGCATGTTATCCGGTGTCATTGTTGATATGAATGCCTGTGCTATCATTTGGCATTTCATGTTTTGCAAGTGTTGTGTACACAGTGAATCATTCTATAAAAGTACTGAACATGCACAAAAAAGGAGAATAAAATAATGATTTTATTTTCCTTAGGGGATAAATTAACAGAAAGATACTTTTTCTTGCATACCTTTCCAAGCTCTTCAGAAAAGCATTTTATTAATAATGCTACAAAGCAAAGACATTAAAAGCAGGAGAAGGGAGGAAAGAAGATAAATAGATTGTCTTATGAAAGTATAAATGCGAAAGCATCTGAAATTTTCCTAAATGCATAATTTCAATTGTGTACTGACAGATTTACTTGCATTCACATGGCACTTGTAAACGAATTCATTTTACAGCCAGCCTAGAGAGAAAAGTAGTAAGTAAAATAGGTTTGATCTTGCAAACAGAAAAGATTGAAGTAGTGTTATGCTATGCTCCAACACTATAGAGAAATTAAGTGTCAAAGGCTAGGTAAGAGCAGATAGGAACAGGGGCTCTGAGTTTGAGCAGATTTCCTTCCCCCAGAAACCTTTTTATAGGCATCCCTGTGTATTGAATGAAATCTGCATGGCTTTTGGGTTGGTTTGTTCTTTTGTGGTTTTTTTTAGTTTATTTGTTTTGCTACAGAGGTTGAATCATCTTCAGCAGAAAGACCAAACAGTGACACCTGTGACAGCTCATAAACATTATGGCCTGCAGGTTTTCAGAGAACAGAATTTTGGCATCTTGGAATTGGGACACGTCTTTCAAAGAAATGTGACCATGGCTAAAGTGGAGTGATCTACTATTACACTTGTGGTGAAAAATGCAAATTCGGTGGTATGATTTTTTTGAATTCTATCTCTCATGATAAGCTGTTTTCTGAAAAAGGAAACAAGTTGAAATAATCCTTGTCTGGTGTTATAAAACAACTTTTGATTCAACTCACAATTACTTTTTTTATTTTATTTTAAATAAAGTAAGTGTATTTCTGTTCAAAATAGGAAATGCCAGTTTTCACAGTGAATGATAATTTTTCTTAGACCACGCAATGTTTTAGCTATCCAGAAGATTAATTTTTTAAAAAATATGGATTAGCCTGAAATGATATCTTTGAGAAATTGTTTTGGGCGCTCAGCTCTATTTTCCAGGCTGCCACTACAGGCAAATACAGTTTTTAAGGATCCCTTGGCATGTTGGCAGGAACATGTTCTGCCCCCACAATGCTGGGACCGTTTTTGCAGCCCTCTGCTGTGCTGGTGGGGACTGTCCACCCACTCCCACCCTTCCAGAGAGGGCAACCGCGGGAGTGGGAGCCCCTTTTTGCTGGAGCCCTGTGCACCCCATCCAGTCGGGGTCGCAGTGCCCACCCCAGCACTGTCCATCTGCACCCTGGCTTTCACCGGTGCCTTCACCGGGGTCGGTGACAGCCGTGTCACCGCAGCTGGAGGCAGCGGCTGGTCCGGAGCCTGTGGAGCGCCGCGGTGGTACAGCATCCTGCGATCCCCGCACCTCCCGGGTCCGGGGCATGGCCTTCCACTGGGGCACCCACACCTTGAGTTTCCCAGCTCCATCTTGTGGTAAGCAAGGGTATCTCCACGTGGTAACAAATCGTGCTGAGCAAGAGAGGACATGGGGGTGAGGAGGGCTGAAGCTCAAGGCACTGATGCTCAGAAGCCTCTGCAGGCAAAAAAGAATTCAAGCAGCAAGAAAGATGATTTGACCCTGGTGAAGTCTCTGCTGGAGCCCAGAATCCAAAAGGTTGGAGATTTTTTGTTTATGCTTTTTTTTTCTGGGGTCTTTTTTCAGGTGCTAGAGCAGCCGTGGCTTTCCTGGAGTATGAGATCTTCAGCCTGTGCCCTCTGCACCCCTCCTGCTCTTGGCTGAGCAGCCATCTGGGAGTCTTTTGGGGTGCCTTGTGACTGCTTTTTCTCCTGACAGACAAGTAATTCCACTGTCTAGTCTCTGAGTGATGCCCAGAGCTCACTCTCTCTGCTCATGGCTCTGCTTGACTCAGGCCGACCAGAGATGAACACGGTGGGCTGTGCAGAGGCTGGCTGCTGCCCACAGGCACACTGCTGAACCCCTCTAGTTAAACCCTTCTGTGACAAGCTGGTTAAGGTCAACAATGATGTAAACAATAAGCCCTGGAGAGCCCTAATGCGATATTCACATTCTGCAGTAGCTCACATACCTGTAGACAAGGGAATAGTCAGAGGAGGAGCAGGGGTAAGAAACAGGAAGATCCTGCCCAAAACTATCCCCTGCCTTGCCCTTGCTGGTGGTTGTGCTGCTTCCCTGGGGGTCCTCAACTTATCCCTCTTATCAGTCTGAAGGGCCACCTCTGCAACATTTGTTGTATGCTTGGTGAACAGACTCACCTCACATTTGTGCTGACATCTTTGAAAAATGACTTTGATTCTCTCAGTATACTGTTTCAGTGATTCATTCTTTATGTGCGTTTACTCAGCGGACTTGAGTGGGGAAATAAGATTGATGCTAAATTTATATGTTAATTTTAATATTGAAGCTATCCTGTATTTGAAGAGTAAGATCAATTCTTCAATTTCATTTCTTACGTGATATTGCATATTGTCATTACTGGAAAATAAAATTATTTCTGAATGCATACTATCTAAACTTCAATTTTAGTGGACATATAACTCTGAAGCATCATTCTTCTCCCTTCCCTCTAATAAATAACTTAATACAGTATTTTAACATTCTCACACTATTCTGCCACTGGAATATAACAAAGACAGGTCTTTTCACCCTAAATGGTGTTTCTTAATGTGGTCCCTGCAGCATTCTACACTGTCACAGCCAGATTTCATGCATGACTCAGCAACTCCCTGCAGGCTGTTGCACTCACACTACAACAGGAATCTCTGTTAATAGTTGTGTCCTTCACTAGAGATAATTTCATTGATTTCTGCAATAGCAGCAGTGCTTGAGAGCCATAGCGACAGCCAGTCACCAAGCATGCCTTCATACAGGCTGAATCCTCACCATAAGTGGAGGACCAAACACTCAGAACATCATCAGTAAGCAGATCATGTGGAGGATGGATACAGCGCATCATATGGACAGGCAGATTTGGCATTTATAGGGTGAGACCTACTTGAACAAGGTCTGCTGCCAGAGACCAGGCTGTCCTGAAGCTACAACAGAAAGAAAATATTTACAACAGCTTGGGAGTGCGGTTTGGTACTTCAGGTTTTTGTAAGCTGTGCAGGAGATTAAGCTAAGATAGGTAGCAGGAACCTTTGCAAGATTACATCCTTGCTCTGCCTTTTAACCCCAGGAAGATTTTTCCCTGTCCATGAGGTAAAGATAAGTGCTACAAGGATTTAATTGTTTTTATATGATAATTCTTAAAAAGCCTCAGTGCTGTGTAAACAAGAGGGCAGTGTGTGGTGCAAGATTTTGTTTCTCATTTTTTCTCTCTGAGAGAGAAGCTTTCGTTTTTAAATGGCTGAGCTGTGACTGCCTTCAGCAGGACAGTTTCCCTGAAAAGCTCAGGACAATCCGGAGATAACCCTGAGCAAGGCACCATCATATAATGGTAAAAGGTTTTGAGACCTGAGGTAAACACTGCTTGGGTTCTTTCCATCCATCATGTTTCTGTGTCTATAGACTTCATACATTGCAACTTTCCCCTCTGCAACACCTAGCTAAAGCCAATAATCTTGTGATAAAATAGTTATAACTGCCCTTCTTTTACAAAAAGACAGTGAATACATGAGTTGTCAAAAGGCTGAGGAACAGTGAGAGAGCAGTATTTAAGACACAAAGAAGTCTATTCTTTCTTCCAAGTCTTGTGTGGCTCTGTCAGGGCTGCTTTCTCCAGGAAAGGTGAGCACACTCTGGCACTTCTGCCAGCATTAAGCATCTCAGGCTGGGGGCTGCAGCCCCCTCTGGAGTGGATGTGTGTCACAGAAGAAAGGCAGTGTCAGAGTGAGCAATGTGGCAGCAGCATGATGATGAAGGCATGCTTTGTTGCATGCAATGAATCTCAAACCCACTTTTGGAAGCAGCTTTCTTTGGAGCCTAGACCCTCTGCTTTGCCTGCACATTGCCAAGATTCATTCCTGCCACAGTGAATACAAACTAGGACGAGCAAGATAAACTTCACTATATACAGAAAAGTACAAAAGAGACATTGAAATACTCAGAAATACAGAGAGATATACTTCCTTGTTACTTGTCAAATCTAGATGTTTTTATCATTTTTAGGGGCTACATGATTGGTGTGGCAAGGGATGCAGAAGCAATCCTGATGGGGTATTGTACCTAAGGGAGTGTTCCTCTGCCTCTGCATGTTCATCTCTTGACTCACCAGGAAGAGTATCTGGAGAGTACTCAAAGCTGTTCACATTGCACAGTTAGCAGCTTCCTGGGGTACAGAAATCAGCGGGTCCTCAACCTGAACCTGCCTTTTCCTTAGTGAAATAAAGGCAGTGCTTACATATTATAAATACTGAAAAGCAACACTTTCTCAAGAGAAACAGTTCTAAACAACAGAAAATTATTCTGCATGGCTACATACTTCAAAACCCTTTTCAGGGAACTTTAATACCTTTCATGGATTTGGTCCAACTCACAGCCCAGCTAATACATTGTAGCCCAGCTATTACTATGTAGTGTAGTCATTAGTCATCATGGCTGGGCTTTGCGAACGAAGATTTGGGAAGGGCTCTCCCCACGCTTGCTGCCAGCACGTTGATGGCTAAAGAGGCTGATGCGAGATGGGCAAGTCCGGTTGCAAAAGGCACAGCAGAAAGTCTCCATAGGTGGTGTTGGTGAGGCACGGTTCTTTCTGCGTTGTCTTTTCTCCTCCAGACTGATTCTGCGTGTGTTCTCCAAGGAATCAGCAGCGTTATGGATGGTGTGTCTCCGTGCCTCCCAACTGGAGGCCAGAGTGGACCATTGATGGTAGTCAATATGGCCAAGTCTGAGGTATTGTTTCAGGGAGTCCTTGTATCTCCTCTTTGGGGTTCCTCTCTTGCAGCAGCCGGTGGCAAGTTCACCATAGAGCATGATCTTAGGGAGGCGATGATCCTCCATCCTGGAGACGTGCCCTGCCCAGCGCAGCTGCCTTCTCAGCAGCATGGCCTCAATACTGGTGACTGCTGCCTGTTCAAGGACAGACAC
>VWZG01012243.1:310559-325716 GCA_013396735.1 Grallaria varia
AACACAGTTTAATAATTGTAATAAAATATAGTAACAGTAACAATAGCTATTGTAATAGTAATGAAAAGGAGAGAGACAGAAGAATAAAACCCAAGAGGAGCAAGTGATGCACAATGCAGTTGCTTGCCATACACCTGCTGATGCCTGTTCTGTAGCAGCATTTAGTGACTGGGCATGACATTCTGTTATGTGGAAGGGCCTTGGGGCCAGTTTAGGTCAGTTGTCCAGGCCATACTCCCTTCAAGATTCTGGTGCACCTACTAGCTGGCAGAGCATGAGACACTGAAAAGTTCTTGACTTAGGTTTAGCTCAGAAGCGCTTATCCTAAAATATTGGTGTTTTATCAACAGTATTCTCATACTGAAATCAAAACAGAACACAGTACCATCTACTAAGAAGAAAATTCACTCTATCCCAGCTAAACCCAGAACACTGCAGTTTTATATCTAATATATATATATATGTGTTTCAAGTTGTTTATTGAAATCTCAGTCAACAGAAGAGTGACATTTCTATTACTATTTGGAAAAGTTTGATCCTTGAGTTCCAACTTGAATAAATGGTTTGCTTTGCCTAGCAAATAAGTCTCACTAGACTCAGCACTTGGCTACCCTTTCTTACTGTCACTTGTTCATGTCTTCCTTCAGTTCCATTAGTTATTTCACCCTGGAGTCAGTTTCCTTTCATTTCATGTACCCTGGGCTTTACTTCTCAGTCATCTTGAAAACTTGTTGCATCCAGATTTTTTTTCCTTTCTCCTCCCCTTTTCCTTTTTCACTTTTCCCTTTTCAAAATGCATAAAATCTGTTGCTCTTGAGGAGGATGGTTAGTGTCTTGGGCAAGATGGCATATACTCGCACAGCATGTGATTTTCCTCACACGTCTTTGCAGTGGTTGTGTAGCGCTCTTGTTTCTTTAAGACATAAGTTTCTCTAGGGCAGAAGTAGCTGCTTGTCATCATCTCCTGGTGCATCTGTGAAAACCCATGGAGAAGGGGCAAAGTCATTGCTCTGAAACCAGCACTTAATGCAAGGCAGCATCTTGCTGGCAATAAGTCAGCTATTAAAATATATTATGCTCCACTATGGTCTCTGATTCTTAAATACAATTTCTGTGGCATTTCTTGGGTGTATGGATGTCTGTATCTCTTGTACAGCGCTACTTGTTTGGGTACAAGATAGACTTTTGTGTTGTGCTTGTGGATGTCAGGTTACATTTCTCTTCTGCTTCCCTTCTGACCACAGTTTTGCCATGTGATTGTGGAACATGTCTCTTGGAAAGCTCAGCTTTGGGTTTTGGACCGGTGAACCCAGCACTGAACAGGGTGCTCCAGATGTGTCTCACAGGGGCTGTGTAGAGAGGAGGGATAGGCTCTCTCCATGAGCTACAGCGCTGCCAAATGCAGACCAGGATGCCCTTGGACATACTTGCCAAAGAGCACACTGCTGCCTTCTGGTCAACTCAGTGTCCACCAGGGCCACACTGACCCCGTACATGTCAGGAAGGACTTGAATTTCACAATCTTCTGTCATCTGCACTAGAATTAAATAAACTCTCCTCTGTTTAATTGTTACATATGAGATTCATGATGGAGGAAGAGCAAGAAGAACCTAGTCCCTGTGACTTTAAGTTGGCAAGCTCTGAAAAGAAAATAAATAAAATTAGTTGTAAAATTCTGAAAGCATAGCATCCACCATTCTGCATGTCTGAAAGATTACGGTGATGATAAAACTTCATCTCCGGCTCAAGATGAAGTTGTGTAGAGCACAACCAAAAATCTTTATGTTGGGGGGGGGTTGAGTTCCCTCAGCTTCAAACATAATGTCCCCCTCATTTCTCACTGTGCATTCCCGTATTACTCTTTTGTAAATAGACTGAGAAGATAGGAGTTATAGTTTAAAGTTACTTCCATTCTTACTGCATAGACTGATCTAGGATTTGAGTTCAGGAACAGAGGGCTTCATATTGAAACTGCTTTGCCATTATTCTGCCTCTAGGATGTGCACAGAGGGAGCTGATATCTTGGTCATTTTGGGAACTGTCTCTGTATGATAGAAAAGTCCAGAAAAAAGCAAGATGAAAACTGACATGAAGTAATTTCCCTAGCTATTGGTAGATGAACCCTGCCTGACTTCCGCCTTCTTCTTGCTGGCCTTTGAGAAAATGGGGGAGGGCAGCAGGGTCTTGTTAGAAGTCCAGCATCTACACACTTCCCACAGTGCCTACTCCAGCCGGGCAGGGAGAGCACAACCACAACCTGAGTGCCAGCCTGGCTACAGAGGGACAGCCAGCTGCTGTCACAGTTGGTGGGTGGGTGGCAATCAGTTTTGGAGCACACTGATGGAGGTTTTTCAGCCAGAAGTCTTTAGGTTTTTCAGACAGTGGAGTATCCCCCCATGCCAATCCACTTACCTACAAAGTTGCTGTGTCCTGCATGAGCAGCAATTCCAGACTAACAGCTTGCGGATGTAACAGTAAGGGGGCATGATCTGCTGGGTATGGAGGCTTTAGACAGAGCCTCTGCAATGCAAAGAAGTAAGAGGAAAAACTTTTGGGGATGAAACTCTTTCCTTCAGTCCATTAAATTCTTTGCTCAAAATTACTTTGCTCAGAGTGGCTCAGGGATTTTGAATTAAGAACAACTGAGAGTAAACCCATGGGGCGGTGAGCATTATTTCTAATAACTTAACCTCAAAGTAGTGATGGTGTAGCTTACCATAAAGAGTTTTGAGTCTAACAGAAGAGGATATGAGCAGAAGGTTATGCTGAGTGCATGATCTTCTGTAATTTATGGCAGCTGGTAATAAGTCCAGGCTTACATAAAGGAAAGCATACACATGTTAGCAATGGGGTCCCTGCAGTAGTGTCTTGATTCACCTTCTGGTGTTACTCCCGCGCAATGTGCTCAGGGTTGTCTTGTTTGTGAGAGTAAGATGGGAAGGGGCAGGGGGGATCTCTGCAGTGCAATAATAAAAGTCAACTAATCTTTGTATCTGCCACTTCTTGCTGCTCACTGCACACACTTCAGCATCAAAGCACATGGTTCATTTGGCTTAATAACATTCCAGCAGACACATGAGTAGTGGAAGACTGTCATGTGTTTTCTTAGCTGTCTTTGCTGTAGTTTTTCTTGGTACTCACTTTGACACCTGCAAATACGAATAAAGCCCTTCTGCAAGAGACACATTGGTTGAAGCCAGGATCCCTACAGAAGGCTGTCTTTGAGTTGGATTCTCTGTAACCCAATGAATAAAAGTAGAGTTCCTCCTCTCACTCTTTGTCTGGATATAGAGACATCTGTATGGTGTGTCTTCTTTACCCAATATACTATATCTGTGATGTTTGTTGAACTTGCTGTCCTTGAGAATGCTGCTGTCTGCAAATGAATTGAAATAGTTTCCAAAGTGAAGTAAAGTAGATGCCATTTTTTTTGGAAATTGGATTAAACCTACATTTGTTCTCATGTGCTTTCCCTGTCATTCTCTTCCATGCAGTTAATCCTAGGTACCTTCTTGAACTCCTTCCCTTCATGTCACAAATTATATCCCTTTCTGTCTAGGACATACCAATGACTCTTGCAGCATAAGTGCCTAGTTCCTTGCTTTCCTTCACAAGAGGCAGCAGTTGAGTATCTGCAGTACTTAAGATTGGGTTGTTTTGCTGCAAAACAGCCTACCACAGAGCGACTTGTTGAAGCTTTCTACAAAGCAACCAGATCAGCATGCTTGTGTGGAAGTTGCAAAACAAACAAGGAATAATAAATATATCTCCTGCTGCGAAATGCCACATGTAGATGAGGATAATCCATTCATTAGGTTCTGAACACAAAGTCTCACCAGAGAGTATCATAAATCCATGTGATGTCCCTGAATGCTGGATTTTTCATTTGGGCATATGAAGAAACAGAAAAATGTGTCAAATGAAAATCACATGTACTCCAAATCAGCTCCATAGCACTGGAAGCTGGTAACATCTGAAAGTGACTAGGTAAAACTGACACACAAAGATGTGCTCTGAGCCAATTTACAGCAAAGGGTAAAGATCATACAGCATCTGAGTCAAAACAGGGTAGGCACTACTCCCTAGTGACTGTACATCCAAAGAGTCTCTCGTGTACTGATTATACCAGAAAATGTATGGAATACATTGCAATTGTGCATTTTCCTCTGACATGTTATTTCAGAAAAGACCATGAGAGTAGGATAATACAGGGCTCAGTATTTCAAACTGCAATCATAACTGTCCCAATTTCCATTGTTGTCAAAGATGAAGCAGAGATGTTTATCTCCACACAGCCACTTGTTAGAAGACACAAGTATTCTGACAGAACGGACGTTTTCAGAAGAAACATTTGTCAGGTTTTCTAAAACACTGTGCTTTCTGGTACTTGTTTAGTGTTAATGGCTGAGCCCAGAAGGCAGGCCTCCAAAATGCTTGTATGGTGCATTCTGCAGTTGCATACTTGTGCATGCTTAAATGGAAGTGGTTATCTTCAAACTGTTGTGAGCAGGCTCCCCAGAGAACTGGTCACAGCACCAAGCCTGACAGAGTTCAAGAAGCATTTGGATGATACTCTCAGGCATATGGTGTGACACTCGGTGTTGGTCCCATTGCAGGACCCTTGTGGGTCCTTCCAAACTCAGCATACTCTGTGATTCATTTGCTCAAGAGCTTCCAAATGTGGCTTAAATCTTCAAAGGAAAAAAAAAAAAAGGCTCAGTCCTATGCCTGATGTTTTACTATGCAGCTGATCTGATTAATTACTTCCTAGAGTTATTTTGAACTGTTCTCTCCTTGCTGTTGCTTTTTATGGAGGAAATGCATTTTTGTGTTAAGCAAATAAACTACAATGTTTGAGAGATTAAAACCATGAGGCAAAAAACGGAGGTACATTCCGAAACTCGGACTTGCAGTTTCAGGGAAAATGAACGTCATCTGCAGTGTCATCCACTGTGCATCTTACTGCTAAACAAAGCATTGAAAACAAGATATAATGAATATTGGGACTGATGTTTGGACCAAAAGGAAGGCTGGAAAACCTGCATTCAGCAAATTCAGGTGATGGTACCTGCATGTAAGAGAAAGTCAGCTAACTTCTGCCAAGCCATCTTTAGAGCACATTGATGTTGGAAATATCTTTCTGCTTGTTAAATTCTGCCAGATTTTAAATGGCTGAACAAAATGTGTCGTTGGTGTGGTAAGTATAATAATTTCCAGCACTGCATGACATCTTGCTTTGGCAGGGAGACTTGAAAAGGGGCAAAGTTCCCAGTGATCTGGATCAATGTATGGGAATCCGAAGTCACCTGAGCACTTGGTTTGGTTCTCACCAAAGCTACTGCTGAAACACCTTCTCCAATCTTCACTTGCAAGGTGTGAGAAGAGCACTCTACAAACAAAGATGAACAAGATGTGATGGGGTAATGCTGTAGTGTCAGGAGCCCTGGTGTTATGAAAACTTTGTCAAAGCCCTAGTTAATAATGCACTGGTTTCTGGGTGTGGAGAGGAAAGGATGAATCCAGCAATGCAGCTGCTGTATGAGAGTGTCTGCTTGCCAGGCTAGCAGCCTGATGTGCCACTTCTTCCTGCTGGGAAGAAGCACATGCAGACTAGTAAATTCTTAAAAATGGAAATATTCACTTCTAACTATATAGATAACTGTATATGCATTAATAAAATTATGCAAAGCCCTTCCCTTTCATCCAACTCATATACAGGTTTCCAGAGCCCTGATAATCTTCCCACTCAGAGGCAGCACAGTATGCTGTGTCCTGCCTAACAGCAGAGACCTCACTGTGGGCTATGATTTGGGAAAGCTGGTTCACTTTTTTGGTCCCTTCTCTACGGCCCCTTACAGAGGGTAGGGATACCTTCCTAAGACTGGCGGACTTCAGTGGCAAACTGTGGATCCTTTCTTGCTCTGATAACTCAAAGTACTTTGTAAGGACACCAGCTAGTCCTATCCCAAGAGGAGGTCCTCCAGCAGATTGAGGGGAGAGCAGACCCTTTTGGTTATCCTAATTTTGGGTGGTTTGTGGGGAGCAGCAGGGTGAAGCAGACTGCACTAGTGTCCAGAAAAGATCACTTGCCCTAAGCTGTCTTTAAATAGCTGTGAAGAACACCTCACCAGAGGCTTCAGTGGAGTGTGGAGGCTGTTCTTGTAGTCTGCCAAGCATCACACCTGAAAGCAGAGCCACATCCAGACACCCAACACAGACATTTCCACTCTCTTTTCTCACTGCTAACCCACACTCCCTGTGGTAAAGTAACCTTAACAAAATATAATAAAAACAAGCTTCCATATGCTGTAATCACTAGAGATATTCCCTCTCAAAAGGGACATGTACATGAAGAGAGTGACGGACAAGCCAGGGATAAGAAAAGAGCCATGTGAAATCACTTTAGCATGTGGCTGCTAACACCAACATCCCAAACATTTATTACATGATGCTTGGTGATGTAGTCTGGCCTTCAAATGCTTTGCAGAGTTAGCAGATGGACAACCAGGCTCCTGATAAGAAGCCTGGCTTGGAGCTGACTGAAACATGCTGCAAAATGTGCAGAGCTCAGTGACATTTCTTCAGGACTCACCTTAAAAGCAGCAAGCTGAATGGTGAACCCTCAATGAACTTTGACTGAGGTGTTTACTTTGGTGTAATCAAGTGACTGGAATAATAATAATGATAATCATCACCTTTGCTGTTGCAATATAATTGCAACAAAAGCTAGTTAGATACTCTCAAAGCTCCTTGGAAGAACTTCCTTATAATTTACACCCCATGGCTGAAATACAGATCCTGATACATGGTACCATACATCTGTTCTCCTGACTTTTTAACCATGGAGTGCTAGTTTATTGCTGAGCTTAAGGATAAAAGAAGCAAGAAATGAAAGTAAAAGAAAAAAATTTCCTCTCTACTAAGTACATTCAGATGTCAGCCTCCAAAAGCCCTATACCGTGTTTCATTCCCAGATTATTTTACCTTCCTGCTTATTGAGGCAATGTTGTTATCAAATGGGTTTAATCACAAAAGGGCTGGATTTTAGAATGGGGGAATGTTATTTGCAGGAATCATCAATAAAGTAAATTAAAATTAGCTGCAGTGTATCAAAGTGTCGTAACTTCCAAAAGGACAGATTTGTGAAATAACTGTTATTGAGTCTACCATCAGCCCTTGCTTGAATGAAGGCTTTCAGGAATATCAAGGCTGGAGGTGGGAAGGCCAGCAGTGATTCATGCCACACATGAACACACACCTGCTCTGAAGAAATAATGTACTGTGAGTTGATGTCTAGAGGGAAATATAGTTGACCATAGGACAGTGTTTTGAGTTTGTATCATCTTCCAGAGTGAAAGAAACTAAACTTCCCAAGAACAAACTGTTTACATGTCCATGTCTAGTTTTGGCTAGGGTGTCCTTGCTAAAAGGGTGCAGAGGCTTGTCCTCTGCAGGTTCCTACCTCAGAAGGTGTTCAAATATGGCACTTACCCGGACCCATGTCAGATACTCACTACACAAGAGCACTCAAGTGGGTATTTATGTCTTGTTGGGCAATACTTTGTTGAAAGTGATAGAGTTAACCGGCCTTAAATTGGTTCAGTTTAGCCTAAAGAGCATATACAAGCCAGATTTCAGCTAGATTTAACCTCTTTCTACCAGTTTCAGAGACAGTCATGACTTTAATGACTTTTGTAATTTTACAATACCTTGAGGTTGCTTCTGATTCAACAGGCAGTCTGGGACCATGCCATTTCACTTCTTTTATGGAGCACTTGAGCACCTCAGCAGAAGCCTTACGGTCTCACAGTAGACTCAGAGTGGGTATGCATATGCTTAAGTTTGAAACTAAATTAAAAAAACCTAAATATTATTTGATGGGCTCCTTTTTAGTATACAGAGCATCTTCTTTCTGCTCTTCTCTCTCTTCTTACTTTCCTGAATGTCATTTCTCCTAGAATACAGGAATTGCTGTAGCTGCTGTAACTCATCTGACAAAAGCACAGGACAATGTCCCTTTCTAACCACACTCCTCAGGTTTTATTTGTAATTTAGAGCAAAGATCATGGGGAAATAATTTTGTGCCACTAAACAACATTTATGTCAGGCAAACAAATTCAACCTTATGATTTTGTTTTCCGTCTGTTCCTCTGCAAGCCACTTTCCTTCCTGTAGCCTCCTACATTTCTTGGAAGAGTCTGACAAGACAAATCCCTATTCTTAGCTCTACTTTGTACAGCTATGGTAGCCTTAACAGAGAAGGATAGACTCTGGGGGCTGTCTTTATTACAGAGCTACATTCAGAAATAGGTTAGTCACTCAAATTGTGGTAACAAACAAAGTATAGAAGTGGGACTTGGGACTATTAAGCTATCTTTTGCCCACAAGTAACTTTTAAGGGCTCTTGAGGGAGGCAGTGCAACCAGTGACCTACTGGGGGAAAAACCGGGAGATGTTTAAAAGCACTTTAAGAAAGCTGTATGCACCCATACTCTAGCTAGGCACTAAGGGTTCCCTCATGCTTCCCTGTGTGCACTGGCCGGCAGTAAGAGAGCAGCAAATAATCTCCAAAAAAGATTAGAGTGTCACAACCGAAATGTCTGGGGCAGGAATTTAACTTCTTGATGCCTGCTAGCACAAGTATCAGGCAGTAGACTGTGATTCATTTCCCTGTGGTGTATGCAAACTGTGTCACAGCATGTGACCAGACAGCCACAGGGAGAGAAAGTTAAACAGGCCTGAAGTGCAGCAGCAAATCTTTAAAATAAACTGAAGGGATAACATAGTTCAGAGAGCATCTCTGCTGTTCCCACTCCATCACTGCCAAGATAAGGAGTTATATGCAGACTTCTCATGGTCTCTCCCTTAACATTTTCCTGGTCTTCAGAGTCTCTTCTGCACATTATCAGAGACTATCTAAGCCTGCTTCTTCCCTCTCCACCCTGAAATATTCACTGGTCCCTTGTCAAGGGCACACAGCTTATCAGGTCCCTCTGCCTGAATCAAAAAATGTGGTGGCAGTGGTCACCACCAAACTAGGCAAAGGAACTGATATATAAAATATAGTCATTTGGATTTGTAGTTGGCACCTGTGGACTTGGCTTTGGCAGCTGATAAATCACAGCAGGGATGATGAGCTTCTTACTCTTACTAGGTTCTGTAGACAGACAGCACCAGAGCAGGATCTGTCCCTCAGATGCTCCCCCTGCTCATAGTGCTCACATTGCCTTGGCTGACAGAGAAAGGAAATGTCAAGTAGCCAGGGATGGGGTGTGTACAGCTGATCTCTTAGGTAAACTTCAAACTGTTCTATAAAACACAAGGCTAATGCTGATAGTCAGTAAGGGGGAGAAAAGAGAACAACCATCTTCCTAAGAGCTGTTGTTCCTGACAGCTTAGATACGCTTCTTACAGAGCTTGAGCAATTGTTATAACAACAGGTGATGATGAGGAGTTCTTTGCTGCTGAGCAGTCTTTCACCAGCTCAGTATGTGGTTGAGGTACCACATATTCCCTTTGTTGCTACTATGCTAAAATATCTGTCCCCCTTCTGGTTGTGCAGCCGCCCCTTACTCAGTGGTGTCCACCCTCCATGCTACTAGCTTGCTTCCTCCTCTGACTATTCCAACACAGGATCATACCCTCACCCTACTGCCTTCCAGCTCTCCTCAGGCACATTTTGTCACAACCACATTCCATGCATCAAGCTTCTTCATCACAGAAATCTTAAAACCAATCTCTGATGGGAGTTCCTAATGCAAGGGTTTCTGTATGGGGGCAAAAGATGCTCCTCTACGTCCACTTCTATGCTGTCAATAGGCTGCTTGACTAATACTTTCCCTAGCCAATACTGTTATTTCCCTCTGTGATGTTTGCACTTGACATCCTTGAGACATAAACTATTGTTGAAGTCTGAAATGAAGATTGGACCTAGCCACACTTAAGTTCCATCAGCAGTTTAGAAAGAAGGTGTCCACTCTGAATTTCATGACTCAGTGGGAGGGTCTCTGTTACCCTTTCACGCCTCTGGCCTCTGTGTAAATAATTGTAAATTGATTCCAATTCAATGTACTTTTGTATGTTTCATTCATCTAGTAAGTAATAGATTGGACCTTGCTATCCAACTTTGATAAATTGCTTTTTTATAAATTCATGATAAAACCATTTTTGCCAAGACCTCTGAGAGTTATTCTTTAAGTGACCTAACTTACTCCTTTGTGACACTCTCAGAAATTTATTTACTTACTCAAAGGCTTCTTCTACATCGTCTCAGTTCAGCAAGTTGTGCTCAGCTGAGCCTTAAGCCCACAAAAAGACTTGTCTTATTCCCTGACATATACTTTCTTCCTTTTGGTACTAATTGTATGATTCAAGTTTGAAAATGTGTGTCTTTTTTAACTAAGGCTGTAGGACTTGAGTTCATTATATCATCCTCCTCCTGTGAGCTTTCCATGCCAGGTGTGAGTGAGTCTCCTATACATCACAAGTAATCTGACTTCGGCAAATAGCATGCTTCCATGCAGATGAGCACGGGGTTATGAAGACACATGAAGGCATGATTTGCAGGCTGGCAGTGCCAGCTGTGCATCTGTTTCTTGTGTTCCTGCCCACTGAATTTGCCTTTACCCTTTACAGCTGCTGTTGTGAACCAGCAGGTCACACTCTGGATGGACTTGTCTGTGTGAACACTGCAGACACACTCCCAGCCTAATGGCATTCACACAACTGTTTAAAACTCCTGCTTTATGCAGGGCCACGGTTATTATATGTGTAAAGCCAGCTTTCAGCCTACAGCCCTTTCTCTACAGTGACATTTTCTCATTGTGATTAATACCATGATCAGCTTTTCTTGCTGTAATAAAGCTCAAATTTGTGAACAGACAGTCTGCTTCCCTCTTCTGATACGTGTGATCTGAAGGCATAGTCATCTGAATCTTACGATAATCTTCGGTCAGGTCTTAAAATGTTTTCTGCTATTGCCATCCAATGTAACTGTATTTTGAATAATGATGCCATGATGCTTGAAGGGACATAGATTTGGGAGAAAATAACTAATCAGCAGTCACCCTTCATTCTGCACAAATACACGCACTGAAAAAATCTACAAATCATCTTTCAGTTTGTTTAGGTGATGAACCACCCTCAGAAGCATTGCTTTCTCTGCATTCACTCACCGTTTATGAACTCATAAAACAACAACAAATTGCTAATTCTCAACAGCCATGGAGAGGCAGAAGAGTGGTTTTCTCTCTTACATTCCATTTGAAGACACCATCCAAATTTTTTTTTTCTTTTTTATTTTGCAAGTTCACGCGTTCTCAGTCTTACGGCAAGCCATGAATCAGGGCAGACTCCTCCTCTCCCGCGCAGTTCAAATCAGAGATTCGAGTCCGTTTTGCGGCAGCTCCCGGGTGTTCGGGATGGATGCGACCAGTCTGCAGCGCAGCTGTCGGACCTTCTGCCCTCGCTGCTCTCCTCCACTGGCGGCAGAGCGGTACTGCCTGCATCCCTGCTCCGACCCTCTGCTAAAGCCTTCCTGAAGCATCCATTAGCGGCCTGCAGCATTACTATTTCTCTCAGTGCCCACTAGATGACGCCTCTGATTTTAACAGGAGCTTGCAACTATAAAGTGGAAGACTTCACAGCTTCGCTCTTTACGTTCCACATTCTGTGCGTGTATGTGCGTGTGTGACGAAAGAAGTATCGAGAGTAAGAAAGACCGGAAAAACTCTTCACTGCTGTGTATTTTCAGGGACTGTGAAGCTGCAGAGATGTATTTTGTGACTTTCTCACCTCGTGTCTCCTGGCTTGTGAAACACCAGACTGTACAGTGACATAGTTACATAACCTATTACAAATGCAATGCTGTTGACATGTGCAATCTGAACCAAAACTGAAAAAGGAGAATAATACTGAAAAACAGCAACAACATCAGCAAAAAGGTGCCTTACTGGTATTCCACATTGTAGTGTATGCCTTGTGGATGTATGATAGAATAAAGAAAATGGATGATGGAGTCATGAGCTGGCAAAGTTCTCTAGCTCGTGATATGCCCCGGAAATGTATGCAGCAGAGCTAAGTTAAAGCCGTAGTTAAGGAATAGCAAAGGACAATCCTTTTCACCTACCTGCCTTTTTTTGCATTTAGTATATTTGAATCTATAAAATCAAGACAGGATTTTTTAAAAAAAACAACATAGTGCAGTAAAGTCTGGTAAATACAGACCATAAAACTAGATTGACTAGTCATTGTGACTAGTTACAGCAAGTTCATTTATTTAAATTATCTTGATTGGTTTATAACAGGCAATTACAAATTCTTCCTCTAGGAGCAGGTGCTCCTGCTTCATTTTGTTATTCCTGTTCTGAAAGCGACATTGTGAATGTGGGCGGGGAAAATTAGAAATTTTATACAGCAACGTGTTCCTATGCCTGTACAATATAACCTTCAGTTTGTCAAAGGCTAAAGGTGAAATCCTGGCACTTGAAAGTTGAAGAGTGTGCTGGCTGTGGGAGGAGTCTGCAGTGAGAAACACAGCATAAATGGCATGTGGCTGTTTGCTCTGATGGACTTGGGCCAGTCCCAGGAGTGCTTCAAAAAGAACAGAGAGGAAAGGTGGGTTTTATTCAAAAGGAAGTAAGTGATCATGATGCTAAATAAAATAAGCAGTCACATATACCATAATTTCAAAGATATTTTCTGAAAGGTATTAATTTCCAATATATTAGGAGAATCCAAAACAGTTTTCAGGTTAACCTTCCATGGCTTTTCTTTTTTAACCCCAAGACAGTTGAACCTGTCAAATATTTTCTGTCCTGATTTCATTGTCAAACCTCCTAGGAACTTCAGAGATGTCAGTTAGGACCACTGTTGGCCAGTAATCGAAGAAGCAACAGTGCTATTTGATTAACTAGACATTTTTACTTCTTGGTATGTGTGAATTATACTGAAAATGCCTGGAGAGTTTTAGACAGCCTCAATTAACCCAATTTCATCTCCTACGCTACCAGTTATTGCTACTAATCAGCACTTTTACTGGTGTTTACAGCCTCTTCTGTACTGCACAGAACTCTTTCTAATGTGAAAACAGTAACAAGCAGGCAAATTGCCCTACATCTCTCTGAAGGGCAAAAGTGTTCAGGACCTCCTTATGCATTAGGAAGAAGCAAGAATGGGCATGCATCCAGCATTTTTCCCTTCCAAAAATGCATCTGAACAGCTCAGGACACCATATCACTTTTTACCTTCTGAGTACAGCAAAACATTACAAAGCCCTTGCATTCACAGTGTAGACAGGCTCTGACTTGTGATTCCTCGGATCTGTCTGACAGATTTCCCTTCTAGACTGTGTTACGTACCTTTCTCTGCAAAAATGTCTCAGTGAATCCAGGGATTCATGGAGGGGAGGAAATGTCTAGACCATGGACTGAATTGCTTTTCTTTCCCCTTAGCTGGGGAGAAACTGGATAGAAGTGAATGTGATGTACTAACATCCACTCCCTGTGCTCACTGCCCTGGAACATGACATGGGCAAGGCAACATTCCAATCTGCAGTTGTTTAAACATGCTGTCTAGTACGTTGCTTGACGCAGCATGCTTTCTTTGGTTAAACAAGAGTTATAAGCAAGCCTGCTAGACATGATTTCCCCCATAATTAATTTTTTTTTAATATTCTCCTGCAATAGCATTTGAACTATTTTTGCCTCTGGCTAAAGAGACAAGCTGAATTTCTTCATCTCAAAGTGGCGTCTAAGATATAGCTGGACAGTAATAAACCTGTTTTAAAAGCTTGAACTCAGTCATGCAAAGCAGGAAGCAAGTTGCATAGCCTTAATTTTGCTTCCAGTTCAGGGACTGAGCACCCTGTGGCCATGTGCAGTCCATAGGTGATGTGGAAAAGCAGTATTCTTGCTGTGCCACGCAAGGGTGGTGGGTTGGGTTAGAACTGGAACAAGAGCTGAATACAGCTCTGCGTTGGGTCAGTTATTTGTCTTCTCATTGCCAAACATGAACAAACCTGAGCATGAAAAGCTTGGCAAAGTTGTTACACATAGACCACATCTGGTGCATAAACTGTCTTCCAGAAAGCTCATTACGGGGCTGTAGAGTGACTCCAGAGTTGTTTTACTGCAGAAAATGGTGCTTTGCTGAACAGAACTCCCCTGGAAAAGGGATCAGATCCAAGGTGAAAGGATGGTGGGTTCTCATAATAATTTTTTTGACAAGTTGTTATGGAAAAGATTTCTGCTCTGGGGTGGCATGAAAATGACTTATTTTTTGTCTTCTTCTGGGGTAGTCACACTTACACTGATGTGCTTGGTGTCTTAAGTTTCCACAGGAAACACGCTATTCCTCTTCAACAGACCCATTTATAGCATATAAGATTGGTAAATCCCAAATGTGTAACGCTAACCAGAAAATTTGAGAGGCCATACTGGAAGCACTGACTAGGAGCCCTTACACCTGGATGTCCCTCAGGCCATCTTTCAGACCACACCCACAAAACCTCCCCCACAACAAGCTTGATACTCTCCAATTTCATCACATTCATGTCCATTCTCTCATTGAATCTAGAAAGAAGACCAGGAATAATATATTCACCAATTCTTAATTCATGTTAAATATGTTCTCATGTGCTTAAGTTCTTTGAAATCACGGGAGAATTTGTGTGAAAATGTGTTGTTCAGCATAGATAAGAAAGACAGAATAAGGCAAATAAGATGAGTTGCAGTGTTGGTTGTGTACCTGCTGCCTTCTGCAATGACATGCAACCACAAAGCATTTAAAGATGCTTTAAAACCTGAATTTCTTCTCCACAGACAATCCCCTGTCATGGGGGAGAAGCTTGCATGCCCTTATGAGGTTGCAAGCTATGCTGGCGGTGGTTGTGCCTCCAGTAGGGTCTCCCATGCTAGTCAGGTCTCAACTGAAGGGTCACACAAAGTGTGTCCACGGGCAGGATGGGCTCGCCGGCCTCCCGGCAACCATCCTAGGAGAAGGACAACCCTAACTCCAAACCCGGGCAGATGGAGCTCGCTTAGCCCTGTAAGGCCATCCATCTAAGAGAAGGATATTCTAACTAAACCTACATCCTGAGGACTTCGCTGCCACCATCCAAACTTGCTGGGTCCTGGCAAATGAACCTGAGGACTAAAGG
>VWZG01012244.1:0-26662 GCA_013396735.1 Grallaria varia
TGGGCCGGAGCCAGAGCCGGGCTTAGCGCAGCGCTGGGCGATGGGAACGCGCCGAGGAGCCAAAGGCAGAGCCCCGGGACCGGCAGAGCCCCCGGGACCGGCAGAGACATCGGGACCGGCAGAGACATCGGGACCGGCAGAGACATCGGGACCGGCAAAGAGGGAGCGGCAGAGCCCCTGGGACCGGCAGAGCCCCCGGGACCGGCAGCGCAGGGCTCTGCCTCTCCCTCTGCTGCAAAAGGCGGCGGTGCCCGGCACAGAAAGGCACCCCGGTCAGCCCTGCACGCGTGTGATCCCACCGGAGTCATGCATGATCCCACCGAAGTCACATGTGATCCCACCGGAGTCACACGTGGTCCCACCGGAGTCATGTGTGATCCCACCAGACTCATGTGTGATCCCACCAGAGTAACGTGTGATCCCATCGGACTCATGTGTGATCCCACCAGGGTAACGTGTGATCCCACCTGAGTCATGTATGATCCCACCAGAGTCACCCATGATCCCACTGGAGTCACGTGTGATCCCACCAGAGTCACCCATGATCCCACTGGAGTCATGTGTGATCCCACTGGAGTCATACATGATCCCACCAGTCATGTGTGATCCCACCGGAGTCATACATGATCCCACCAGAGTCACATGGGATCCCACCGGAATTCCATAAACATCATTTTCATCCCTAAAACAATTTTCATGTTTTTCACTCATGAGCTTCTATTTTCTTGCGAGCATTTATTTGACCTGAACACACCAAGATGACACCTGATCCCAGGGCACGAATGTGACAAGAGCCAGTACACGAAACTGTGCCCAGGGAAAACCCATAGCAGGGAGGGTGGGCAGAGGGTTGCTGCCAACCCCAGTGGACTGTGGCTCATTCCCTCAATTATTTCTTCGTGCCACCAAGAGCAGAGAGGCAGAAACCCAAAGCCCAAAGCCCTCCAGCAGCAGTTCTGGGCCGCCCTGGACACGCTGCCCCCAGGACACCATGATGGTGCCTGGGAGGAACAGGGCTAGAGAGGTCTTAGGGGCTTCCCATCACCTCAGGGACCAACAACAGCAGCTCTCCCAGCCCTTCCTGAATCCACAAAATAAATGGAGGAACTAGAACAGAATAAAAAATTACAAGTTAACACGCTGCTGCCCAGATCCTGCTGGCAATGCCCAGCAACGGATCGAGCAAAATTCAGGAAATATCACCAGATGCTCAAGTGAATTTGATGTCACTTATTCCCAGAGCTCAGCTGCTCTCACAACATCCATCCCTTCCTTTTCCCCAGCACCAAAGACATTCCAGGGACAACCCTCCCAAAAGCCACTGACTCACATGTGGGGCCACAGTTCTCAGCACCGGCTCGGGAAGGAGCAAGGGGCAAATAAATCCAAGATTTTACAATCAGCGCTAAAATAAAGTGTTATTTATAAAATAAGATATTACAGTACATAATGCCATGACCCCACCGAGCTGCGAGTTGGGAACGTTAGGAGGTTCATATTTACACAGGAACAGATAAAATTAACTGCAGGTGCCTCCCTTCCCATGGACAGTGACTTCCAAAAACAACACACTTGCGACAACACAGAGGAAGCTCTTCCCACTGACATTTCTCAGGAAAACCTTACAACTCTTATCTCCTCCATCAGTAAGGGTAAGAAAAAAAAATCTGTTTCTCCTCCCAACCCTTTCACAAATTACGTGCTCAACTGGGGCTCCACGGAATGTCTCCAGTATTCCAAACTGGGGCCGGTGTTCCCAGCTGGGAACAGCCAGCACAGCTAAAGCCAGAGGGGATGCTGGTACTGTTGTGCGGATGTGTGGGGTCAGCAAACACCAGTTTAGAGAAGATAAAAGGGTCTGGAGTCCTGTGCCACCTCGTCCAGGCACGATAGTGGAGCACTCAGAGGCCCAAGGAAGGAGTTGTTGAATGGAGATAGGGGGAAAGGTTGACTTGGGTTGTTTACAGAGGAAAAGGGCAGATAAGGGGAGATCTCTCCAGAAGCACAGTCCCCTCTGTGCCAACCTTCTGCTGTTTAGACTGGGGAGGAATTTATTATCATCTGCAATACACCTGCTGGTGGGGCATTTCTCTGGAAATACGTAATTACCCCTTGGTGAATTGTGGCAAGGACTATGGAAAACGTGCTAAGAGGAGCTCACACAGACCTGCACACCCGTAACATCCAAAATACATGTGTATCTAAGTCATCTCAGTGTGATGAAGCCCAGAGGGAGCCACCCATGGCAATGGACCCCCAAAGCCTCTGGCCACTCACTCCTCACCTTCTCAGGAAGCAACAACCTCTGCAAATGAGCTTCCCCAGCTCCACACCGAGGGCACAACGTCCTCAGTGCCTGTGCCCAGGTGTACAGAGCCCTGTGTGAACTCAGATCTGATGTCTGTCCCCCAGGAGACAACCCAACTACCAGCTCTTATTTTTGGGGACAGGACTCCTTAGGCTTCAGCCCTCTAACAAGTCCCTCACCTTCTTGTACTGAACTTACAGGACAGGCTCTCATTTTGTGGATTTTCTAGACCTTTCTGTTTGTCTCCCTTGAAGGTTTTCACTCCTGCTCTCCTCCGTCACCCCAACTCTTCTCCCACTCGAGTATCCCTAATATTGCCCAGTCAGATCAAAGACCCAAGAAGCATTTTCCTTTCGTGTGTTTTAAGCAGTGCATGTGGTGTTTGCACCACGGCTGCAAGTCTCCCATGAACTCCCCTTACACAGCAAAGCACCTCCAGCTGAAAGAACCAGAATTAACAAAGAAATTAAAAGGCAAGGCTAGGTGTGTTTTCATTCTCCTGTGAATCAGAGACAAACAACCCCCAGAAATCAGGCTAAAGCTGCTGGCCATCAAGCTCAACCTCCCAAAACACGGCATTTGATGTGAAAACACAGCAGCACTGCTAAAGGAGGGACAAGTGTCCCAAAGTGCACCCCAGGATAGCCACGAGAAGCTGTAAATGCTTTACCCAGAGGCTCCAACAGTGCTGCTGTGCCCTTCTCTGGCAAGCAGGTCGAGACTGCTCCTTGTACTTTGTGTTCAGAATCACACGGGAGCTTAGCACAGCGGAGGGATCAGGAACAGCCACCCACCTCTGCTGGCTGCCTGGTTGTTATTTAACACGTAAAACCCCAAAATTGACACCACATCCTCAGGCAAAGCCTGGAGGGCACAGACAGTCATCTCTGTGGGTAATACCCCCTGCAAACCCACACTGACTCCAGGCTTTGGTGCTGCCGCTGCCTTGGATGGCTTAGAATCGAAGGCACCAGCCCAGCTCCTGCCCCTCAGGTGCCCCAGCACTGCCAGACCAGAAGTTGCTGAGCTTCAGCCCCTCCCTGGGCTGCAAAAGAGCCACTGAGTAAAACTTGTCCCCCTGCAAAAAGGAGCAGGAACCTCCGGGGAACACAGAGGTTTGTTAAGGAGGAGGTCATTTTAAACTCGTTTGTACATCAGCTGCCTCCTGCTGTACTTGATTCTGTACCTCAGAAGAGACAATTTGTAATTTAGACCAAGACCAGAATCTTTAATGTTAATTTGGGCCATTTTCCTGTGAGGCTTTGGTGGTAATTTTACTCCCAGCAATGAGGTTGTTTTCCTGTTGTTACGGTTTGTTAAATTTCAATCCTTATTACAGCCAAAGGATTTGGTGTTATCATTCAACGGTTGATGCCACCTGGGAGCCTCATGAAAGCTTCCTGTTAATATTTAACTACATATTACTCTCCAACGTACAGCATCTTGTAAACATCCCTGTTCCCTTTAACCTACTCCTGCCAAACCTGCTCCCTCCCTGGGATCCCGGAAGACCCAGATCACAGGGAAGTGCTCCAGTCAGCCACAGATGTCCTAAAACAGGAGAGATCTCTATTTTGAATACAGATCTCCTCTCTCTGAACCAGCAGGATGTGAAACCACCTTCCTTGAATCAGTGCTGGGGGCAAATGTCTCATCACACCAATTTCTTTCTGAGTGATGGGCAGCAGGGACTGACCACAACAAGGAGCCGGCAGGTCAGTGAGAGAAGGTGCTGCACCAAGACAAGCCCTAAAAAAGAAGTACAGTGGAGATGTGTCTTCATGCCAAGCTGGAGCTGTGCCAGGGGCTTGGGATGGATCTCAGGAAAAGGTTCTTCCCGTGGGCACTGCCCAGGCTCTGCAGGACAGTGGGCACGGCCCCAAGGCTGCCAGAGCTCCAGGAGCCTTTGGACAATGGAGCAGGGACAGGGTGGGATTGTTGGGGGGTCTGTGCTGGGCCAGGGCTTGGGCTGGATGATCCCTGGGGGTCCCTCCCAGCTCAGGATATTCTGGGATTCTACGAGCTGGTACTCAAGAAACAGAGACAAGTGGACATGCCCAGAAAGGCTCCAACGTAGGGTGATGGTTTAAGATCAAGGTCCAGCTGTTTTTTCCAAACACAGGTCTAAGACAATTCATTACTTTTCCCTGCAAACCCCGTCCTGAAAAGGAGGAGCAACAGGATCAAAGCATGAGGCGAAACGTCCAACCTTTGCTTTCTGCAGAGATAAGGGAGGGACAAGATTCCTTTCCTCAAGGCCGCGGGGAAGGATGTTGTAGTAAACAAGGCATGAAAGAAGGCAAGCCAAGCTGACAGAGGCAGCTGTGTGGGGCTGAGGAAGGTGGAATCCTCGAGATGTTACATAAATGCAACCCAGACACACAAAGCAACAAATCTACACCAAAAAGGACACACAGCTCAGAGCGAACAGGAAAATGGAGCTGTCCATAACTGAGAAAGGCAATGGAATGGGAGGAAGTATAAGATTAACCACAAGGAGATTAGGCTGATAACTAATGATCTACACAGAAACGGCAGGCAGAGGTTAAGATTTTAATCTGGGCAGATTTCACGGCACTCATGAATTGTAAACATCGATACTGGAACTGAATTTCTGTTGGTGGGTGAGGAGAATGAAAACAAGCAGAGAGGAAGAAGGAACAGGACCTATTGTAGATCCCCCTTCCTGCCTCACCTCCCAGCAGGCAGGAGGAGAGGGGAATGTAAAGCATCACCTGAAGGCCAGCTGTGCAAGGAAACATCTGGAGGGTGCATTTTCCTGGCAAGCAAAGCTAACTGGCTCTACCAACCAGATTCATTTTTTTTCCCCCCCTTAAATTAGCAGGATGCACAAACTGTTCAGTGCACAGCCCAAATCCACGTTAGCCAGGGAATGGGATCACAATGCCAGTCTGTCCCGCTGCAGCCACTACGAGGGCAAAGGGCTTTGCTGGGTGCCAAGCAGAGCCTGACCACCGGAGACAGCAGCGTGGGGACGGCGACTCCGGGTCTCCAGAGCCTCTCCCAGCAGGCAGAGCCCTTGGCAGAAGCTGCTGGGCAGGTGCCCACTCCCAGCAGGGCCCAGCGTGGCAGGGATCCCAGCAGAGTGGCCGTGCCCTGAGCGAGCAGGCAGGACTCACCTGGGGGCTCACACACCCCCTCTGCTTCCCAAGCTGCTTCCCACGGGGGCACAGCCAGGACTCAGCACTGCCCAGCAGGGCTGCACTCATTTAACAGGTGGCATGTGCTTTGCCCTGAATCTACAAATTGTTTTCCAAGGCAGTATCTGAACTGTGGAAAGGAGTCACAGAATCACACAATACACTGAGTTGGAAGAGACCCGCAGGGATCATTCAGTCCAACACCCCAACAATGCCACCCCGGGCCTGAGAGCGTTCCCCAAACTTCCTGAGTCTCTCCCTGCCAGGCAGACAACTGTCAAACCCATCAATGATAAGCACCCCTCTAAAACCCTCTCAGCTCCCCGAGTGGTTTTGGCCTCCCCAGCTGGTGCCCACTGCCCTGTCCACCCTCCCCTTTGCCCAGCGCTCTGTGCACGCTCACCACAGTTTATTTCGAGGTATAAGAATTTCCTGAGCAGTACTGAAATAGATACTGTTTGCCTGCAGAGCCAAGCAATGTGCAATGTAGTTTTATTTACTACTCGCCCTCATCACCCCCTGGCATACCAGCAATGCCCGTTTTCAAGTAATTCACTGTAGATGAAAAGGTGGCACTGCACAAACCCTCCAGCTCTGCTCTCCCCAGATAGCCCGATGTCCACTGGCTTCTCCTTACAAACACACTGATCCCCAGAGCTTTCTGTGACTGTGCCACATCCCTCTCCTGCTCCAACCCAAGTGCCAGACGAGAAGTCATAAAAATGACCAAAAGGCACAACAAACCCAACCCTGGGGAAAACCAAATGGCATTGCACAAGCCACCCTCGGAGGCCATGAATCTGTTTCTCCTTGTAAATTATGCAAGAGAAAGTTGTAATCTGTAATTTCATGCCAAACTAGTTGTGCCATCTTGACGAGGCCAGGGATGGGGGAACTGAATCGTCTGCAGTCCATCAGACTCCGGGGCGATCTGGGATTCTCAACCCCTGTTCCACAACAGTTCATCAATCCAACTGTCAATGGCCAGAACTGTGAAAATTCTGCCTTAGCAAGCCCATAAAATAAAACTGACTGTCACTGACGTGGCTTTGTTCAGTGACACGGAAGTGCAGGAGCAGCACAAGCCTCATGATCGATCCGAGGAGCCGCACTCGGCCACCGGGAGGAACAGGATCTGCTGCCACCACCCAGCGTGTGCCATGGGGCTAAAACCCTTCAGCCTGGCATGTGGGCACTCAGATATGGTCTGACCCCCTGTCCCCACCAGCACTGGCCACTGCACAGCAATCAGGACTAATTAGAGCTGCTCTAATTGATGTGCCAGCCATGGACACGGCCGCCTTCCGATCCCTCAACTGTGGAAATGTATGGAAATCACCTGACAATGGACAGAGCCCTTGGGGGGGTGGGGAAAAAAATCACAGCATAATCCAGCAAGAAAAGGAGATGGGACTCTCCTCTACAAGAAACCTGACGCCATATCAGCTTCTCCAGGGCCAAAGGTCTTCTTCTCAGGTGAAATCCAGAGGTTTCAAGGCTCAGCTCAGAGCTGCCGCCACTGGAGTCAATCAGCCCCTGGAAGGGAGCTCAAGAAGCTTTGGAGATGCCCCCCAGTCCATCCACCTGTCCAAGGCCACATCAAACACTTCACCCAAGCCCTTGCTCGTGGTTGTTTGTCTAAACCCACCTTGGAGTTAATTCTGCCCCAAGGCACCTCCTGCACCCGCCAGCTGAAGTTTGCTGAAGTCCCAGAGAGGGGCCCAGAGTCATCTGAGGGGCCAAGGGCAGTGCCAGGAGCAGAGTGGGGGTACCAAGGTCCATGCCCAGCTCTCTGTCTGTGTGTGGGAGACTTCAGCTGGCCTGGGGTCTCTGTGGAATAGCTGGACTATGCCAGGAACCTTCTGCACACGTCAGGGTGATATGCAAGGAAGGAAAGGCTGTGACACCTAGAACGGAAATCCGGTCTCTAAAATGATGAGTCATGTTTACTGACATGTGTGGTTTGTGTGTCTAATTAGGAATTATTTATGTATAGAGAAACCAATGGTCCTTGGACATGTGTCCAGACTCAGGTCTATAAGAACTGCAGCCTCTGATACAATAAAGTCCTGTCTTGTTTTCGGAAGAAGACGGGTCGTTTTCCTTGACCCACTTTGACCACACAATGACATCTGCCCTCTGCAGAGGGCACAGCAGGACACTTGAGGGTTGATGTCCTCCTTGGTGTCCCCAGGCATCAACACGAGCGTGTCCTTGAACCTCTGCCACTTCTCATCAGGCCCTGGGTGGGTGGACGTGTCACCACAGCCCAGAGTCACTGGCACATCTGAGCTCCCAGAGACCTACAGCGTGTTGGAAAAACACAACCTGGAGCTCTTTTTGTTATCACAGATTAGGGCATGTGGAAAAACAACACACTCTTGCCCGGCGCTGCTCGACGAGGCCATGGAAAACACTGGGACATTTTCCTTATCACACGCCCTGGATTCACACCCTGCACGGGCTCAAAACACATTTTCTGCTTCCCAGAACAAAAACTGACTTTTGGTGCAGATACCTGGTTCGAAAAGGCTGGTTTTGTGGACTAGAAACTTGAGAGCAGCCAAACATCCACCAATTATTTAAGCAGCCCCGGAGATAAGGTTGTTGGAGTGTGGAAGAGAAGCTGAAAGGAAAAGGCAATCTATACATGGCATTTCTTTTGCTCATTTGGTAATTGGGAAGACACTGATGAGGTGAGAAGTTGTTCCCCATGAAGCACCAGGCTCCACAGAAATGCTTTTCCCTGCAGCCTCCAGGTAGGACTGTGCCATACACTGCGAGTCTCCTCTGCCAGAAACGGATTGCAGGGGCCCGAAATCCACGGAACTGAAGGAACAGAGAACCAGTTGATGCAGCTTTAAAGGCTTTGCTTTGAGCACAGTTTTAAAACAAAAGCCTTAGGCCTTTGAGCCATGTTAAGGCTCCACTGGGCAAGACTTTCAGCCAGTCAGGCATCCCAGCGAGGAGCTCCATTTCCTCTCTGGCTTTGGGAGCTTTCGAGGGGTACCCAGAGGGAGCTCTTGGACTCCTCCATCCCCAGCTGAAGCTGAATAAACACACCAGTGCCATCAGCCTGACTGCAGAAGGACGACAGGACAGACCCAAGACCAGGAAAAACAATCCTGTTCGTTCTATTAAATCACTGTTTTCACTACCCAGGGAGTGTAACTGGATTGTCTTCGCAGCAAAGACAAGGAGGACATTTGTCTGAGGCTCAGATTTTAATGAATCCTTTCATTGCTCATGGCCTATTAACTCCTTGCAGCATCGTAACACAACATGGATGTGCTTAATGAAGGTAAAAATGGCAACAGCAAAATGTTTCATTATCCCGGGGTGTCTGCACGTGCCTTATTCCTGGGAAGCCCAACACACAGGGATAAAGCTTCCTGCACCGTTCCTGGGCTTTTCCAGTCCAGTCCAGCCCACCTTCAAGCCCCAGCATTCTTCACATGCTTTCTCCATCCTAAAATGATGCTGATAGGACAGAGTTTGTCTGAAGCCTCTGTGTGAGGGATGTCCCAGTGCCCAGGTCAGTGCAACAGCTGGAATTTGGGGTTTTTTTCGCTGCAGGTCGCTGAGTGAACCCTCAGTAACTGCAGATACTTTGGAACAAACAGCTCAGAGCTGATGGCACCTCCTGCCAAATCCAGCAACTTCCCCACAGGCACCAAATAATCCATCCCTGCAACACCCAGGGTCACATTTGGGCTCCTCACACCAAAAAATCAGCCAGCAAATGGGCAACCCCATTTGGTGCCATCCAACTGCCACGTGAGGATATGACAGCCCAGCACCCAATTCCTTCCGCCCAGCAGGAAAGGAGCAGCCCTGGAATACCCTGGAGAGCCCAACCTGTCCATCACAGGCCTCCTTCCCTGCTCTGCAATAATGCTGCGTGCTGCCAATATAATTAAAACTCCTCCAGCTACAAACCCAGAGAAAATAGCAAAAATTGAGTTAGAAATTCTGGCTCCACAACTCCAAGCTGTGCCTGCTCCGTTGCCCTGTGAACCTTCCCTTGCTCACACTCCTGCAGTCCAACAATCTGACACTGGGAACAACCTCCTCCCTCCCTGCCCCAGACAAGTCACATTTTAAACACCCTCTGAATGAGGAATTGTACTCACGGGTCAGACCAAAGTGAACTGAGAGCAGCACGAGGGGCCAGAAAGCCACAACTGCAGAAGTTACTGCTCAGGCTGAAGGACTTTTCTCTGATCTCCAACAACTTTTCTCCCCAAGGTGCCTTAACTCTGTGTGTTGACTTAAAAACCATCAGTCCTGTGCTGGATCTCGAGCTCAGGCTCAGTTCATCAACCAGCAGCAGCTCTGGGGGAGTCCCAGGAGAGAAGCACCAGGACGTGTCCAGCTCCAGGAGCCTCCAAACTGCACGGAAAACAAAACACTGGAGCAATTCTATGACCTGATTAAAGAAATTTCTCTTTCCCAGCTAAAAAGACCTTGCAAACTTTAGTCTTCATCAGACCAATCTTGCTAAATACCTGTCACCCTCATTAGGCACCTCTAACCTGATACCCACGATTAAAATATTTTATTTTTTTTTTAAATTCAGGATTGCACCAAAATGATGCCAGAGAAACCACACAACCCCTGAGCTCTTTAAAAATAAACAGAAGAAAGTTAATCCCAACATTATTTTAACCAGACTTTCCTTTCAACTCTTCTGTGGGATTTCCTTTGCAACATCATCTTCCTCCAGCCCCTCAAGGTGCCCAGGAGGGAGCCTCTGGGCAGGGAAGGAAGGACAATCCCGAATTAAGGAATTCCCACGGAGGGTACAGAAGGTCCTTGTTCATCCAGAGCATCCTCCTGCCCATGTCACAGCATCCTGGAATGTCCTGAGTTTGAAGGGACACTCAAGAATCATCCAGTCCAACTCCTGGCCCTGCACAGACACCCCAACAATCCCACCCTGTCCCGTTGTCCAAAGGCTCCTGGAGCTGTGGCAGCCTCGGGGCCGTGCCCACTGCCCTGGGCAGCCTGGGCAGTGCCCACCACCCTCTGGGTGGGGGAAGAACCTTTCCCTGAGCTCCATCCCAAGCCCCTGGCACAGCTCCAGCCATTCCCTGGGTCCTGTCCCTGGGGGTCCCAGAGAGACCGTCCATCTCAACAGCAATTCTGACTCTATTTTCAAGGAGAAAAAAAAAAAGGAAATCCCAGTTATCAAACCTTCTGGACACCAAGAGGTGCCGTTTGGTCAGTTCATTTAAGCTGAGATTCCCCAGGAGTCCAGACTCTCCTTCTGAGACCATCCCACCCACTCAGCCAACTTCAAGCCCTGCGCAGGAGCCAAAGTTAAATCTCTGTTTGTTTTACATGTCACGAGCCAAAATAAAGCCCCGCTGACGACTCTCCAACCACGTCAGCCAGTGCCCCTCAGCACCCTGGGCTGACAAACCCAGATAAAGCCCCAGGGCACGGGGCTGCAATCCAGCACCTGCCCGCACACTTACATACCACCACCTGCAAACTTGGGATCAAAGCCTGGACTAACTACAGGTTTGTCCCAGGACCCCGCTCCCCAACCTGCCAGGGCAGGGTTAGGGTTAGGGTTAGGGTTTTTCTCTTGCCCACCCACCCACCAGCCCTAATTAAGCAGCATGAACACTCAAGCAAGTCCATTCACGTCCCTCCGATGGGAACTTGCAGACAATTATAGGATATAATTAGGAAGTCTAATCATTGAACTTGTACCCAGCCATTGTCAGAGGCTGAGAGGAGGGTGAGTGTTGCTTCCTCCAGGACACGGCTGGTTATTCCCCAGCTCTGTAATTAATCACAAGGTCCTGAAATCCTCAACCTTTCAGTGGGAAATAATCTTTGTGCTGGTCACACCTGGGAGGTTTTGACCTTTTTTGTGTTTTGTTTCGGGGTTTTTGTGTTTTATTGGGGTTTTTTCTAAACACAGGATTTATTTAGAAAGGCAATCCCTGTCCAACCCAATTCCTGACAGGGAAAGACGTTTTGGAGAGCTTTGCCAAGTGACATATTTCAGTGGGTCACACACTCTGAATACATTTCTTTGGACGGACCCACCAGTTCACAATCATTTCAGTGCCCTGAACACCAAAGATTTCCAGTTCCTTCCTTGCAAAATCAAAGAATGCTTTACCATCACCCCGTTTACATTTATTTTACATTTACTTACAAGGGGCATCAGAATTCCATTTGATTTAGAACACTCATAATTAATTACAAGTGTTAATATTTGAAATACAGCATCGTTGTTCTGCCCTCTTGAAGGAGGGGTGAAGGGAGGACAACACAGAGGATGTAAAAGCTGGATAATTCCTTATCCTCCCTCCCAGCACCAAAGCACCCCGAGCATCCAGCAGGATTTGCTCGGAGTGAAACATCTCCTCCCTGAGCAAACACATCACACCAGGTGAACCATTTCCTGGCATTAACACTCGTTAACTCTCACTCCCAATTATTACTTTATGATTGTTTTGACATTCTCTGCCTTCCCACTTCCACACCGTGCCAGGCGTGCTCAGCCTCCTGCATTTTACCTACCAAGGGGCTGTGCAGATTCCCTTGTTTAAGCCAAGGAGGTGACCTGGAGCTGTTCTTGAAGTGGGAAAATAAGTCCTGCCCCTGGCACAGCAGCCCTGGCACAGCAGCCCTGGCACTCACAAGGATCCAACAGAGGCTCAAAAACACCTCGAGTGACCTCAGTGAAGGACCCAACTCCTCTCAGCCTCCTCACTTAAACACCAAGTGTTTGGGGTCAAAGAATTAAAACAGCAACTCAAGAGCAAAGCAGATGAAACATTTTCCAGTTTTCAGCCCATCAGCAGCAAAACACCTCACTCTCCTTTTTGAACTCATCACAAACCTCGGCACTAACAAGACCTCTGTACAGAAATTAAGGTGCCTTAACTATGGGGAGGAATTCCCTGGGTTTAGTGTCTATTTAACTGCTGGATGAGTGATTTTTTTTCCACGATGTTGTTTTTCCAAAGCTCTTAAGATGACATGGATCAGACAGTTGCTTCTGTTTGAAGTGCTGGTTGGGAATTGGGGCGGGAGAAAAAAATCTTCCCCCACCCAAATTTAAGTGAAGAACCTGAAGAATCATCAGAGTGGGAGCTGCATGTGTGGGGATCCCCCAACAAGCTGAAAGCCTTTACACTGAGATCCACAGTCCTGTGGCACCAGAGGGTGGTGAGAAAAGCTGCTGTAGCTGCCTCTTCACAGGTTTTCCCTGGTGTTTTTAAAGCAGAATACTCTTAAATGGCCATTTTTAGGGAGGGATCTGTATGGAGGGATTGTTTCCAGTCCTATTCCTCCAGTTGTGGGCTGTATCACCAACCCCCAGGCACCATAAATGTCTTTACTACTCAATAATATATTATTATTATTGGTAATAATAGTAATAGTAATAGTAATAATAATAATAATAATAATAATAATAATAATAACTACTCAAGTGAATGAGTTGAGGATGCCTCAGCACTGGTGGACACCACAAGAGCCCCAACCACAGGCAGGGGTCACAGACACCCCAAGGGACATTATCTGGTGTCACTTCCATCTGGCATTTCTCAGGGCTAGGAAACAGAAAAAAAGGCAGCTCTTATCAGATCTCCAAAGAAAAGGAGCACTTCCACTCGTGTAGCAGCAACTGGAAACATTTCCTTTGTGTTTGAAGCTTTAAAAAGACCTCACCCTTGAGGTTGGAGACCCCTTTCCCAGACAAAGGTGGCAAACCCAAGCTCCTGGTCACAGAAAATTCCCAGCACGTAAAAATCGCAGGAAACTGTTGCTAAGGAATATTTCTACCTAAGTAAACATCCCCAAACGTTTCCCACACACACCTCCAAACTTTGTTATTCCAACCTGCCTTGGAGATGCTCAGAGCTGCTGGCACTGGGCTCTCTGAAAGCCCTCGGTGCTGTTTCACAGCAGTTGAAAGACATTTCAGGCTGAGCAATGTTTTCCTCAAGGCTTTGTTGTGTTGCTTGTGCTTGGGAACAAAGCCACTCAAACCTGTCCCCTCCCCTATCTGTCCCAGAATTTCCCACTGGATAAATCACAGGAAAATTAAAAGAGAAATTCTCTTGTGTCCCTTTGTCTCCAGACCTGCTTTTCCAACATCACAGAACAAAAAAAACCCAACAGAAGTCATGGAATAACCTGAGCTGGAAGGGACCCACAAAGATCAGAGTCCAGCTCCTGGCTTTGCACAGGACAACCCCAAAAATCACACCCCAAAACGTGGACAAACATTATTATTTATGCACAGGTCCTTTTCTCAGCAGCTCCTTTGCATGTCAGTCATTCCAGACTCTCATCCCTTCCCTTCCCTCTTTCCTGTCCCTCTTCAATGGGCCCTCGTTGTTTCAGATACTTCCACCACTCACTATTTTGCCACAACTCCCAAACTGCACTAATTGAGAGGCAGCTTTTGGTTTTAATCACCCAAAGCAAGACAATAAATAGAAGAAAGAGTCTCTTGGCAGACCTGGGATGGCCCACAGGACTAGGAACTCCAATTTCCTGGTAGTGAGAAGTCCCAAGAGCAGGAACAGGTACCTGCAAAGGTTTCATTCAGGATGAACAGAAGAACTTGGATTTCCCAGGATTACAGAATGAATCATGGAATGGTGTGGGATGGAAGGGACCTTAAAGAACACCTCAATCCTCCCCCTGGCATGGGCAGGGACACCTTCCACCAGCCCAGGTTGCTCCAAGCCCTGTCCAACCTGCCCTTGGACACTGCCAGGGATCCAGGGGCAGCCACAGGTGTTCTGAGAAACCTGTGCTAGGGCCTGCCCACCCTCTGAGTAGAGTTTCTCCCCAACACCCAGCCTAAATATTTCCTCTTTTAGCTTAAAACCATTCCCCTTTTCACTATCACTCCGGCCCTGTAAAAAATATTTCAGATATCCATCCTTATATTCCAGGAATGTGGCCCTTCAATATACATCAAGGGACTGTCTGATATTGCAGGTAATTTTCATGGTAACTTTTATTTGGCCATTCCACTTTTCCTTCCTATTAACTTAGTCCACTTCCAGCTGACCCAAAATGCAATAAAAGGCTGAACTTGCCTTTATAATTGCACTGTCAAACCCATCAAAGTGCTCCAAGCTGTGCATGCACAGAGCAGTCTGACTGCAGAGGGAATTGGCAGGAAATCCTATTTCAGGGGGAATTGTTCCTTCCTCAAGCGGAGTGACAGACATATAGAAAAAAAAAAAACCCATGGAAAAAATGCAAAATATGAAAATCATGTTTGGCAGATCCAGACCGAGGTCTAGGACGTGGCATTTCCAGCATTTTTGTTGTCTGCATTCTTCAGCAAAGGCTCTCTCTGCAGGAACGTGCTGCACAGAACCAAAAAGTGCAGTTTGATGGCAATAAAAGTGAGGCCCTGGGTAAAAAAAAAAACTGTTAAAAATGTGAGTGGAGAGGTACAAAACCCCCAGAACAGGAACAGCACTTGGCTGCCATAAACAGCATCAGCCTAGACCCAAATTCCAAACAGACTACACATTTCCCTCCCTTCCTACCCGAAATATAACATGAGTTGGCCTCAACTGAACCCACTGGCTTTTCACGCCAGCACGAGCGATTTAGGGGGGGAGAAAAGAAATAAAAGTAAACTCTGAGGAAGCACATCCCGAGGGATCCCAATCCGTGGCCCATCCACCTACACGTCCCTGCACTCAGGGATTCCTCAGTGCTGAAACTGGTTTTCCAAAGGGTGCAGCTGCCCACGGGTGATTTCAGTTCCATCCCCAACCTTCGCGCCGACGCCTGGAAGGAGATCCTTTACTTTGTTGTCTTCAACGTGTGCTATCGCCAAGTGAAAAAAAACAACAACAAACCACACTTCCAGGCTGGAATTGTAGCTGCAAGGATGATTCAGAGACTTGGATGTGGGCCTTGGAGATAACTCTGTGCTCTGACTGAGAGCTGGGTATGGAGTCGACTGGGATCTCTGTGCCGGGTAAATGAAGAAACACCAAAGGTGTAGGACATGGGATGTTCTGGAGGGATAATGGGAAGAGAGCACAGAGAGCTGGCAGGGGGAGATCAGGGAATGGTGTGGAACTCCAAGGCCAGCCATTGCCATCCTCACACTCACACAAGATCTTTAATGGAATTATAGATCTTTTAGACCCCCAACATGGCACCTCCACCGTGCCCACCCCTGGCCATGTCCCCAAGGGCCACAACCACACCTTGTCTGAACAATTCCAGGGATGGGGACTCCACCACTGCCCTGGGCAGCCCCTTCCAAGGCTTAATAACCTTTTCCATGAAGAAATTTTCCCTAAAATCCAACCTAAGTGTCCCCTGGGGCAATTTGAGGCTGTTTCCTCTCGCCCTGTTCCTTGTTACCTGGGAGGAAGACAAACCCCCATGTGGCTCCCCACTCCTGTCAGAGAGTTAATTTTCTGTGACCTTCCCAAACTTCCTGCCCATCTCCTGATTTTCTCCAGCAACTCCCCAAGCTTTTCAAGCTGGAAAAGCCAGTCAGTTTTGGGACTTGTCTCTGTCCATTGACACAGAGTCTGTAAGATCAAACCCGTCAATATTTACATACCCTTGAAGGATTTTTCCCAGTGCCAGGAGTTTAGAAAGTAACAACTTCCCACCCAGAGATGCAAAACAAAAACCAGCAAACAGGAGATAAAACTGTAGGTTTTATAAAACAAACCAGGGGTAAAAATGACCTGCATTAAAACAAATACACAACCCCAAACTTCCCTATGAAGATGATACTGACATTGCTACATTTACATGAACAAGAGGAAAAAAATCCAAGAGAATCCACTTAAAAGCAGAGAGCCAGGAGAATCCAGACCTGCTGAGGATTCCCAGAAAAGCTGCAAAAACGCAGAGGGAAAGATTTCAGGACATTAATACCCTCAGCACTGGGAGCTGCTGTGAGGCTCTTCAGGCTAAAGAAAAGCCAAAATACAATTCACACAAGCTCTTAATAATCTTGACACAACAATTACACACGCTGAGGATACATTATGGGCTGGCAGGAGAACAGAGGACGCCGCGATTCCACCGGCAGGTTCACTAAATAAATGTCACTTCATCTCCACCATCGCTCCCGAGTCTAAAGGCTCCTCCCAAAGAGCCTAAAAACATTCCAAAAGACCACTCGGGCTGCCAAAATAACTCCAGGAGAGCTCCAGGGGCAGGTGCCACAAGGATTCATTCAGCGCGTTGAAAACAGCGGCTACCCAAAAAAAAATGAACAAAAAATCAAAGCACAAATTCTAATATTGAAAATAAAGAGAAGCCCGGCGTGTTAAGTGGTTTGGGCAAGGCACTGGCCCAGATGTGCAGGGGCACTGCAGCTCCACAGCTGTGCAGGGAAAACCAGGGGGCAGCATCCGTGTGCAGGGACTTTTGGAGCTGTTTTCCAGCTCCAAGCTCGGTGTGTAAGTCAAACAGAGCCAGGTTACTGCAGGGCTGCACTGGTGCCCTCCAGCAAACCCAGTGAACTGGGACTGGAAGCTCAGGAGCTCAGAGTCCTGTCCCAGTGGGGAAATGTTCCATTCCTACAGGTTTCATGGAATGAAAGGAGAGAAACCATACATTCCCACAGCAGAGCCCCAGAGAATTCACAGGAATGAGGGACAATATGGTCCAGCCACTGGAAAAGTGTCAATTTTTTAACCTTACAAAACAGCAGGAACCAGAACACACAAAATGAATAAGAACCCAGGTCTCAGTGCTGATATAACGGAATACCCCAGAAGTTTATAAATAAAATGCTTTTTTTTTTTCATTTTAAAAAAGGAACACACGTACACACTTGCATCTTCTTGCTTATAGCCTGTTATTCTGGCCACAAAAAAAAAATAACCACTTTCTTTAAAAGGAAGCTGGACGATTTTTGGGTGAGGAGTAGCAGAGGGGAAACCACATTAATTGCATTAGTTTGTGCACACTGGTAGGAATTCCTTCTCAAATTTGGCACTTAGCACTCAGAGCTGCCCTTTAAAGCTTGGCAAGAAACTCTTCCCAGCCCACAAGTTTCCTAATTTCGTCTCAGGACACACTGGTGCATTGGGATGCTCGACCTCCAGACAGGCAGACAACCCGAAATGTGTCAGTCTCACCTCAATTCACTTTGCTCCCCAGCAAGTCAGATTAAACATAAATCAAAGGAAATATATAATTAAAGCTAAACTTAAGGTCAGCTCCAAGTTTGGAAAAAACAAACCTGCGTGAAATTAAAAGCAACTCCAATACAGTTGGAGAACTGGAGTTCAGGGGTTGCAACAAGCAACACACCTCCTCCCCTGGGCTCAAATCCCACTATTCCCACCGTCCACCCCAGCCAGGCCCTCTCTCCTCCTTCCCTTTTCCCCTTCAGGTCTGACTTGGCTGCCTGCTCCTTACTCTGTGCAAACATTGCTCACTCATCCACGCATCTCAGAGCTTTTTATGGCAGGAAGGTTTCAGTAAAAATGTTATTGCACCTTTCCTGAGTCAGGTTTACTCTGCAGAGACTCTTCCCCTGCTGTTCTGTTCCATCTGCTGCAGCCTTTCAGTCAGTCTCGACTTTTAAATCCCCACCCAAGCACCAAGAGAGGGACCCACAGCACCAACTACTACACAAGACACCAGCCAGAGTCCTCTAAAACAGGCAGCTTGAGGCAGTTCTGACTCTCCAGAGAAACCAAACACGTATTTTGAGTTTCTTATACATGTGGGTGAAAGAACAGTTCAAACAGTCCCATTCCAAGGGTTTTCTCTTCACCTTCTTTATGTCAGTTTGGAGCTTTGCTTTTAGGAACCTGTGCCCACAGACAGCAATCAAAAGGTTCCTGCTGGCTCTCCAACAGATCACAGAAGGTTTTGGGTGGGAAGGGACCATAAAGATCATCTAATCGCAGCCCTGCCATGGGCAGGGACACCTTCCACTAGCCCAGGTTGCTCCAAGCCCCGTCCAACCCAGCTTTGGACACTCCCAGGGATGGGGCAGCCACAGCTGCTCTGCCCAACCTGTGCCAGGGCTTTGCAGGACTCGAGAGGCTAAAACTTGGCACAAACCCCAAGCTGAGCTCCACCAGCCTCACCCACCTCTCTGGCAGCGATCGTGTGTCCAGCAGCGCTCGATGAAAATGCCGTTTATCACCGTGGGGGGACAGTTGCTCTTGCCTTTCACGGTGCCTGGACACACATCTCCACACTCCTCCTTGTCGTCCTTGTTGGCCACGATGTAATTGTCCTCCACCGAGTCCAGAATCCTCGACCAGTCGATGGTGGACAGGTAGCAGAGCTCGTTGTTCTTCTCGATGCGCACGGCGCCCCGGGTGATGTTCATGAGGTTGTAGAGGCCGATCTCCTTCAGGTGCACCATCTCAAAAATCACCAGGGCGTAGTTGAAGAACAGGTGAGTCCCTCTGATGACGGTGAGGTTGGGGAAAAGGCCCTTCAGGCTCTCCAGGCCGTACACACGGAAAAGCAGCAGGTAGTCCGTGATCATGGTCAGCTTAGGGAAGCTGAGCTCACGGAAGTCCTCGGGCTTGGTTTTAAACATCAGCAGGATCTGCAAGTGGCCCTCGATCACGGTGCAGTTCTCCAGCATGTTGAGCCGGGTCAGGTTGTTGCGGATGTCCATGCTCCTGCAGACTGGGAGGCAGAGCACAATGGGAGTTATTTACTCAACAAAAGCTTTAGTGTTTCGGTTTTCTGAACACACGGTTCTGTCCAACTGCACCGTAAAAACCAGGACACGTGGCCCTCTCAGCAGAGAGGGCTTGGAGCGTTAAGAAATCCACCGTGGGGAACATTCCCTGCGATATGGTTACAAAATAAGGCCAAAAGAGGATTTCATAACTTTTTCCTGCCATGCTGAGCCCTGTTGGCTCCGCCACGACTCGGTGGCAACGCCAGTCCCGAGACATCCCTCACAAAAGGAAGACACTTCTGAGCAACCGAGGCTGTTTTCTTTAGCCAGTTGCCAGCGACACACCTACCCCATCTCAGATTGTGCAATTAATGCCAGCGGATTAGACGGGGTAATTTAGAGTAGTTGCAGGGAGGGGAAGACAGGAAAAGAATAACGGCCAGGGATGGCAGCGCTTGGGAAGAGAGCGGAAAAACCTGGAAATACAGAGGGCAGGAGCACAGCCCACACTCCTGCCCAGACTGCTGCCAGGAGCCATTGACTGCATTAGTAATTTCTGCCCTGAGCATTCTTTTCAGATGAGGTGTTGGGGTTTTTTTGTTGTTACTTTCCCAAGGGTGCAAATCTCCCTGTCTTGACTATCTGGGCAGTTTATTTATTTGAGCCAGTAACCCAAAGAACTGGCAAAGCGAACAACCACATGAACCTAAATTAGAAGGTGAACACAACAGCAGCAACCCAGGCACCAGCAGAAGGAAAGAGTTTGAATAGGGAAATACCTTTTTTTTTAAGTCTAAGCACAGGTAAGAAATCAAGGAGGAAATTCAGAGCCCCACGCCTGCAAAGCACAACAAAACTCCCAGTGAAAACCCTTTTGAAATCAAACTTCACAGAAACATCAGCCAGACCTTAATGTTCAAATCCAAGTGGATTCTTTATGAATTTTCCTTTTTCAACACCGCATCCTCTTAAAGGATTCTCCCTTCTATCTGTAGCTGAGACAGCATCTTCCCTTCCCACTTCAGAACAAAAAGCACATGATCTTTCCTCTTTTTGTCACTGTATTGAAAGCTCACCAACTATAAAATCACATCACAGCTTCCAGAGATCACCCAGCAACAAGCCAGCCTTCCAGAACTGGTGTAGGCACAAATATCTCCTAGTCAGGATTGTCTGACTCCTCCTGTTTCACACAGCCCACTGCTGCAGGGGTTAAAACCAAATTCTATGCAAATGTCTTAATGATTATTCAAAAATTTGCTCCACCGCAATAAAAAAAAAAAAATTAAAAAATTTGGCAACACTGACACGGGATTTGAAGCAATGCTATTGCCCAATGGGATTCTTTGGCACTGTATCCAAGTTGTTTCATAAATTGCTTTCTGGAAGAAAAAGCACACGGTGCCTCAAAGATTAGGGATGTGCTTTGAAAAAAGTGGGAAAGGAAGCCTGAGGAGCAGCAGTAGCAGCTTCTCTGTCCCAGACTGCAAGTAACTCCAAAGCTGTCCTGCTGCTCATCCCACCCCTGCGCTGAAGGAACTGGCAGAGCAACAGATTCAGCTTAAACACCCTGAATATTTATTTGCCATAAATAAGATCAGTATTTCCGAGGAAGAAAGTGCATGGCAGCACAGGGCAGTGGTTTCTTCACGAAAGGAGAAGTAACAGAAGGACAAATAAAACTCAACGTACAAGTCAGCGCTGCAGCAAAACTCCGAGAAATTCGAAATCCAACATTTTGGGTCTTATTTATTATTGGTTCTCGACACCGCTGAGCACACAGACAGTGCTGAGGTGGTACCCAGGAGCAGCTGCTGCCTCCCAGGATAAAGTCCTGCCTGTTGGAATGTGTCCAGCTGACCTCAGGGAAAAGGAAAGGGCAAAAAACACAGCTCAGCCCTCCAGGCTAGGAATTACCTTGGCGAGTAAGAGCTCCAGGCTCTTGCTGGGGCTCAAGGCCATGAGATGCAGACACACACTGGGCACAATTGTCTCAGTCTCTCATCATTTGGCCTCAGATTAGGGAAGTCACCAGGAGCAGGACACAGCTGGCCCCAGACAAGCCCTTCATCCACTGCCATCCATGGAAAGACCACCTCGAGCTCAGGTGGGAAGATCTCCAGTTTGGTACAGTCAAGACAAAGCCCTCCAAGTGCTGTGGAAGTGTTTCCATCCTCCAGGAACAGATGTAAGGAACGATCCCAGGGGGAACTGCTGCCTCTCAGCAGCACCAGAGGGTGGGTGCCCAGCACCCAGGGAATTCATGATCCTGTCTGGCACGGAGAGGATTATCATGGAATAATGGGTTTGGTTTGGAAGGGACCTCCTTAAAGTCCATCTCATCCCACCCTCTGCCATGGGCAGGGCCACCTTCCACCAGTCCAGGTTGCTCCAAGCCCTGTCCAACCTGCCCTTGGACACTTCCAGGGATCCAGGGGCAGCCACAGCTGCTCTGCCCAACCCCTGCCAGGGCCTGCCCACCCTCCCAGCCAGGAATTCTTTCCCAATATCCCATCTATCCCTGCCCTCTGGCAGTGGGAACCTGTTCCCCCTGTCCTGTCCAAAGGGCTGCTCCCCCCAAGCCCCAGCCCGGTCTCTGCAGCCCCGGAGTTCACAGCTCTCCCCACGTTCCTAAACACTCCAAACCAGTTCATCTACCACGTCCATGAACCCAATCCAAGTAATTTCAGGCTCCTAAAGATCACCACTAACACAAGCCGTGCTGCTCCTGGTCCAAACAGCCTGAAAGCTGCTCAAGGATCTTCCAACCTCCTCAAAAAATCCAACACCCACAGAGGGTTTAAAAAGCCCCCTCCCTTCCAGCTCTCCCCAGACTGGCACAGATTCCCTCCTGAAGGTGAGTAAAGGCCAAAAACACCAAATATTTTGAGGAGACGTGTTAAAGAACAAAGGTTTGCTGAAGCTGAACCTTAAAAAGAAACAGGTGGAGCTTCTGAAGAGGCAAAGAGCCGTATAAATGCACCAGAGCTGGAAGAACAACACCCACAGTCCACCACCTGTATGCATCTTACAACTGGTTTTGTGTTTTTCACCCATTTTAAGCCCAAGGCAGAACAGATTATCGGTCATTGGTGCTGCAGACTTGACAGGGGGTTCCACACATGCTGGCAAACCAGGCTGTTATCCCAACTCTGCTGCTCCCAAAGCTGGAATAACAGGCACCTCCCCTGCTCATGCTCAGGGGGCTCCAGCACTGGGGCTTCTGCCCCAGCCCTGCAATGGAAGGGTGTCAAACACTGCTGGGAGCCTGCTATGGGAACTCAGGAGGCTTTTAAAGCACATTACGGGTTTGTTTCTGAAACAAACAACTGAATAAAAGACTAATATAGCTGTAAATCTGCGGAGATTAAATTGCTTTTTTACCATTTCCCCCCACACTTAGAGAAAAATCACACAACTATTTTTCCTGTTCCACTTCAGTTCAGTTTGTAGGTGATAAATAGCACCTCAGTATCTGAGCTCCTTTTGTTTTACCCCTTCAAGCAGAAAAATAAGGCATTAAGAACATCTGAAACAAAATGTGCTTTTTAGTTGTAGGTTCCTCCATCTTCTCATGCCTTTGAATTTTCAGCAGTCTGTATCTCCTGTTCATGCAGTAGCTGCTTAAGTCACCCCATAAATTTATTGTTACCAAGACAACAAGAAGCAGTTTAAAGCAAAGTAATAAGTGTTTTTCCACAGCTTCCCTCAACAGTGTCTCTTCTGTAGGGACAGGGGAATTAATCAGCCATTCAGGATGAAGGCAAGGCAGGTTTGATCCCAGAAGAAGGAGAGCAAAGTTGAGCCATCAATTATCACACAGACAACCTGGTTTCAAAAAACACATAAATCAGCTTTCAGGGAAATAAAAATCACAAATTGATTCTCCAGTAGCAGGGCCCAAAGCGACTCCTGTGCAAACTGCTGGCAGAGCCTCTACTACACAGAAATCCCTGAATTTCAGCAGCACGGCTGCCAGAGGAAGCACATCCTCCATCCCTGCTACCAAGCCACTCACAGGAACTTCAAACCCCCAAGAAATCCCTGCAGACACGTCCCCTCAGCCCCCCCTGAACACCAGGCTGAAGGGAAGCTTTGTGAAAACAAACAAACAAATCCCAGGATGCCAAAGCCTCTTGGACAAACTGGTTTGGTAACAACCTTCAAGTCCTGAATGAAGAAACCAGATCTGATGTCAGAGGTTAAGTTTTCGATATAAGAGTCCAACCAGGGGAATAGCTGGAGCTTAAACCTTGTTTATAGTAAATCATGTGGATACCAAACCTTAATGATTCACTGTTTCAGAACTCTGGCCTTTAACAATTAAGACCAGTGTAATCTGGCACAGAAGGATCACAAACCATTTGAGGTAACCATTAGTTAATTCTGCTTTTTTATAGCGTTTGCTGCCCACTGAATAAACAAATTATTGGAGAAAAAAAATCACACTCACTTTGGTTAAGTCAAAAGCTTTGCAGTTCTACATAAGGTAGTGGTATTGGGAGACTGGGAAAAGGACTTTTGGGTGTTTCTTGGGGTAACTGCTGAGACAGGAAAACATCCTGTCAAGTGACAGGGCAGTGGCACGGACTGGCAGACAGCTCCTGCCTACTGCAGCAATAGCTTCATACACATAAAAACCATCTGATCATGAAAGAGGAATTTTGAAGCCTCGGGTTTGCACCCCAGAGATGCAGAGCTGAGCCCCCATAAAGCCCCAGCGGGCACATCTCAGGTGCCCGTTGCCTTTCACAACCCCGGGCTGGCACCGCCGAGCCGAGGGCAAACCTCTCACCGGGGTCACTCCGTGCCAACAGCACAGATAAGCTCCCGACCTGCCCCACAAAGCCTGGGCCGGGCTATCTTTATGCCTTCCTCATACAATTCAAAACATAAACAGAAAGCGGGACTCATCCTGCCCCGTGGCCAGGCAAAGGCAACCAGCAGAGCTGCCGCAGCACCCCAAGCCCACCGAGATGCCGGGGAGGTGCCGGCAGAGCAAGGATGCTCCAAGGGCGGCTCCACACAACACCAACACCAACAGCACTTACACCCCCCCCGAGACAGGCACCCCAAAACCCACCTCCAGGAGGCTCAGGGGTTTCACTCTGCTCAGAGACTCCAACCAAAGCGGCGAGAGGACGCCGGGACAGCCCTGGACATGGCTGGGCTGGCTTTGAGCCAGTCCTGCCCTCCCGCACTCAACCCTTCCTATTTCACACCCCTGGGAGCAAAATCCCACCCCAGCCCGAGCCCTTCAACAGCAGACACTGCCACGGGGCCGAGGTGGGACAAGGGAGCAGCTTCTCAATGAGTTTACAGGCACAAAAACATCTGTACAGGCCACGTACGATAATCAAGAAGCAACCTGCTTTAATGGGCAGTGGTACAGAAATACCCAGTGAAATCTGTCCCCTCCACCTCGATGATTTAGGGGCAGAGAGCTCAGCCAGATTCCCAACTCCCACATCAGCAGCAGGCAGTGGAACACGAGCAGCGCCCAAATTTAGGGCCAGAGTTTCGAAGGGGAGGAAGTGTACTCTAAACCCCAGGGACTGCATTGATTAGTTTTTTATTAACCACACAGGCAGCCCCAAGTAAGGTGCTCCACTGGGAGATGCCTAGAACAAGGTGAGGTAAATCCCAGCCCAAATGGCACAGCTAATGAAGTGACGGGCATGAGTCACGGGTGAGATTTATTTCAAGGAGTTGCATTATATTTACAGAGCGATAAAAAAATACACAGACCTGCTCTTGTTCACAAAACAAGACACATGGGTCTTCATTTTACGCACAGGTTGGGTCTCCTTTCCTTAACCCTACTCCTGTGAGTAACTTCTGAACTCACCAACTACCTTCACTCACATGCAGGAGAGCTCTCACAAAGAGCATTCCTAAAACACTCAAGGGATGGACTGGGGAGGAAAAACTCAGTGCCTGCGTCCAAAGGATGTTAAGTGTGAACTCAAACCATCCATCCCGCTTGCCTCCTGAACCACCTGCACATTTTAAGTGCTGCTTGGCCCTGTCCAAAGGCAGCAACGGGAAGGGCAAGACCCAGGGCACCAGGAAAACCGTGCCTGGGGGAATATTGCCATGGGAGAGCAGCATTGTCCCTGCGAGGACAGGGCTCCAGGAAAGCCGCCTCCATCAGCCCCGTCGCTCAGGGAACACCTTGTTTGCTCACACAGCTCCTGGAGGTGCATTTACCCTCCGAGCCAGCCCCGTGCCCTCGCGGGGCCGGATTGTTTTCCATCCCCACCGAGGAGCTCTGGGATCTAATCGTTCCCAGAAAACCCAGTCAAACCCCACAGCAGCTGAAAATCTTCTGAATTAGGGACCCTATGGCCTGAATTTGCTGTAAAATACCTTGCAAAGTATTTGCACTGGATGAATGGTATGAAAATATTCCAGCCCAGACTTTGCTTTGGTATCTTGTGCTCCTGTTTCTCCACCCCTGAACTCCAGAGCACGCCCGCAGCAATCCCACCACAGTAACACAGCAGAGATTGTGGAGTTAAGATCACAAACACAGCCGAACTCCAAAAAGCAAATATGACTTAAAAAGAGAACTAAACAACACGCTTCACCGTAGCAGGAATAATAAATGTTTTCAAAGTAGGAGCTGCTGGACTCAGGCTGTACATGCCTTTATTTATCTATTTATTATTAGCGCTGGATGTCAACTGCCTCTTGCCCCTCTCAGCTGGTACAGGGCAGGTTTGCCCACCCCAGTGGGACTGACCCTCCCAAGGTAACACCCAACCACCGGCCTCTCTGAAGGACTGGAACGTAAAAAACACGTATGAGGAAGAAACTGGGGTGTTTCTGGAATATGTCACTTGTCCTGTTACTGGGAGAACAGGCTGTTTCCCCTGAATGCCACACACATCCCAAAAATGCCCATCACTGGATCATCTCTACTTGAGCCAATTCACCTGCTATCACCTTTTCCAGTGGGAATGTTAACAGGCAGATTGTCCATGGGAGAAAAGATCCATGGATCCACTCAGCTGCCTTTAAATACATATTCCCCTTTTGTTAAAACAAATTGCAAAAACCACCCAAAATTAAAGAACCTCTAATTAAGAGGATTTCCTAAGCAAGTTTATTTAACGTAACCCATGAAAACAGCTCGTAAGGCTTCACCTCGAGCCAGCGGGGGGTTTAACAAGCTTGTGACCTCCAACACAGCATCTCTACACCCCTTGGCCGGTATTTGAGGAGCCCCCGGTGCAAACACAGACCGTGCCCTCGGAGCTCTCCCCGCTCAGCACCCGCGGGTTTGGCAGCACCACCTCAGAGGGCTCAGGGACAAAAACCTGTCCCGGCCCCCACGCCAAAGCCTCCGGAAACAGGAGCCCCACCGAGGAGGCTCAGGAGAGACGGGGGCAGGAGATGGGGAGGGACAGGGATGGGGACGGGGATGGGAATGGACAGGGATGGGAAGGGACAGAGATGGGGACAGGGATGGGGACGGGAAGGGACAGAGATGGGGACAGGGATGGGGAGGGACAGGGATGGGGATGGGGAGCGGGGATGGGGAGGGACAGA
>VWZG01012244.1:27953-39747 GCA_013396735.1 Grallaria varia
CCCTCCACCTATCCCTCCATCCTTCCCTCCATTCCTCTTCCATTCATTCCTCATCCCTCCATCCCTTATACCTCCCTCCAAACATCCTCCATCCCTCCCTCATCCCTCCCTCCATTCATTCCTCATCCCTCCATCCCTTATACCTCCCTCCAAACATCCTCCATCCCTCCCTCATCCCTCCCTCCATTCCTCTACCTATCCCTCCATCCCCTTATCCCTCCACCTATCCCTCTATCCCTCCCTCCCTTATCCATCCATCCATCCATCCACCTTTCATCCCTCCCTCCATTCCTCCTCCATCCATACCTCCATCAGTCTCTCAACCCTCCCTTATCCCTCCATTGCTCCCTCATCCCTCCACATATCCCTCCATCCCTCATCCCTCCTTCATCCCTTCTCCCATCCCTCCCTCATCCCTCCATCCCTCCCTCTGTGATCCCAGCCTGGCTGTGGACCTGATCCTGGGGAGCCGCTGTGGCCCCAGCAGTGTTTGAGAGAGTAAACCCGGGGACTTCAGCCAGCAGTGTCCCACCACGGCTTTGGATTGGAATTTAGGTTGGATATTAGGGAGGAATCCTTCCCTAGGAGGATGGGCAGGCCCTGGCACAGGTTAGGCAGAGCAGCTGTGGCTGCCCCTGGATCCCTGGAAGTGTCCAAGGCCAGGCTGGACGGGGCTTGGAGCAATCTGGACTGGTGGAAGGTGTCCTTACCCATGGCAGGGGGTGGGAACTATTTGATCCCCAAGGTCCCCTTCCAACCCAAACCATTCTTGGATTCTATCTCGCTGTCCCCAACGCCAGCAACCCAGGACTGCTGCCCCAGCTGTGCCTGTGTCCCTCCTCCTCCTCTCATGAGGCATTTGGAGAGGATGAATTGCCCCTGACCCCCCCTGGACAGAGCTTGGGGTGGGGGCACTGCCCACTCACCAGCACTGCTTCAGTATCAGAGAGCCCAGAGAGCCAGTGCAGATTTCTGGTTCTTTTTCCAGTGGGATTCACCATTTGGTGCCTTTTAAAATCGTCTCTCTGCTGTGCTCACGCTAAGCCACGACAGTACGTTTCCTGGCAACTTCCAGTAATTTTATCTGGCTCTTGCTTTCAGCCATTTCTGCAAGACAAATGAGTTATAACCTGCTGGAATATAGGTTTGTTTGGGTTTTTTTAAATTCAAAAAATGCTTGGTAAATAGACATTCTTTAAAATCTTTCCCCCACCATCTTCAGCCTACAACAGATTTCGCTCCTGTATGACACGCTGGTGGTGACCAGCAGGTCACTGTGCCTCAGCCCCTGTGTCTGGACACGGCATTGCACTTTGGGTTTCAATAATTTCTGTTACTTCTCCATGTAAAGAACCCCTGCCGTGGCCACAAGGCTGTGCCAGGGTGGGAGCAGGAGGAGGACTGGGCTGTGGACTCAGGGCCATGTTGTTGTGATTCACCCCCTGACGCTGTTTGAGGTTTCCCTGCTGGACAGGGTAAGGCTGAGGGCCTGCTTCGACCAGCGTGAGCAGGATCAGCTGGGATGGTACCTGTGCAACAACAACTACATCTTGGCATTTGCAGGCTGTTTGAATGCGGAGATGAAAGGCTCTGCCTAAGTGGGGATGCTTTCTCTGTCATCAGCACAGCAGATGTGTGTCTGCACAGCACAGGAGCTGTTGATTCAGCCCGTTGGTGCGTCAGAAGCGCCGTCATGGGAAGGCATTTCCCCCATCTCTGTCCATTTTCCCAAATCCACACTGCTGCCCCGAGCTCACAAGTGCAGGCAGGCTCATTCTGGAACCTCACTCATTCTGGAAAACTTCAGGAAGTAAGGGCAGTTAAGGAATGGAAATAAACAACAAAACTATGCATTCTCTGCTTGCAAATTAACCTGCTTTATGACTGTAGACTTTGCATAGAACAGACAGAGCCAAACATCACCTAGACAGCTCAGGCTTTGTGGAATTTATACTCTGACTCTAACAGCAACCTGTTCCTGCTTACTCACTTATGTTCTTATTGCCTTTCATGTAATAATGATATCAGCTTACACATTGGCACAGAAGGATTAAAGGCTACAGATTTATTATCTTTCCTTAAAATACTATTTTTAGTTTCTAATTACTGATTAAGAACATCAGGGTGCAATCTTTCCAGCATCTTTCCCATACACTCACTGCTACATATTCATCACGCTACAGTGCACTTGGTTTGCAATCAGATAAACCAACAGGAGCAATGTGGGCGCAAAGAAACTAAGCCAACACCTGCTTACTCCTTTTCTTTTTAATAGCTGCAATGCAGGCTCTTCCCTAATTTCTTATTCAAGAAACTACAAAAAATCAGTAGTTTGATATATGAAATATTGATAATGGTCACATCTCTTTCTCTCCTCAATGGTTTAGTTAAAATAACTTAGAAATCAGCAGTGATAAGTGTCTGCTATGAATTGTGACAGCCCATGGGGGTTCAGTTCTGAATCCTCCTAATAAAATAAATACAGAGAGACTTGCAGTAGAGCATATCCACCTATCTGATCCCATAAAGACTTATATTTTTTGGTTTGGTCCATTCCTTATTTGAATCACAGAATGGTTTGGGTGGGAAGGGGATCTTGGGGATCAAATAGTTCCCATCCTCTGCCACGGGCAGGGACACCTTCCACTAGCCCAGGTTGCTCCAAGCCCTGTCCAACCTGGCCTTGGACACTTCCAGGGATGAGGCAGCCACAGCTGCTCTGGGCACCCTGTGCCAGGGCTGCCCACCCTCACAGGGAAGAATTTCTTCCCAATAGCCCATCTAATCCCATGGCAGTGGGAAGTCATTCCCCTTGTCCTGTCCCTCCAGGCCCTTGTCCAAAGTCCTCCTGCTCTGCCCTACGGATGCCTCCACATGAAACCAATCCAAGTGTACCAACTTCCTGACAGATCCCAGCCCCTCCGGATCAGCGCTGCCAGGAGCTGAAGTCCTTGTAGCCCATCCCTGGAGCAGGAATCCCCTTTGCATGAATGAATAGGGAAGATGAAGCAAACCAGCCTGGCACTGCAGCAGTGACATCCTTGTACTGCCACAAGTGCATGTGAAGAGAGAACACGGCTCAGCTTCCCCATCACCAGCACTTGCTGAAAGCTTCACACTTGGAAAACTAAATACATCTTTCTCTCTATGCACTGGAACATAACACATGTGGGTGGGTTTTAGGTTGGGTGTTTTTAACCATACAGATTAAAGTTCCTTGCTAATTAATCAGTCTAGGAATAATCAAGGAACACAAACTTTGTGCCCAAAAGGAACTTCAGAGCAGTTGACTCACCAAAAAGGTACATTGGTAGGAGTTATGTTTTAAGAACTAAATAGCTGAAAACCAGTTCAGGAGCCAAAGTCACACAGCAGGAGGCCAAGGTGAGGGTCAGAATTCTCCCTTTCTGCTTCATCCATTCAAGGGTGGCCTTCTCTTAACAACAGGTTGCAACTGCCTGGGTGAAGAGTTACCCCATGGCTCTGGTTGGTCTGTTTTTATGGATTTCCAGGCATACTTTCCTGCTCACAAGTTTCTCACTGTGCAGTACTCACGTTCTCCAGCCTCCTGCCCTTTGAAGATGCAGCAGAGCTGCTGCTGAAGCCAACAATAGCCAAGATTCTGCATCACTGGCAGGATGTTGCTGCAGAGGCTACAGGATTGACTTCTCGATGACTAAACCTAAAGCTGAGAGTTGACCTTGGAAAATTATCTCATCCTGTTTAGAGTCGCACAGAATCATTTGCCAAATCTCTTAATATAAAATATTTCACGTCACGGATTGACAAAGTTCCTTTCTTACCCTTCCTTCCGTCCACACCAAATCCGATAAGTGACTTTTCTCTTCTTGATGGGAGAAGGCTCAGAGGATGGAGATCCGGTCACTTTACGTGCTAAGGACAGAAGTCCCAACTTTTTACTGTTGAGACAGGAAACACTGTCAGATCCTTCTGGAGAATTCTATTGTTACACAAGCAAATAAAACTTTTGGCCAAGGTGAAAATGGCAGAGGGCATCTCTCTGCTACATGCAGGTCAAAGACCCTGGAGATGAAGGATGCAAAGGAAATCACAGCTCTCCATGGCCAACTGCAGCACTGCCTCGTTTTATCCTTTTTTGTTCAGTTTCTGGGGTTGTTCAGTTTGATTTTGGGATGTCATAGAGGCAGACACAATACTGGATTTAACTTTGCATTCCTTGCCAGAACGTTTTTGGTCTAATTCAGCATCAAACTTTTCATCTTGGAAGAACCAAATGACAGTAAGCACTCCCAAGGTGGGTTGACAAGCAGGGCCCAGACGTGAGACAGCCATGATCTGGCCTCCTCATCCTCCCCTACAGCATCTCCCCTATCCCTGAGCCAGCCCCACATGTGGTTTGCACAACCTGCTGCCAGGCACCCTGTTCTTTATCAGTCCCCATGTGTGAGGCAGCGGCCGCAGCCACGTCACCCACTGCAGCACAGGCACACCAGGACACCCACTGGCTGCACCAGTTCCACCTGCAGCTCACCCCCTCCTTCTTGGTCCTTTATTTCCTTAAATTAACACAGGTTGTTGTTGATGCAGAGTCTACTTTGGAGGGCCTGCTGGCCCCACTGGCAGTGGGGACTCACAAACCCTGTGTGCTCCTCGCTGCTTTAGCTCCCGGGCTGCATTTTGGACGACCCAGAACTCCCAGTTCCCGTTTGATAACCGGTTTGTTCTGTCGCTGGGAGACACGCCCTCTCTGTGTAAATGTTACAAATCAGGCGTATCTGATCCATTATTCACTAACTGCTGCTGCTTCCCACTTCCAGCTCCTATTAGAGGGAGCGCTCATGCCAGAAATGTCACGGTGGCATCATGTGACAGGTGGTATTGATTTAGCTGCGGCAGGTTCTCATGTCACTCCTGTTCAATGGGACACAGGGCAGAGCACACGGAGCCTCAGCAGTGGGGCAGGTCAGGACAGGAGCTCCCGGCCAGCCCCTGCACAGGCAGCAGGACCCAGGAATAGCATTGAAACTACAGCAGAGCAGGACGTTTGAGTATCTGCCCCCAGCTGCTGCAGCATCATGGTTACATTTTTCTTCATGATTTATAGAATTCCAAAATGGTTTGGGTAGGAAGGGACCTTAAAGATCATCTAGTTCCACCCCTTGCCATGAGCAAGGACACCTTCCACTAGCCCAGGTTGCTCCTTTGATCCAACCTGGCCTTGGACACTTCCAGGGCTGGGGCAGCCACAGCTGCTCTGCCCAACCTGTGCCAGGGCCTGCCCACCCTCATAGGGAAGAATTTCTTCTGTAAAAGAAACTGGATTGCAACTATTAATCGTAAGACCTGATACAGAGATTTCATGGCAGGTTTAGAGCAGACAATGAGGAGGGAGTGTCATGCAGTGAACACCCAGGAGCAGAACCCTGCTCTGCCCACGGCCTCATTTTCACTCTTCACAAGATGCTCCCTTTTGGCAGAGAAGCTGCCAGTTTGGGAAAGCTGCTCACAGCCTCTCAAGTCTGATGCACAGAGACTGCAAAGGAAACCCCAGGGAACAGGAGCTGGGACTGCCCGGCCACAGGAGCCCTTGTATCCAGCATTCTATTCCTGCCATTCCAGCCTGTTACCTGTAAACAATCCTTCCAGAACATCCAATCTGGTTGGGACTGAGGACACTGCTTAAACACCGACTATTGTAACACACAGTCTCTGCCACCAAGGATGTTTGCCAGAAAAGCTTAGACTGACCCAGAGCCAGTGCTGCTGCCAGACTCTGAATCAGTGCATTCACCGGCCCGACATGACCCAAACCTCCAAAAGATTTTTGATTTCATTTGCCTTGCTGTCTCAAAGTAGGTAGTCTGCCAAGAAGCCAAGCAAGGCCCAGCCCTGTGCCTGATAAACATCTCTCCAACTGGATTTCCCAAGCTTTTGGGAAAGTTAAGCAACTCTCACAGAGAGTGATTTCTATATATAACATAATTCTGTGGAGAGAAGCACATCAGAGCCACATGCCATGGAATGGAGCTGAGGGTTGGAGCAGCACAGCGTCCACCACCTCCCATAGGTTGGTCAAAAATAAAAACTGTCATTCATTTGGGAAATGTCACAAAGACTTGAGTCATTGTTTATTCTAAATACTACCGGCACCCATCCTCAAAGTGGTGTTGAATTACTGTAATTGCTAATTGAACTCAAGAAAACAGAGGCAACAACCTTGTGTGCAGGGACTGCTGGCTGCTGAGCCAAGGGATCCGTTGGGTTTGGGGCAGAAGGGAACATTCTTCCACCCAGGCAGAGAAGCCCCGGGAAGCAGAGGCTCAGGGCTCAACGGCCACACGAGATAATAAAAGGTGTTATTAGTTACAGGGTTCAACCCTGGCAGTTCATCCTTCAAAATAACAAACACTCATGAAACGTTAACAGTCAAAAGTTAAACAGTTTCTGAACTCACTCTGTGCAGGCTTCTTTGGAAAGCAATTGCTGTGACTTGGGGGGGTGGATGTTTTCCCAGGGACAAGCTGTCACTGATAGTTCCCTTTCAGGTCTTTCCAACTGAGCTCCTAATTTGTAAGTGCCAAAAATTACAGGCAACACATGGCTGACAGCAAAATCCAGCTTTAAACTTGTCTGCAATGATGCACCAAATATTTTGCAAGCTAGAAAAAATAATTTATTTCAAGTAATAAAGAGGAAAACATTATAGACTGTAAAACATTAATGTTGCATCCCAAAAATCTCATCCACAAAAAACATTCCAGCACCACATTCAGCCTCTAAGAGAAGAGCCCAGCACTGAAATGCCTGCAGGGAAAGTAGTAAACAATTAGAACTGAAAAATACTTTGGTGACACAGCATTGGCTAATGAAGCACAGTGAAATGTCAAACATTACAGCCGAAGAAAAACAACTGGTAAAAGTAGAAATGTCTATACATTGATTGCTACAACTATAAATCTCTCTCTAAAGTTCAATGTAAGTAAAAAGTTAGCTTGAACAGAAAAAGTGTATCACATAGGTATCAGAGTAGCTGGAATAAAAACCTGTACTTCATATTAAATTTAGTAATTTGATTCTGTAAGTGAATGGCATACTAAATAGCAACCATCCTGTCAAATGAAGAGAAATATTTTAGGTAAAAGGTGTTAACTATCCTCATTAACACAGCTGGGTTTGGACAGGACAAAGACAGCTCTGACACAGAGCCTGGTGCTTTGGGATCTGTTCAAAGCAAAGTAACCCAGTGGTGACAAACAGCTCTTCCCTCAGCTTTTCCTGGCCCGGGGCTGCTGGGATCACCAGCCAGGGCTGGAACACCCCACCTGGTAGTTCCAAACAGCAACAGAAATGGCCAAAGCACTCCCGGGGTCACCTGGTACCCTCCCCTCCTCACCCCTGAACACCAACCCTTGCCACAGGACTCCACAAACACCAGTGCAGGTGCAGAAGGGTTTGCTCTCAGCTTACCACAAGCACCTACAACACTGTCACACCAACCTTGCTTTACTGCAGGGTCTAAGTTTTTCTACCAGTAGCAGTGATTTGAAAAATATTAATTCCAGTTTATGTGTTTTATTGTAGTGAACTCTTAAGAAGGCATTTGACAGGAACACTCTTGACCAGAATAATCTGTCTTGAAAGGAAAGGTTGAGTATTTTTTTAATTATTACTTCCATCTTGAAGACACCACCTCCCTTTGCCCTCATCTTAGAGTGAAAACATGTTTGCACAGGTGAGGTCTGTACCACCTGGGGTTCTGTGTGTACAGTTCTACCGTGCAGGGTCACGGTGTTTTCTTAGTGAAACCACATCAACATAACAATGAGAAGGGAGAACATTTGCACATACAAAAGGGAAGCAAACATTGCAACAGTGAGCAACTCCAGACCTATAGTAAGTCTAAACTGGAGAAGACTGTGAAGTCCAAAGTCCCAAAAATGCACCTGAGGAAAAGGTGCCTGAGAAGGGTTTTACCTGTTGATACTCTGAATCTGAGCCAGGCAAGCACCTCAATGGCAGAATTTTCTTCCTGCACCTACAGCTGTGTATGTACAGAGCTGAAATTAAATATCCTGTTGGCAGCAACTCCTAGGTCAGTACAGAAAAAGCTGTGAAGAAAAAGTGTAAGACTTCACCTGTTATTTATATTCATATTGACTAAATGTCTTTTAGGAGTCGTAACATTTGCCACAACCACATTAAAAATGACTGTATTTATCCACTAAAGATCTTGTTAGCAGCTCAGCATGAATTCTCATTATTATTTCAGCTCTTCCCTCAACAGGCAACAATAGTCATCAGGTAAAAAATAACCAACTATCCAAGTGTGGAAAACCCTTCCCATGAAACCCTCCACTGCCTACACAAGGAACAGATGCTAGGGTAGGCCTTGGACAGCCTCTTTAAGGATAGGACAAGTAGCAAAGACATTGACCTGCTGACACTTCTCACACCACCTGAGCTTTCCAACTGCCCTGATGGCAGCTTAAATGAAATAAAAATCATCATTTTAATTTGGGGAAAATCCTGATAAAGAGAATCATGCTGATGAATATAAAGCAAACTACAATTAACATTATCCACAGCAGCCAGTTGACCGATTTCTTTGCGTGCTGTTCCAGGCGGTCGGATTCGTCTTTGAGCTTCTCGAAGTTCTGGTCTGCCATCCTGAGGGAATGGGACAGTGTCTGTGGAGCAAAGAGAGCAGACAGTGTCACACTCAGGGCTGCAAGTCTGCCTGAGATGTCCCCCAGCAGAGGAAAGGTTCAATCGCACACAGACAGCAGAAGGCGGGTATTGCCTCCAGACTCCCTGCTCTAATCCCACCAGGAATTGAGTTATAGGTGTAGGATTTCTCTCATTAGCACTTTAACCTGGAAAACTGAGGGGTTACAGCTTCAACATACACTACCTGGTTGTCCTGTTTGATCACGTTCTGTGCAGCCAGGGTGTTGTTTTTGAGGCTGCGAGCCAAGCTGAGCATCTCCTCAGCCAGCTTCTCCTGCATGTCCTGGTGGTGCTGCAGCACAGCATCCAGCTCCACTGCTGACTGCTTCTCGTCTGATGGGAGGCCCCTGCAAGAGCACAAGGGGGAAAAAGGGATTTGTGGGTCCATCTCCCAAGGTTTCCCCTGACTCTGCAACCATATGGTACAACAAAGTCAGTTAAATCATTGTATTTTGGTCTCTACCAGCAGACACTTCACCCAAATTAAAGTACATTTGGGATCTAAAGGTCATTGGGAAAATGGTTTCCAAAATGCTGAGCATTAGAATTAGGAATTCAGACTTACTTTCGCCTCCTTACGTTCAACTCCTCAGAATCTAGGGAAAAAAAAAAAAAAAAAAAAAAAGAGTTAAATTTGTGCTTTAGCACGTTATAAATTCCCATGCAATCACAGGCTGAAGAAACAAGTCTTCTGTAAGGGATTCTCAGATGTCCAAATCCTCCACCCCAAGGAATATGGATGTCAAATGCCTACCTGCTTTCTGCAGGGAAAAGAGGACATGTAACATCAAAAGAGGGAAAAACCCCCAGATGAATCACATCCCTGAGGCCAGGGTTGAAGCCTGTGTGTCTTGGTGTTCTTTCAGGACACGTTACATTGGCCCAGCTCCAGCCACTGTAACAGTAGCCATGGAAACCACAAATTAATTCCTCCCAGTTCCCTACGTGAAAAACATGGCTGTGTGTTCCAGGGGAACTGAACAACGCCTACTCCAAGTGCCCCAAACCACACAATTTGCTCAAGCAGAAGGGAACAGGAGCAACAATAAAGGTAAATTGTCCCAGCTAATTCTATAGTTAGAATGTCTGTTTCTGTATAAATTCTACAAAAAGAGGTTCCTGCAAGTCCCTGCAACCATTGATAAGAACAGTTCTGCTTTCATCTGTTTTTGGGTTAGTTTGTTTTTAAAATCTGCCATCTTGGAAAAAAGTGAGCCACTAAATTAAAAGTACACCTTGGGCAATCTCTAATGCCTGACCTTCCTCCTCCTCTCCCTATAAAACTCAGGTTGACTAAAGTTAGAGCAAACAACAGGTCAAACTTACCATTGGTAGCCAAGGGGTCCTGTGAAGCAGAAGGAGAACCAGAACAGCAGATTACAAAGGGTCAGTGTTAAGAGACAGCCCCCCAGGCCTGGCTGAGTGCCCATGCCCAGGAGTCAGACCATCCAAACTGGTAAAAAGGTGACTCCCCACCCAGCCTGGGACACAGCTCAGGCACAGCCAGCCGAGTCAGCTGAACACAACAATGACAATCTGTGAAGCAGCGGCACCAAACCTACTGTCCCAAGCAGCTCACTCCTCATCTGGCCCGTGCAGCGAGCCTTGGCCTGCAGATGGACTGTCTTGGTCGCTGGGGTTCTCTCCTTGGCTGTCGTAGGGGTGCGGCCGGGGGCCAGGAGCTGGTTTGCCAGAGCCTTCTCCGTGGATGAGGACTGTGAGTGGGAAGGAGCAGTGAAAAGTCAGGGATATCACATTCTCAGGCCTGAGGCACCTGAGTGTGTGATCACCCCCATCTTGTTGCAAGTCCTCAGCTGCTTCCCACAGTGAAGTCAGCCTGACCAGCAGCACTGACTGTACCCCAGGAGCGAAAATCCAGCTTATTGGCATTTCACAGCTCTCCAGGCACCACATAGAGAGGTGCCAGGGCTGAGGGAAGGGCCTACCCCTGCATCTCACAGCAAAGGAGAGAGGAGGATGTGGGCAAGGCGTTACTTTGCTTCTGAAAAGGAGCAAAGTTTCAGGGTTCATACAAAACCTCCTTTTAACAAAACATGGATCCAGTATATTTATCCACAGTTTTATCAAGGGCTGCCTAGTAAGATTTTGACAACTGTTACTTTGAGATACAAGACAAAAAGTAAACACAGGAACCGGGCAATAAGGTGAACATAAGGAGAGAACACTGAACTCTTTCCAAGCTGAACTAGCAGATCTTACCAATTTTTCAGCTTCTAGGAGGCCCTTTAGGAAGTCCACCTTGCGAGAGTATTCATTCAGCAGTTCGGGGGCTGGCTTGCTATTGGAATTGAAAGACAGTAATATGAAAACCAAAAGTTAGCATTTGGTAAGGTTCAGGCGACTTTCCAAATAAAATAAGACAGAAAAAACCCCAACACGGTTCTTCAAAGAAGAAAAAACCCCAACATGGTTCTTCAAAGAAGCATCTTTAGCCCCAGGACAGGGACACACCTGCAAACCCCTGCAAATGGCCTTTTCCAAGGCAGGGAGAGCTCAGGTTATTCCACAGGGAAGGATGTGCTGTGGTGTTTGTGGGCTGTGGTAAGAGACTATCAAATCACACCATCATTAAAGTTGGAAAAGACCTCCAGGACCATCAATTCAACTTTGGACTTCGAATCCCCCCATTCCCACTAAACCACACTACAAAGTGCCATGTCCGGTGGCTCCACCACTTCCCTGTGCATCCCTCTCCAACGCTTACCCACTCTTCCAGTGAAGAGATTTTCCCTAATATCCAACCCGATATCCTTCCCTGGTGCAACCCGAGGTCGCTTCCCCCGCCCCGAACAGAAAACCCACCCCAGGGTGCTCACCTGGCCTGGTTCTTCAGCTGCCGCAGCATGTCCTCCAGAGCGGCCACGTACTGAGGAGCAAAACAAGGCTCTGAGAGACCTGAGGGAGAAATGCTGGGAGAGGCTGCGGGTTTGACAGCCCGGCACGGTCCTGGGGGGCCGAACCCTGAGTTATTGGGGGGCCGAACCGGGTTATGGAAGGGACCAAACTGCAGGTTATTGAGGGGCCAAACGAGGTTATTATTGAGGGGTCAGACCGGGTGAGAGGA
>VWZG01012244.1:39907-59994 GCA_013396735.1 Grallaria varia
CCAGACCAGGTTATTATTGAAGGACAGAACTGGGTTATTATTGAGGGGCCAAACTGAGGGTTATAGAGGGGCTGAAAAGGGTTATTATTGAGGGACAGAACTGGGTTATTGAGGGGTCAAGCCAGGTTATTATTGAGGGGCCAAACAGAAGATTACTGAGGGGCCAAACAGCGGATTATTGAGGGGCAGAACCGGATTATTATTGAGGGGCCGAAAAGTGGGTTACTGAGGGGCCGAATAGGGTTATTGAGGGGCCTAACCGGGTTATTACTGAGGGTCTGAACGGCAGGTTATTATTGAGGGGCCGAACCGGGTTATTACTGAGGGTCCGAGCCGCGTGTCCCGAGGGCCGTGCGGCCTCACCTTCTCCAGGCGCCACTCGGCCTGGTCCCGCCGCTCCGCCGCCAGCGCCTCGCAGCGGCTCAGCAGCCGCACCATGTTGAGCTCCAGCCGCGTCGCCGCCATGGCAGCCCCGGCCCCCTCAGACACCCACCGGTCCCCTCAGACACCCCCCAGCCCCTCAGGCGCCGCCCGCCATCTTGGGGCGGGGCGGGGGCGGGAAGGGAAGCGCCGGGCGGGTCTTCCCGCCGCGCTTTATTTGAAAATACACTCCCAAACAACTCCAAACCGCTCCAAAACAACGCCAAATCGCTCCAAAACAACGCCAAACCGCCCCAAAAGCGGCCCTGTCCCACGCACCGAGCGCGGGGGCCGTTGTGGCGGCGCTGTGGGCTCTGAGCCCGGCTCGTCCCTCAGCCCGCCGTGGCGCAGCGCCCTGAGGGGCCGAGCTGAGATCCGGCTAAAATCCAGCGTATAAACATTTCACAGCGGGGGCGAGCGATGGCCCCTTGGCCGCAGGTGGGTCCTCGCTCCCCGGGAAGGGTGGGGAGGACGAAGCAGCTCCCGGCTGGCTGTGGTTTGCTCCAAGAGCACCAAAACCCTCCCTCGGTGCTGCCACAGCCCTGTTGGTGCTGCCCCTCTGCAGCTCCCCCATCCTTTATCGGTTCTTCACAAAGGCAGCAGCTCCAAATAAAGGCGCCCTCCAGAATAAACTGCTCATTATACAGACATTGATAGACCAACACGTGTGTTTTTTTTTTTAAAAGTGCAATGTTTTAATAAACGTCTTTATACATTTTGGTCTCTGTTAAGGCTATTACGTTAAAACAGTTCTGTAAACCGAACAGAAAAGTTGTCATAAAAAAAAAAAATTTAAGGCAACACACATTGACCTAAACTCAGTGTTGGTCCCATGACGGTCCATTTGTAAGGCAGATGGAAAAGGCACGGCAGGGAAATCGGGGGGCTCATTTCCTGTACACTCAACCCACGTACTTCACTCAACATTAAATTTTACTTTTTCAGCAAGGCTTTAAATTATTAAAGTGGAGAATAGTCACTTTAAACAACCTCGCTTAACCTTTACAGTACTGTACATTTCCAGGCTGCCTTCCCGGCACCACAGCCTTCCAGAAGGGTTAAAGCCAAAGGCTGCGGTCAGATTCCAAAGGAGTCCTGACTGGAGAGCCGCGGGATGTCCGTCACTCGTGCACGCAGGGGACGTGAGAGGAAGGGTCGGAGAAGCGGCGCTGGAGCTTGGCGGTGGGTTCGTACTCGAGGCACACGGAGTGCACGCCCTCGTGGCGCCGCGCCGGCTGCTCCCTGCGCCGCACCGCCCCGCCGCCCTCGAGGGCATCCCCAGCGCCATCGTGGCACTCCGTGTGCCTCAGCAGCCCTGGCGGCAGCTTGATGTTTGCTGTTGGCATCACTGGCGTTCGGCGGGGCACTTTTGTCTTGGACAGTGTTAAAGAGTATCGGCGTCTTGAAGTCAGAGATGTGGAGGAGAAACAAGGAGAGGTTTGGGGGAGGGAAGGCACTTTGCAAATGTCTTTGGCGGGCAGGCTGGAGCTCTGAGCACGGCAGTGTAATCCAATAATTGCTTTAAAGAAACAAGATACTTAGAGACTGATAGCAGCGACTTGATACAAGCCGCTGTGAGCAGACAACATCTGGTCACCTGGCTGTATGCAGCGGAAGATGGAGAATAAAAAAAAGCACACACTACCTTAATACTGACCTTCGGTATCCACCCGGCCTGTCCTGTCCTCAAGCAGGCTCTCTGTGCTCGCCGAGGTCTCCGAGTCCACGTTTTCCTCATCAGAGCCCCGCTGGTCAAGCTCAGGTAAGCGGTAAGTTATGTCCTCCCTGCACCAGAGGTTGGAGCATTCAGCCAACACAGCATCTCCAACACCAGCAACTTCATGCAGCTCGTGTTCAGAGGTAAAGCAAGTAAGTCATTAAACACTAATTCTCATGGTATTTTTTCTCAGCTAGTCCTTTGCATTTTCCCCTTCTACAGGACGGAATCAGATCCCTTTGGACAAAAGGTATCCTGCTTTACTACCTGTACTGTCTCCAAGTCCTACCCAGGTGAAGGGGACTTACTTTTCTTCTTTTATTGACTGTATGCGATCGATGAGAATCTCCTTTTCCCGGCTATTGGCTTCAGAAACTTCCTCATCTTCATGCACAGAGTCCAGCTCTGAGGTGCCACTGTCATTTCCTTTGACCTGAGAGCTTTTACTCTGCAAGACAAATTCACACGTGACACTCTCAGTCACAAGCAGCTACACCAGTCTTGACTATGTGAGTTTCAGGATGGAAGACAAAAGAGTAGGTCAAGGAAAAGGCTGAGGGAATTGAAGAAGAGCTGTTAGTTATCCATACAAATGTAAGAGAATTTCCTAATCACCTGATTTCTGGGGCTTTGTTACCTTTTTTGGTCTGTCAGCCTCAGCTTAGTTTTAGAGTCACTCATGAGTAATATTACTACACCCAATAAAAGTTACGTACAGGGTCTATAAAATACCAGGTGATGACAGAACGGACCAGCAGCCCTGCATGCAGTCTGGGAGGGAATTGCACCAATACATGCAGTCATGGTTGTTTAAAAGAGTGTTTAAAACCAAGCTACAGCACGTGTAGTAAGTATTTTAGTCATGCAATAGTACCATAAGAAGAGCCCATGCACTATGCCCAGGCAGTTGTACATACCAGCTTCCCCTCGTAAGGGGAAGAGAACCCAAGTTTTACAGGCCAGAGCTAGAGAGAGATGGAGACCAGATTCATTATATGCAACTTCTGATCAGACACAGTTTGATTTGTTTTAATCAGTACAACAAAAACAAAGAATAGGTGTATTTGCTCTGCTAGAATACAGCATATTTTTGCCACCAACCACCTCTGGAGTGAAGGAACTCCTTTGCCATGTCAGAGAATCAATCTTAGTTCTACTGAAGGAATTATATGGGAATAGATTTCAACCACTACAAGAGCAGATTCCCCACCCCTGCACCCTTCAATTTTCAGACTCCAGTTGAGTTGTGTATTTAGCTCCTACCTACAGCTACAGCTTAGGGCTAGTCCAAATTCCTTTTCCTCTTATCTTGCAACTGATTTTTGACTTACTGAATGGGATGGACAGGATAAATAAATAGCACATCACTCTCAAAAGTCTGGTGGAATGGTGAGTTTATTTCAATACTTACTGTATTCTGCCGGAGCAATGAGAGTCGTCGACAGGCAATGCTCTCTGCTGCTTCCAGCTGACTGATCTCATTCATTTTTATCTTGTACTTCCTTATCTGTTCCTTTATGAGCATCTCTACACACCTGGGAAAAAGGGCAAGAGTTTAACAAGCAGCCTCATACCTTTTGCTCTGGAACAACCATGGTGGGATGAGATGCCTCTCCTGCCCTGCGGGTGTTTGTCACACACACGTGGCTGGCATGTGACCACAGTGTCCCAACACAGCCCTTACAGGTAGCACTGCATGGTAACAGGGTGAAGAGTCCAACACAGCAAGCAGAACAGCACAGGTGATGGTTAAAGGTAATGGCACGTGTTCCTCCTGGGATAACCAGAGCCTCCCATGCTGACTGTACACAATGGTGAGCACAGACATTACCATGGCGGCCAACAGCTTCTGCTGCTTCTACCTGTCTTCCCTTGCTGGCACAGAATGAATTTGCAACTGCCCTTCTCCACTTCTACAGCTCCAGGGGTCAGTAAAAAGTTACAGAAAGCTGTAATTTTTCAGACTTTGTGTTCACTGGAGGTAGATGCACAGCGAGGGGCACTCAGAGAGCCAGAGCTGCTGGAGGGTGAGAACAGAGAGGATCAAGGACAGAACCTTCCTCAATTCAAGGAACAACACAGAAGAAATTATCAGGGGGCTTCCTACTGTTTATTATGGCTTGTATCTCAGCCAAACAGATGAGTAATGTACAATCCTCCCTCAAAATTATCTTGATGTAAAACACAAACCTGATATTTAAGACTTATAAGTCATGCTACTTCAAGATAAATTGGCAGCACTAGAAGAGCCAGGAACAGCAACTCTTAACCCTCAGTTTGTCAGCTCAATATGAACAAGGCTGTCACAGTAGCACTGGCCTTCCATCCCACTCTAAAGTACATTTTTGGAGAAATCACTTTTCGGTAGACTGCTAAAACTCACATGGTTGTTTTTGAGACATCCTTCATGCTGGTTAAGGGGTCAGAGGTATCTGGACAGCGCAGGAGGCACGGAGCAAACACAATGGCCAAGGCATTGGGTGACATACGGTTGACATCCTCTATCAAAGCCACTCTGAAATTCAATGTTCAGGAAAAGAGATTTGAAGTAAACCTTGCTAGAATACAGGCAACCTGATAATACCAGGCCAGAGTTCCCAAACAACATGCACTCTCAGGCACTCACTATGTGCAGCAGTTCAAAAATACCTTAGAGGTATTTCACACCTACTAAGTAGACAAAATATCATGCATCAGAGAAAGGCCCATGGAGTCACCCAGGCTAAGCCAGTCTGGGAGCCTCCCAGAGTACATCTGGTGATTCAATGGTCTTCTCTCCAAAAACCATGTTCAGAGGGCCACTTGGAAAATCCTCAAGTTCCCTGGCTCAGAGCAGCCCCTTTAGCAGCACCATTCAACCCTGCTCCTACCTAAGACTCACATGTTCATCCTCAGTTCACTGTGTACCACCTGTATAAATCCTGGTGTTCAGGTGGTTCACCAAGGCTGTGAGATCTACCTTGACTTCAAAGCTGTTCTTGCCTGATTCAATCCAAACACACCAGGTTGCAGAAGTAACCAGGCATCTGTTCTCAGGCACAATTACCAGCTTCAATTGTTTCCTGTCTAAACCAGCAGCAAAATCCCTGCACTAACACTTCAGGAGTTTAAGACTTTAGAAAGCTTCCAAGCAGCACTCAGAGTCACACAAATGAAGTAATTAAACTCATTACTTGACAAGATGGAAGATGAGTCGCTCCAGGGTATTATGATTTGCTTGTGGGAGCTGTTCCAGGACACTGTAAATGGCACAGAGTTGCTCCTGTTTTTCTGGTAGTTCTGCACAAAGGGGCAAAGCACAAGGTGATCAATGCTGTGCAAGGCAGTGCAAAGCTCAAATTCCTAAATTCTTAGAAGACTCACACTATCATTTCATTTACCAACTGAATGTTAAGGTCCCCCTCATGGCACTGCAATTGTCCTGCTGCTGTTAACAATCATCAAGTGACACATCAAGCCCTCCAACAATATTTAGGGTACCTTAATCCCACTGAAGCTAAAAGAATTTAAGGATTTGGGATATCTGGATATTAAGATCTGGTTCAGACCATCAAGGAGAAAAAACCTAGCATGAAAAGCAACTTATTTACAGTCTTGCTGTTTTTAGAAAGCAGATGTACAGTGACTTTACACTACAAAAAAGTCCCCCCAAAAAAGGAGTCCTGAAGGAAGATGCAGTAAGATAGAGGAGAAATTCCCTGAAAAGTGTTTGATGTAAAATGTCTAAAATCCTTGCTGTAAGTGCACTGGAACAAGCTGTTCATCCAGCATGAGCATCTTAAGAGTTTCTTCTCCCAAGGGCATAATGAGTTAAAGAGGAAATGTTTGAAGAGTGGTTTAAAACCTACCAACAGCTCGGAGGAAGTCATTGTACTGTGCTGATGTCATCAGGGGGTCCGGCAACTCCCGCAGCCACTGCTTAAGGATCCCTGTGATGGTGTGGATGGGGAAATTCTCCAGTTTCACTGAGTTTGGATCTGAAAAGGAATGTTTTGTTAGAGCGGTTCATTCCTCTGTTCACAGCGAGACCCCAAAGAAATAACATTAGGAATGCTCAAATCTGTGTTCAAAGAATCCAAGTGGAACTCAGAAGAGAAAAGAAGAGAAAGTCTTCTGAGGTCATGTAGAGGTGCTACACTGCTTATTGCAGGCAACAAAAATAGTACAGCCTGCATGGTCACCAAAAAGCTGTTTTTACAACACAAAAAAGTGCCAGATACTTTCAGACAGAAGAGAATTGCAGGAAAAACTGGTATCACACAAGGAAGGCCACAGGGTTGGCAACAGAGCCTGACCTGCTTGCAGCAGCTGTTTCAGCTCCTTCATGCGGTTTGCTGAGCCCGACTTCCTGTAGATGCCCTCTGTGTAGAGCCCGTGCATCTCCACGTACTCCAGCAGCTTCTCCATGACAACAGGCACCGAGTTCCTCTCGCTGGTCAGGGAACTCACACACACTCCAAAGTGTCGTGGTTCCGCATCCTGCTCGTTCTGGGATTGATACAGGTCAAACACTGTGAATGCCCATTCCCAAGCCACAAAATTCCATTCTTTCGTGCTACAATTAGCTTTTGCTGCCAGAAACTAAAGCTGAGTGTTTTATTCCAGCTTGCTACATGCCTCTGATCACAAGGCAGATTTCCTGAGCTGCAGCAATAAAGAACGTTTATGGTTCACACTGAAGGACTCCTTTAACAATTTGTCCAACACTGCACACGCACTCAGAGAGGAGCTCCCAAATTAGCTCAAGCATCACCACTAAGAAGAATGTTCTGTTTCTGCAAGTGCAGGGCCTGCCTCTGACTACATGCAGACAGAGAAGGGAACTATTTAAGCAACTTTTATTCGGTGCATGGACATCCATTGTTCCTTTGCTGAGAACCCAAGGCAGCATTTTGCATTCACCACTTACAGTACCACAGAACCCCAGCCCACATCTACAGGCCTTACCTTCTTCCCACAGGAGGTACAGCTGCTCTGGATTTTGGACATGCACTTCTTGTGACAAGTCAACTTGCAAACTAGAGAAAGAAGCAACTGTTACAAGTGCCCAAATCACATTAAAACACGCATTATCCCCTTCCTATATAATCCACATGTACTGTTCACTAAGGCCCATCTGCAGCAGCCAAAACTACAAGCTACCTGCCCATGTGGTTCCTAAGCAGACAGGAGGAGATGTGTTTGTTTTACTCACCACTGCACAGACAGGCCTTCTCCATGGGCCAGATGTAGGACGAGCAGTGCTCACACGACTGCCGGATGCTCACTTGGTAGTTTGTGAACACGTGGCCGTTGTGCTCCTCAATCTGGTGGGGGGACACCAAGGAATTCATGATTTTATTTTTAATAAAACCATCTACCACAAATCAGATTTTCCACTTGTATTTTACAATCACAACTGAAGGCTTTGACCTTGAAACCAAATTTCACTCTGTCTTAAGGCAGTTGGGTTTGCTGCATGATTTCATAGTTAACTTGCTGTCTTACAGTTCATCAGTGCAATACATGACCTAAAGTTTGTTGTTACTACTCGGAAGTTTTCCTTTAAACAGTCCATGATTGAGAAAGCCACTGGGTTCTAAAAGACACTGTGGACAAGCCAGGAAATGTTTGAGTACCACCTATCACTGCATAAAAGCAAGATTTTTGATTTATGAAGGACACTTTTATATGGTGTCACATCTTCATAAGAGGTAAGTGAATCAGCATGCAAAATACAACAGAACATCAGTACAAAATCAAGCTCTTCCAAGAGTGTTTGTGTTCCGTGAGTGCACCCAAAGACTTGGATTATTGCACAGAAAAGTACTCACTGCACGATCCTGTTTTCGTTTCTTCTTCTGGGCTTTGGTTTGCTGCAGTGGGATACAAAACTTGAGTTAGCCTTTGAAATTCAGCTGTTTCATTCCCTTTTTACCCTGTTGAGTTTCTCAGGCTCTACTTCACCTCCAGACATTTCAGACTATACTGCAGCTTCAGCTTGGGCTGTCTGAGCTCACACTACCAACTTCCTAAAGACCAGCTGAGCTCACTGCCTGATGACCAAGCAATTCCACCTCTCAAACCTCCAGAGAACTCCTATGTTTTTATCAAAGAACAGGCACAAACACTTTCAGATTCTGAAAGTATTAAAAGTAAGTTAAAAGATTAACGATTCCAAAAAGGTGTATCAGCACTCAGAATTTGTTTCCCAAATAACAAGGAATGCTACAGAAGTGGTTTCTGAGGTGACACAGGTCCCTCAAGTTCAGAGTAGCAGCATTGCATCATCCCATAAGACAGTAACAGAATAACTTTTATACCTTGGGCTGCTCAGACTCCTCTTTTTTTGTATATCCTCTGATGAATTCATCCAGAAGGGATTGAAAGAGATTCAAAACCAGCTTGACTTCTTTCTCTTCCCTTTTTTGGGCCAGATTTATAACTAGAAGCTGGTAATTTTCCACCAGATCTTTGTAGCCAACATGGATTTGTCCATTCTAGAAAAGGTAAAAATACTTGTAAGACAGCCTTTTTGGATGCTGTTGAGGCAGTTTCATATTTTGAGGTGTTTAAGTTCAGAGGTGAGAAGGCACAGCCATGATCAAAGTCAGAGACAACAGCCCATGACAGAAAGAGGTTAACACACTTTCCTCTGCACTGTCCAGCAGCACTTGGCTGAGACAAGGCAGTGCCAGAAGAGCATTGGAAAAGCTGTTGGCACCTCTCTTTGGTGTTCAAACACAGCAGAATTAAGAGGCTGAAGACAGCAAAATCCATCCCTTTAGGAAAATAAACTTACAGCTGAGTGACTGTGGAAAGGGAACAAAGCAACCTGCTTAAGATTACAGCAGAACTGTAAACTGAGTCTAACACTCAGTTTTGAATTCTATGCTAAGAATTGCTGAACTGGTTTGTCAAAGAGCTGCAGGGAAACCTTTAACCTGCACACTCAACTCATTTATTGCCTGCCAACTTTCCTTTATTGAGACTTTCTACTTACAGGAGCAGAGTACATGGTCTTGATGTTTCCTCTAAACTTTTCTGTGGCTTCAAAAAACAAACATTCAACACCAGACTTTTGGGAGCTTAAGTCATTGATCTAGAAGGCAAATACATCTGCATCAGATTTCATGAAAACAAGAACATCCCACCAGAGTTCAGCTTCAGTTGCTGGGCTTAGTCATCTGTGAGCACTCCAATTATTTAAAACAACATTTCTTAATGCACTGTGATGATGACACAAAATAGGAGTTGTGCAGTTCAGTTCTAGAGAAATACTTCCTTACAATTCATGCCATACTTTTTTTATTACAACTTTTATTGCCCACTCATTTGTAAACAAATTAGGAACTAAAATGAACGCCCTGAGTATTTAATGCAACATAATGCATTCAGAGACTTAAAGAAGGGATTAGGAAGGGCCCTAATACAGACTTAACTCAGTCAAGCCATCCAATCAATCCCCCTTTGCTTTAAATTATGATTGCACCAAGAAAAGCAGGCTCTAAAATTCCACACAACCAGCGAACACAGCCTTGAGTTTGACTGTGGTTGAGAGCCTTCTACCTTGTTTAGGAGGAACTCATCGAGGTGTTTCAGCTCGTTGGCATTCGCGATCTCCCGGACCATGGACGCGCGCCAGTTCTGGGACACGCTGGAGATCTTGCTGATCTTTATGGTTCTGTTCTTCTTGGCTTTGCTGCTCTCCTTGCCGGGGCGCTCCCCTCCCTGGGGGCGGCCTGGCTGCCCCGGAGGAGCTGGGAGAGAGAGGCATTTGGACATTAGAGAAGGGGACTGAGGTCTGCAGGGTTTGTCTGTGCAAAACCTCCCAGACAGGACATCAGCGTGCTGAGGACTAAGTCACACAAACTCACCTTCTGAGACTTTCTGGGTTCCTCCTGGGTCTGGAAAGAGGACACAAGACACAACAGAGAGGCCATCTGCTTCCTCAATCACATCAGAACTCTCCTTTGGAATCTTCTTGTCTGGCTTTTTCCCCAAAAGTCTCCGCAAAGGACTTTTAAAAGCGGACCTGAACACAAAAGCAGATACAAGTGTGTCCCATTAGGAGTGGCTCTGCTACAAGAACAGGCTCTTAACAATAACCCACACCAGGATTAACCTCTACTGGGAATAGTTAAGTCCAACCTGCAGAAAAACTGAGCAGCAACAAGAAAAAGGAAAGACAGTGTGAAAGCATGCCTGGACTTTTTGATATTTACTGGACTGGAGCACACAGAGACAACTCATCACGTACCCAAAACACCATTTTTGGCTCAGGACGTCCCTGGGCTGCAGTGCCAGAAGCTGAGGGAAGCAGCATTACACACTTGCTGGATTCTTCAGCTTTTCTCTTGGTGTTGTGTTACACTACATGAACCTTTGATCTGAGCTGTAAGTTGGTTCTTATTTTAAAAAGAACCAGTTCAAAGCCAAGTGCTATGCAAGAAGCAGGGAATCTGCTCCTCAGCAGGGTCAGGTATCAGGCCCACTGCAACACAAAGCAGCAGCAGCCACTTGGGCAGATGATGCCAACACGTGTCTCTCCACAACCACAGTCTCAAGATGCCCAGTTGAAGCACAAGTGGAAAATCCCCTTTTTCCCCCCATTTTCTCAGAGACAGGCTAGTCACACAAACAACACATACTTGGCATCTCCTTGCTGACTCGCTGGCTGCGCAGAGACAGCTGTGTCTGAGGTAGGTAAGTGGTCACCAGGTTTCTTCTGCACAGGGTATTTCTTGTTGCCTTTTTCTTCTTCTATCGTATCTGGGGATTGCTACAGTGGAGAGGAGGAGTCAAACACTGCACAGTGAGTGAAATTCTTTAAATGGTTTTATAAACTACAATGGTGAAAAGGGTTTGCTTCATCAAGACAAAACACTATTAGCTTAATAATATACCAATCACTATTAGCTTAATAATATAAGGTCCAAGTATATTTAAGGCTTTAACCAAAGATCCATTTATTTAGGATTAAGTTTTCAGACTCTTGTATAATATTTGCTAAATGGCTTTCTTTCTTTTTACATGGATATCAAGCCAAAAAAAAATAAATCCACCTGAAGGAATACAGGCATACAGAACACACAACGGAGTTATTTACAATTCTTTAATATTTATAAAAAAAATAATTAGGTATGAATATGCACAATAGCATCAGTACCTGACTCATGGCAACAGTCTGGGCCAGTGTTGAGAGATCACTTAATGAAGCTGAACTCCCCTTCTTCCTGCAATGTTACAAGATAAATTTCAGAATACGTATTTGAATAAAGTCTGTAGCCCTTAATATTTCACACTTTTTAAGTAACACACGTATCAATGTTACATCTGGGAGAGAATCCAAATTAGCTCTTGCAACTCACTTTTCAATGCAAAATGTACTGGACAAGTGAAAAAAACTGGGAATGTCAGATTTCCTGCCATATCAGAGGGATGATGCAAACTGCAGGTCACTAAAACCTTGTTTTCAGTGGATATGACACATGAAAATAAACTCCAGTCACTGCTTCAACTAAAGCCCTGACTGTCCATTTTAATTCAGCCAGGCAGGCTGTGTGTCTTTTGTGAGCTTCTGAAAACACTCTGCCCATACAGGTTCACTGCAGGACTGGGAGCTGAGGAACAGCAGAAGTTGTTCACAGCTCTGTTTGTTCCCACAGCATGGCCAGATGTACAGGCTCCCAGGAATTCTCCACCTATTTTTAAACATTCCAGATAACTGTTTACTCTACATTGAATAAAAAGGAAGCTGCCCTTACTCCAGCTGATCCTGAGGAGACTTATCCACCCGTGTCCTTCCATCCAGAGACTGACTCAGCATATCATTCTGACCAACATCAGACTGTCTCTTGCCTTTCCACTTCTCCCTCTTGTACTTCAGCTTCTCTGGGTCATCCACATATCTCTGGATTGCAGCAGACGTGGGACTGTCTAGGTCTTTGGCTGCCCTCTGACCAAGACGCTTTTTATCTGCCCAGGGGTCAGATGGGCTCCGAAAGCTCCCGGCAGCAGACAGGGTACTGTGAAGATTCAGTGCAAGATTCGTGGGCCTTTCAGGGCAGTTAAAGCTTTGGCTGCCTTTTATTTGGTTACTCAGATTCCCTTGTGTTTTTGTTCTATCAGCTGCCACATCACCTGTTTCTACAGGAGGTTGTTCAGGAACAGAACTGCTTTCTTTTATCTCACTTGACAGTGGCGTGTCTGGAAGTGCTCCTTCTTCACTTGGACTTTTCTCTTCCTCTCTGCTTCCCTGAGGGACAGCATCATCCTGTGCTGAGGATTTCTCTGGTACTGGAACAGTTTCCAGGGCCTCTTCAGAAGTGGTTTGTCCCTCAAGGAACAGTGAAGATGGTCCTTCAAAGGACAACAGGACATGCTTGTTCTGCAAGTCGTTGTGTTCCAGCCCCCTCTGCCGACGGGATTCCCGCTTCTCCCGGCTGCTGGTCACCTTCTCCGAGCCCTCTGTCACGTTCCTCTGGGGCAATGTGGCTTTATTCAGTGAGCTCAGGTTTTCAGATGAGCCCAGGCTTTCAGCTTGTTCACTCTGAGCTTGATCTTCACCTTGTTCACTCTGAGCTTGATCTTCACCTTGTTCACTCTGAGCTTGATGTTCACCTTGTTCGCTCTGAGCTTGATCTTCACCTTGTTCACTCTGAGCTTGATCTTCACCTTGTTCACTCTGAGCTTGATCTTCACCTTGTTCACTCTGAGCTTGATCTTCCTCCCCAGCAGCCTGATCCAGCTCTATTTCCTGTTTCACAGGCAGCTCATCTGTTGTTGGCTCACTCTGCTCGTCCTTGCTCACATCATCCTTTTTGCCATCTTCCTGCATTTCTTTCTGCTTTTCTTCAGCTTTCTGCCTTTCTGCAGCCATTTTCTGATATCTATTAAGAATTTGTAAGACGAAAATGCAAATATTTAATTCCCAGTGGTCAAAAAAAGTTCCAACTGCTTAAATACAGCCCAAACAGCAGCAGAGGCACAAAGTGCACCTGCAGTGTGCCTGCAGGGAGGTGTCTGCTTGTCAGGACTGGCAGCATCAGTGCAGCTCAGCTCACTAAAGCTCAGCTTCTGAGCGCTTACCCACTTACCCAGTGCCCACACCCCACTGACCATTTGATTCTGAAATATCACATGGTAATAACTATCTTTCAGATCACAGAATCACAGAATGGTTTGGGTTGGAAGGGGATGTTTAAGATCATCCAGTCCCACCCTCTGCCATGGGCAGGGACACCTTCCACTAGCCCAGGTTGCTCCAAGCTCTGTCCAGCCTGGCCTTGGACACTTCCAGGGATGGGGCAGCCACAGCTTCTCTGGGCAACAGTTTATTAAGCTGTTTACTAAGTCCACACATCACCCAGGAGCTGAGCTTGGCAGGTGAAGCCAAGCAGCCAAGTGGTTAAATGGAAGTTTTCATGCCATACTGCTCCTCTCGCTTTACCTCTTCCGCTGCAGGTGCCCTCTGACCAGGGCCTGCAGGAGGCAAACCCTCCTCCTGTGCTGCAGGAAGCGTTTGCGCTCCCGGTACCGTCTCCAGGCCGCCTGGATCTCGGTGGCAGCATTGTTCCTCTGCAGGGCCATCCTGACACAGCGGGCACGCCAGCACGCCTGGAAGGGAGAGTCAACAGCTGAGGGGGGCTGCTGCAGGGTGGGAAGTGTCACAAGACAGCTTGTTGGATTGTTAGGAAAGCAAGGTTGGCAATCCCTGATGATACCTGTAAAACAACGGCCGCCTGCCGTGTCCTGAGAAAGCGCCGCCTCTCCAAAACCATCCGGAGCCAGCTCTGAAGGAGGATGATTTTCCTGATCACTTCCTTGTGTAGTGTATCCTGTAGTATCTGCCTTTCAGCCTCCTTCATAAACACCTGCCCAGGCAAAGAGAAGTCCATCCATAAGCAGTTGACAGGAGCTTTGAGCCCCCACTGGAGGTGTAATGAGATAACGGTAATGCTTATCCCTGCACCAAACCTCACAGGCTGACAGCATGCCCAAAAAGCTGAAGCCCTTTTAAATTCCAGAGTTTGGAGTCTAAAACATATAACTGTGTCCACAGCCTTCAAACTACAGGACCCGTGTGAAATGAGAACCTGTTTGACAAATGCCAAAAGGACCAACCTCCCAAACAATAGCCAATTTGCACTGTGGTCAAGAAAACAGGTCGGCATCAAAACCAAGGAGGCAACTACAGCATCTGTGTCAACATTTGCTCGTTAAAATAGCTAATTTAAGTACAAAATGCACAGAAGACTAACACCTGTAGAAGAACTGCATTGAATTTTGCAGTGTTTCTTACTGCCTTGTTTCACACACCTTGGTCTTCCCTATTTGATAGTAGTTTTCATTCAGTTTTAGTTCATTCAAATAAGCACAAATGTCTTCCTTAGAGGCTTTGGCATCTTTGGGCAGTAACACCTGAAACTGGTCTATGAATTCCTGCAAAAAGCAGAGACAGCAAGAGAGAGTTAGAAGACAATTCACAAGTTTAATGTTTTAACCTTAAAACAGAAATCTGGTTAGGACACTTAAGCTACAGGAGTCTGAAAGTATTTCAAATGGAGCTGTTTTTCCTGCTCTGTGAAATGCAGGCTTCAGTGAGCCTCCAGTTATGCATGTGATCTCTACAGCTACACAAAGTGTTTTACTGGACTCTAATTCCATGTGGAAGCAGTACTGCACTCAGAATGCCTTCTTTCATGCAACATGGAATGGCTCACAGGCAGATGACTCACACAACAGTTTATCTACAACTTTTTACTGTGCAGGCTCTCTCAAAACTACAATGAATTTTTACAGCTCACCCCACATCATGAGCTTTATATGAAGAGACTCAAAAGACTCTGAGGCAACACGTGTGTTTCCAAAGAGAGCAGATACTCCTGAAAGCACAATCCAGCTCCTCAGATACCTGGAATGTGTATTTGGCACTGTAGCCAGACCTCCTGATCCGCACAGTTTCCAGCATGCCAGTGTACCGTAACTGCTGAAGCACCAAGTTCTCATCAAACAGCATCTCCTTCTGCAAGAGAGCAGCAGACAACACGCAGTAAGTGCCTGAAGAGTGACAGTGAACAAACTGAGAGAGAGGTATCACAAGGCTGGAGCCTCAGATGCTCAGCCCCCAGCTCAGCCCCAGGGCAGCCTTACCTTCTCGGCGTTGGAGCGGATGCAGCGGATGAAGAACGGCTCGGCTCTGCCCAGGGTCTCCAGTAACTTATTGAGGGAATTCTGAAATCAAATATCCAGAAACATTCTTGTTCTTCAGATATCAGCATTTTGAGTCATGTCTGACAGCAGAGCAGCTTCTGCCTCAGCAATAAGGCTGTTCGAAGTCTCTTGTCTATACAAAACCCTGTTTCATCCCAACAGAGGTTCTCCCACACTACACAGCACATCCTGCCTTTGCCTTCACCTTCCCTCAAGGAATTTAAAGCAGGCTTTGCTGTAACAGCAGCACTAGATCTGCACACAAAGATGAGGCTGATTGGTACACAGAACTAACATTTCACAGCATCAGGGGAGTCTCTAAATGTACCCTGATTTTAATGAAGTAACAACTCTACTTCAGACAAATCCCATGAACAAAACCTGCTCTTCTTCAAGTAAGACCAGCCTAGACCAGAGCAGGAGGGGCTGTTCCCCAAGGTTAGGAAGCACCAGGGGTGTGTCACCTACCTGGAACTGGGCACTTATGCTGGGGGGTTTCTTCTTCTTGTGCAAGTGCAAAAGGGACTTTGTGGTTCGATCATGCAGTGTCATGCTCACTATGAGCTTCAGGGACTTGGAGTCCAGCAAGTTCTAGAAGAAAATTCCATAATCAACCAAGTCTCTTAACTAAGGGGGAAATACTTCAGTCTGCATCAAAATGAATAAAAATCAGAACAGCTCCCTAGAGCTCCACGTTCAACGGCATGTTACACTTTCTAATTGTTTCTATTTTGGACCAAAACACTTCTTGAGAGTGAAACTTTTCCACTGCCCCATCCCAAGAATGGAAGGTGAACAAGGTGAATTACCAAATCAATACGTTTGCCTTCCCTGACTTGAAGTGCCTTTATGCATTTATGGCATCTCCAGCCTAGTTAAACAGAAGCCAACTCACAATTTCTTCCTGTTTAACAATTCTTATCAAGGTGAACGTTTACCTATTCTTTAGCTTGTCAAAAGAAGATAAATAAAACAATTTTCCTACACTGTGAAACAGTATTTTCTGAAGGGAATTATGTCAATCAAAATGAAGTTCACAGTACCAAAAAAACAAAAAAACAAGACAAAGTTAAATTTTCTCAGTAACTTTACCTTGGGAATGATCTGCTTTTGTTTGATACCTCTACTTTTCCTGTTAAAATAAAGATGATTTAAGAAACAAAAAAATACACATGAGTTTTGGTTATTTAAGCAAGCCATAAGTTACATGAGACAAGATGAAGGACAGAAGAAAATGAGCACAACAGCACCAGGGTGAGTTCATGCACATTTCTCACAAGTGATAAAGGCAAGAAAAGCAAACTGCTTTGCAACAAGACCAATCTTTTTTGTATTACATAAATTCTGTAGATATTAGAAGCTTTCAAAAGCGAAACACATCCTCTGAAGTTAAAGGTATTTCCGACTGCACTGTTGGGCAGACTGTTTCTGGGTGAATGATTCTGTTTAACTGTACAGCCACTGAACTCTCATTTAATAGTAAAAATATTTGAGTCAGAAGTTATTGCTGCTTGCACCAGAACCCCTGCGAAAGTACCTAACTGCTCCTAGGACAGTGCATGTCCCAGAACTCCACTTGAGAGTTCTGGGATGTCTGAGCTCATCCCCAGAACTGCCTGGAGCACACACACCTCAGGCACTGCTCCCATCCACACACAGGGAGTGAGGAAGGGGAAGCTCCCAGAAACCAGGCTGACTCTAAGCATGTTGGTTCTGTGATCTGAGGCAGGTTCCAACTCTGTGCCACCCACTTATTACATAATACATTTACCTATGTAATATACAACTATACATTTACTTTTTATACAGCAGAGCCCAGATTCATCTTCTTCCCCATGCACAGAACTGCACATGTAAAGACTCTTAACCCAGGAACATATTCAACATCAGCATCCTGAATTTCAGGAAACCATTCCTGACACCTCGTAAGAGATCTCACTGTTGAATATTTTGCAACAACAAGCACATGCCTGGGTTTAAAGCAAGTTTACACGAGAAGGAGGTTTAACTTTCAGCTAATGCCACGAAGCAGCAAAGCATTGCCTACAGCTTATTTTTTTAGAAGAGATGTTTTATTCTTCATTGTCTTGCTTAGCCTTTTGCAGCAGACAAGCATCTTTTTTAGGGCCTGGAGCAACTGCTGGGTTGTTGCTGCAGCTCCAAAGTGATGCCCAGAGCACAGAACTCACATGAAGGGGGAGCGGTGTTGAAGGCGACTGAGCGACCGAAGCAGCTTGCAGGGATCCCCCCCCTGCCAGGGCAGTCCTTTAAGGGTGGCGATGATCTGCTCATGCATGTCTCTACATGGTCACAGCAACACAGGGGGGCCAAACAGAGACACACAGCAGGGAGAGAGGGGGAGAAAAAAGGAGTTAAAACCCCAAGAGATCCCACCATCAAGTGTGCTCCAAACTGTGGCAGGGCAATCCCAGGCTACTTTTTTCCAAGCATGAAGGATTCCGATGTCAGGTCAGCACTTTCTACTCCATCACTGCCCTAAAGTTTAACTGCCAGGGTCTCATTCTAAACTTACTCTCCAATTCTACCTTTTTAATGTAAATTCTTGAGCCATCAATTCAGAAAACAGAGGTAAAATTGGCAAAATGTACTTAAGAGGGCAGGAAACCCTTTTGTTTTGTCAAGTAGCCTTTTCAGATAGATATAAACTTCTTAATAGTCAACAATAAATATTTTTACATATAGATTTGACTACTAAAAGGAGGCTACTTAGACTTACACCAGAAAACTAAGTTAAAAAGTAGCCGTCCAAAGGATACTTGAAGAACTTTTGGTTTTCATTTCCATTTCAAACTTATTCAGGTTTAGCTTTTCAAAGTAAGCCTGGGATGGTCCCTAATCTGTGGCAGATTCCATTCCTTAGGCATGCACCGTGCTCGTGAAGCGCCGTGTCCTGGCACAGAACTTACCTTCTTTACACTCCAGAGAGGCACAAATCAAAAGTAACAGAAGTGTAAGAATCACTTCTGACTGGCAGATGCCCTCACCACTCTGAGCAGCAGCACCATTACAGGCAGCTGTTGCTTCCCTTGGTACCTCTACACATTTTTGACTATCAAGATTTGTTTTAAGACATCCCAAGGAACCAGATGTGTTATGCTGTGACTAACCCTTTCACCCAAATTGGATCTTTAGTTATGAGTTGCCCCAAGTGACGGAGGCTGTCCAGGAGGAAGTAATGAGGAAGCAGCAGAAGTCACTGCTTTCTGTGCTCCAAGGCTCCACTGTCACCCAGAGGATGCTCAGAAGGTCACTCTGGCCTGGAAATGTGCCTCCCTGGCCTGCAAGTTCTGGCCTGCTGCTACTTACTTCTTGTTCTCATGAAAAGGAATGAAGTCTTGGAAAGCATTTATAGCGAAATCCTCGGAACAATCAAATGAGAAATCAAGCACTGAGCAGCTGCAAAAGGAACATGTATAAAGCCTAAATACTCCCTAGAAAGGCCAATGTGCCTACAGAGAACACGTGGGGGCAGTTCTGCAGGACCTGCCTCCCTCCTAACCATGTCCCAAGGCTGCCCAACACGAGAGCTCCCCTGAACCCTTCAGTGACACAGACTGGCTGCAGAGGAACAGACACCAAACACAGAGAGCTCAGAACCCCAGTGGTAAATGGATCTGAGGCTGTCTTGACACATGGTAGCACTGAGTCTTACATAAAATAAGCCAGAGTGTTGTTTTGATAGCATTAAAAAGGCCAAAGAACACAAGACAGAAGAAACAAAAATTGCTCTCCTTGTGGGGAGAGGTAGTTGACATTTGATATATAAAAATGCAACTCAGCAATTCTCCTGGACAGGTTAAGGATGTTGTCTCACCGATAAACTTTTTCTACTGGTGTGTTTGATCTCTGGAGCTCTGCAAGGGGAACTCTGGGTCCCTGGCGCACCACTCCTGTTAGGAAATAACAAACAAGTTGCATTTTGAGAAAAATATGAGCAGGCAGAAAAAAGCCCCCACCAACTGTACCAAGCAAAATATCTATCCAAGGGCCTGGAGTTTTTATCTAGTAATTTATCAAGCTACAGCACTTTGCTTCTCAAACTGCCCACTACTAGAAAGTAAACCACAGCTGCTCAGAAGAGATTCTTAAAATTAACAGTTAATCCTGAATACTCATTTGAAATTTCAGAGGCATTGACCCTGAGATGAGCTCAGTTGGTCAGAGCATGGTGCTGATAACACCAAAGTTGTGGGTTTGATCCCTGTATGGACCATCCACTGAAAAGCTGGGCTCCATGATCCTTGTGGGTCCCTTCCCACTCAGAATATTCCATGAAATGTCTGTCCAAGAAGATCAAAACCAGTTATAAGATGAGAATGTGTACTAGAATTACCTTCCCCAGCTTTTGCAAACAGGACATCAAACTTGTGCAGCCTGCTGGCCACAGGGCACTGACTGGAGAAGCAAAGCTGAATCCCCTCAGTGAAACAGTGACCACCTCCTTGACATGGGAACCCTTTCCACCAACCAGTTTGCTCTCGGCGTCCAGCTGGTGCAGCTTTACCACAAACCAGTTCTGCCAGCAAGCCCTAACCAGCTGCCCAGCCCCTGGAAGTGTCTCCAGGCAGTATCCTCTGCCACACCTGCAATGTCCCCAGAGCAGTGTTCCCTGCCACCCCCGCAGAGTCCCCTGCCCCACCTGCAGTGTCCCCTGCCCCACCTGCAGTGTCCCCAGAGCAGTGTCCCTTGCCCCACCTGCAGCATTCCCAGGCAGTGTCCTCTGTCACCCCTGCAG
>VWZG01012244.1:60024-82605 GCA_013396735.1 Grallaria varia
ACCCCCCCTCCAGCACCCCCAGAGCAGTGTCCCCTGCCCCACCTGCAGCGCCCCCAGAGCAGTGTCCCCTGCCCCCTCCACAGTGTCCCCTGCCCCACCTGCAGCGTCCCCAGAGCAGTGTCTCCTGCCACCTCCACAGTGTCCCCTGCCCCACCCGCAGCATTCCCAGGCAGTGTCCCCTGTCACTCCTGCAGTGCCCCACCTCCAGTGTCCCCTGCCCCACCCGCAGCGTCCCCTGCCCCACCTGCAGTCTTCTGGGCCCTGTGGCGCCCGGCCGCAGCCAGCACGGCCATGGCCCTGAGCGCGGCGCGCAGCACGGCCCAGCGGAACACGGCCACGGGGTCCATCCCGATGAGCTCCCGCACGAAGGCGCTGTCGCTGCCCCGCAGCAGGGCCACGATGTCCGGCCTCATGTAGTCCATGTTCTTCTCCCTGAAGTCCTGCAAGACAAGTTGTGACCCAAGGCATCACCATCCAGAACAGCTCATTACTCTAAACACTTCCCCCCGTGGTGCTTCTTTCCCTCCAGTCTACACCACCACCATCCAAAGGACCTCTGTGAACCCTCCTGATCCAGCCCACACCCAGCAAGTTTTTACACCCAGAAAGGCAAGGATTATTTTGTGGCCATCAGATCCACCACCTACTTTGATCTGGTACTTCACTTTCCCAGCAAAGTGGCGAATAATAAAAGCAGGCTCCATCACTGGGGTCCCCACGAAGAACTTGTTCTCCTCGTGCTGCTGCTTGAACTTGGCGAGCAGGGTTTGGTTGGTGGCGTGTGGGAAACTGGGAACACAGAACAAAAGAGGTCAGCTACTTCTCAAACACAGGGTGACAGAGTGAACACCTATTGATTCTTGTGGAAAGCATTAATTGTCCAAGATCTCGACACCTGCTCTGAATTTTAGAGGTGGGCTTGATTTCTGGACCCAAACCAAGGAGCTCCACACACAGCAGAATGTTCTGAGGGTTCAAGTGCATGTCAGTATTTCCTCCCACTTCACCAGCCAAGTTTAGTCAGCACCACCTTAACTATTTACAACATTTGCTACTAGATGTTCTCAGGAATTACATAAATATGTGTTATTTTAATTGTAATTCCATGACAAACCACAAGCATGGAAGTTTCTAAATTTGCTGAAGCCAAAGTTCAGTTTTAGCATTAATTTATATCACCACCATACTGGAGTCATTAGAAGCAAACTACAGTGTAAATCAGAGTCAGAAATGACCCTTTGCTTCCCACAACTTTCCTCCCCTTTCTCAGTGCTGCATCTCTGTTCCCTGTCAGTCCTTCCCTCCTCCCTGCCACATGTGTTTGCTCAGAAGATGTTTGTTGCTTACTTGCTTTCTTCATCCAGAAGATAGAAGAGGCCAGTGGGCTTCTTGCTGATTAAGTGAATGCAGGCCACATTATCAGTATAGTCAATATTGTGCCAAGTGATCCCTTCACTCTTATATTCCTCCTGTGTAGCTCAAGAAAATTCCCTCATCAGTACAATGCCCTGACCGTTGATGTCCTGTGGTCTAAGAGCTTAAAACACATCTCAACAGCATTGGCAAGTGCAGTTTGTTAGTTCAGGCAGCAGAGACAAAAACAGGGAAAATGTATAAATAAGAACAGAACAGCAGGCAGAGACTCAGATCAAAGGTCCGCTCAGGCACGTCACTCAACAGTGCATGTTTGGGGGAAAATTATTTAAAAACCAAAGGAGAGAAAAGAATGTTCTGCTGTGCTCTGCCTTCCCAGCAGCCTCTGACCCTGGACTTAGGCATTACGTCTATAGCATTCCAGTGAAACCCTGGGTAGACATGTCAGAAGAGCAAGAGGCTAGTTTTCTCTTCCGTAATTCTTGTATTATAGGAAGTGGCAAATATTTACTATCAAGTTCCAGAATTTTCAAATTGCACTGTCAGAAGAAATAACAGGAGTTTCAAAACAGGCAGTTAAACTTTGCACAGCACCAGAACTTCCCTAAGTGTACAATGGATATTGCTTAGGTTCAGAAAATGGGGAGCTCCCTGACAAGAGAACATGAAGCTCTTCTGCTGAAATGACAATGCCCAACAGGCCAAGCTTCCCACTAAGATACAGAACTAAAATATTAGATTTTCTTAATGCTGTAAATACAGGAAACAAACTGATGATAAGGTACTAATATAAAAAAGCATCACATAGAAAATTAACTAAGTAAGTTTTGTGCTAAACAACACCTCTCAGTACTCTAGATGATGATGATAAATGCATTATTTTTAAGTAGGTAGAATTCATCCTGTCCAACACAGACTGCTCAGTGCTGCTGCCTTACGGAACTGAAATGCCATTTTCCACAGACAAAAAACCCTTTCTTTAAAGAGATATAGAGATCCCCCTGAGGGCCCTCAGGCTGCAAGAGATACAGGAAATGGGTCACTCAAGGATTAAGCTTATTTGGAAAAATGGCATTAGAAAAAAAAAGAAGACAATGTAACTATTTACTCTGGTCAGCCTGGATAGCCAGTTCTGTCATAAGTTACAAAGCAGAGACCTCAACATTTGTGTTTACACACAAAGTTTGGAAGTTTGGTAATTCTCCTTTCTTTAAAATACTTGTTTAAAGTTACCTACATGTTGACAAAGTATCACATACTACAGACTGACTTCTTTCTTTCAGCAGAGCGACCTGAGAACCATAAAGCAAAAAAAAAAAAAAATCCAGGTCCAGAGCAAACCCCCCAAAGCTGAGTCTAGAAACAGGATCTGTTGGCTCCTGCAGCACTCCAAGTGCTCTGTAAGATGAGATCATCTGCAAACAAGTAAATCAACATATGCCAGGAATATCAGGATTTCAGAACCACTGCCAGTATGAACATACAGTCGTACCCCCTAAATGCACTTGGGTGGGAGAAGCAACAAGGACTGTTACTAAATACTTACAAACAGACAAAAAAAGGAGAAACTGTTTCCCAGGCATTGAAACAATGTGAAAACCTGAATCAAACACCTCACCTACAGACTTTCACTACCAAAGTTTAGAGTTTCACCTGGGATCATCTGGATGTTGTCTTAGTTTTTGCAGTCAAGCAGAAATTTAGTGCCAGTCCTCTGAAGAAGCCTCTCACTACCATTAGTACACACAGAGCACTAAGTAGCACAGCAAAGCTCCTACTTTCAAACAATAACTGGCAATAATGAAACAAGTTAATATTGCAGAAATAGTCAAGCAATTATTCCGAGGGTTTTGCAGAAGAGAGGCTAAGCTTGCATAATAAATGAGCACTTGATAAAAAAGGTTTTATTTCTGCGAGTCGTCTTTCTTACCTGCTCCAATTTGAAAATGTGCTGATTGAAGTAATACTGAAGCTGCTCATTTGCATAATTTATACAGAACTGTTCAAAACTGTTGGTTTCAAAATCTTCAAATCCAAAGATATCAAGTACACCAATGGAGAGACACTGAGAGAAGACATGGAAATGCAGTTAGTAATCTGTCACACAGTCCTTAACCCTCAGGCGATAAGCAGCACAGGGAGCACCGCAGCCTATGTTGATAGATTTTGAATATTCTAATATGTAATTGGAATATTTAAGAGTTTTGTTTATTGTGAAAACAGAGATGGTTCAAAGTGACCAAGAAATTTACCACAGGCTTCTTAATCAAAATTTATCCCAGGTAGCTGAACGTGTCATCTACAGCTTTGCTGCAAACACACAACTGCCTGGAAAGACTCATTTTTATGAGAGACTTACTGTAACAGATTCCTCCATGTCCTTCTTATTAAGAAGTGCATGATTAATTCTGAGAACAATCCAATCAAACAGGGCACTGTACAGGGACTTTGCCATGGAATCACGAGCTGTTATTGCCTGCAGATCAAACAATGGTCACAACTTTAGTTGAAAAAACACATTTCTGTTTCAAACCAGTGTCACAGATCACAATGCCAGCAAACACAAATAAGATCACAATTTCCCTTTAATGCCCACTTCTAACTTTCCAAGCACCCTCACAATGTCAGAGTGTACCAGATTAGCTTTTTTGATCCAACAAAGCAAGTTTCAGTCATTTAAAATCATTCTACTAATGTTCTTTTACTCACCTCATTGAGACTATATGGCAAAATAAGCTTATCATTAGCAGTCACAGTTTTTCTTTTTGTTAGCACTTCTACCAGGATTTCTCGTTTAACCTTCAAAATAAGAGAAAACAAGAGTTACTGTCACCCTCAAACTCCTCAACGAGTAATCTGACAGCAACAGTGGACAAAGAACTTCCTCAAAGAAGCCTAATCTCTTCGACAACACCCACATTTATCACCCATCAATATCTTTACAACTTCTTTAAGTTATTCCCAGCTTAGTTTCATTCAGAAATTTCCCTGTGGTGGCAAAGAACACACCTATACTGAATCTGTTCCTGCTCAGCAATGTTACTGGTGAGTAAACAAATTCTATTCTCATGCTACAGGTTATAGTCCATCTGTAACCCAAATAATGTCACCAATGTCATTTGTTTCCCCTCCCACCAGGCAACGGTAGTGGAATCAAGATACACCAACTGGGATATCCAGGTGAAATGCTGAGGCATTACACAGCAAGGTTAAAGAGAAATACTCTACTTTCAACAGCTGGGACAGAATGTCCAACACTTCGGGAGGTCCCACTTCCAGCCCTTCGTCCCGACCCGTGGCTTTCTTCTTGTATGTGACGTTGCCCAAGTAAAGAATAGCTGAGAGTATTGAAAAAATCCTAAGGAAGAAAAGTTGGATTTTATAAGAATTTTTTGTAAGAGAGTTCATTATAAAAGGTTAACAGAGCTGATTCTCCTCCAAGAATCTGCCCTCAAACACTCAGCTCTCCTTGCATCCCACTGAATTATTTGTGATTCCAACACACACAGAGCTTATTGTGACTCATGAACATGAACTGCCAGTAAGAGAAGCTTAAAGGACTCCACTTACTGTTTCTTTGTTGCTGAAAGGAAGCCAACCATCTCCATGGCTTGTTTCAGTCTCTCAAACTCATGCCTGAGATCTTCCCCATCTTCAATTTTCAAGTTATGCTGTGAAGAGAGATCCACAATTAAAGGCAGAAAACAAAGCCCAGACAACACAAGAAAACAAGTAAAATCTGTCCTGCTTCTTTTCCTCTTTGACACAACAGCCAGACAAACCTCAGCAATGCCCTGGTAAATCCCTGTCACACATTACCTGGTTGAGGTAGAAATAATCTTCAGGTTTCTTGAGGTGAAATTCCTTACGCTCTTCCTCCTTGACTCCAAGTAGCAAATAATAGAAGACATGGTAGTTCCTACAAAGTCAATACATTTCCCTCATTAAAACAATGAATTTTATTTTATTTTATGTATCTCAGATGCTCTTAAACTCTTCCACTGAAGAGAATTCTTTGGAAAACCGTATTAATCTCTTACCTTTCATCTTTTTCTTGAGAAACCAGACGAGATTTTTCCAGCAGGTATTTCTCAACAACAGCCCTAAGGAGCCACAGAAAATGAAAAGACCTCAGAAAACATCAGGCAACAACTGCCAAGAGGGTTCAAATAATTAGATCTGCACTAAAATAAACAAGAGAGTAACTAACTTAAATCTAAACCAGAAATTTCAGTAGGCCCATATTGTGACTGGAACAAAGAGAAATACCTCAGAACAACTTTCTGCAGTGCTTGGGTTTAGTGAAGATAACTGGGAACAGGGACAGGGGAAGGGAAGTGCTGATGGAAATTGCACACAGAAACAAGATACACAGAGTGGCAACAACACGTTATCCTGGGAGATTACAACCACCTGCCAAGGAATGCAGAGGCCCCAGAAATACCCCAGGTGTGATCCTCAGTCTAACAGGACAGTGTGTGTCGTCAGCCTGGAACAGAAACCAGCCAGAAATCCCCCCACAGTCTGACAAAGTCACTTCCTAAAGGAGGATCTGAGCCCCTTGACTGAGGTACAACAACCAAGGCCAAAATCCGAGCAGCTTTTTCTCGTGCTGAAGACAAAACAAGTGTATTCAAATTGCACCAGCCTCCTGAGCTGGTGTGACTTGGCCTGAAAAGCTCTCAAATTTGCTGAAAATAACACTCAAAGCAAACGTGGTACACAGTTCCCAGTCACTTATGTTCCTGCAAACATGAAAATGACCCAAAGGAAAGGAACACTGGAGTAGCACAAAGCTCAGTGAGGGCTCCTGACACTCCACAGTGCAGAAGAACCAGCACAGGCAAGCAGAGAGTATCTCGTGTTTGACTTTCGCATAAAAGGACACAATTTCAATTAATTAAAGCAGTAATTTTATAGCTTTCTTTATCTCTGTAACTGCTGTTTCAACAGTTTCTTTAAAATGCTTCCTTAAATTGATTTCACTTCTCTCCAACTCCTCTTAAAAATTCAGACCTTGTTTTTCAATGCAAAATGAAGTGTTATGAAAAGGCCTTCATTTAGAATGAAGGCAAAGCTGCAGCAGCAAATTCTTAATTTTATGCATCATGTGATAATCCCCCAAAGCTCAGTTGGAGTCCCAAACCCCACAGCACCAACCTGTTCTCAGCTGGGCAGAGCTTCAGCAGGGCAGCATTTGATATCCCCAGTCCCCAAAAGCACAGAGACGACCCCGACCCCCCTCCCACTGTACTTACCCCCTGACAATCCCGTTCTCTAAATAGTTGACTTGAATGAACTTCCCAAAACGACTGGAGTTATTGTTATGTGCTGTTTTTGCATTTCCAAATGCCTGTAATAAAGCAAAATGAGTTAATCTTTAATCAAACTAAATGGGTCAACAGACAGCTTTCCAAGCTCTTCTGTTCATTGTCCAGACTTCTAATATAACCTTGGAATATGGTAATGGCAGCACGTGGATACCAAAAAGGCAGCTGAGGAAGCCCCCATGTTCCTCACAAATATATATACGTTAATTATTTGCCCCATGCAATAACATTTGAGGGACTGAGGGAAGGGAATAATACATTTGAGTGTTTTTAAGAGTACAAAACAGGTGATCCCAGCTAGAGAGCACAAATCAGCCTCAATCCCTATCAATTAGGACCTCAGAGAGAATATTCAGCTGGAAGAAGACATGAAATTACCATGAAACTGCCTCTCCCACACTTCTTTTTTTAATAAGTGAGACAGAACGTGAAGATCTCATTTCTAAAGATAGCCCAGGAATTTTCAAAGCTGTGTATTCAAAACACAGGGAAAAGATCAACAGAAACACTTTGGTTTACAGACCCACTCACTGGCCAGCTGCTCTGCTACACACCAGCAGAAAATATAGTTTCGTTATGAGGTGCCAGGAAAGGGGGAAAAAACCCACAAAATACAAATACAAACCCTAATTGTGCATCTCTAAACCCTAACTATGCATCTCCAATACTTCTGTCCTGTGATAACACAAAGCATCCTCTGCATGAGTCATGCTTAAGAACTACAAAGGTAACTTATTACATCTAAAAATCCAGTTGTTGGGAATGTCCTTATCTTTGTCAACTCTGTGTTCCAGGCTTAGGGGGAACTTGCCACCTGTGCCACGTAAGCAATACAGCACCTGGAGAAGAAACCCTGTGTGAGATGTAATTATTTGCAAAAATACCCTGCTCAGGGCAGGCTGTCCCCAGCCATTCCTGCCACAGATATTTCCTCTTAAAGTCCCAAGCAATTAAGGCCTCCTTTAGGAAATCCGCCTCCTAATATGGAATAGTTGAGGAATGACTGCACAGAAATGCCACTCTCTTCCTCTACACACACACACACATCCGGAGCAGGGCACTGTGAGGGCTGGACAGTCACATTATCAGTGCACCGAAAGCCTTCCCCACTCTTTTGGTTTGGGGGTTCCTTTTCAAAGTGCCTCCAGGGCTGCAGCCACCCTGCAGTGGGACTCCTTAATTCCCAAACAGGTTCTCCAGGCTCTCCCACAGGCAGGTTTCCACCACCAGCTGCCCTGTGTTCAGAGAGCCTGAGACACTTCCTATAAACTGGGAGAACATCCATAATTCCTCAGGCAACTTATTTTTGACCTAAAGGAATAAGCTGCAGTGTGACTGTGCTGTAACTGCAGAAAGGCTTCTGGAGGGACAGGATCTGCATCCAGAGGTGCTTACACAAGGTTGGAGGGACAGGATCTGCATCCAGAGGTGCTTACACAAGGTTGGAGGGACAGGATCTGCATCCAGAGGTGATTACACAAGGCTGGAGGGACAGGATCTGGATCCAGCATCTCCCAGGTGGCTGAGCTCAGCCTCTGGATTTTCCAAGCCCATGCTACACACATTACAATGCCAACAGCATCCCTCACTCAGATGTTACAAAGGAAGCACTGACCAGCCATCAGTATCTTTTAGGAGTTTCCATCCAAAAAAGGACCACCCAGGTTTCTTTTTTTAGAGCCCCCTTGGCATGCACATGCATATTCATGTCTGCATAAAATCCAGGTCAGCTCCTCACAGGGACCAAACCAGAAGTGAAAGTCCCGTGGCAGGAGCACAGGAATTGCCAGCTCTGTAAATCCAGCCCCTCTCCAGGACAGTGGCTCAGCTCTGGCTCTCAGACAAGCTTCCCATTCTGTGCCTTGGGAAATCTGCTGGAGCGAACTTTGCCAGGCTGCACAATAATGGACTTGCAAACTGATCCCACAAAAACTCCTCTTTCTAAAGTTTTCTAACCCAAGGCACCAGTTAACCATCAGCTCACTGGTTATATCCAAGAAACCAAACGACACTACAGCTACATTTGGCACAGACTTTTGCAATAACTAATTTTTGGCATTACAGAGTTAAGAAATGCCACAACTTGGGTTTCCTGACAAACTTTTCTTAGTGATTACTCATGTAAGCAATGAATTAAAACTAAAGGCTGTTATGATCTCATGTGTCTGGTATTTGGCCAAAGCACACAGCAAATTCTTAAAAGCTGATCTAATATTAACAGTTTTTAGGAAAGTTTTCATGTACTGAATGGTTTCCTCAGAAGAGCCTTGAACATCTACAACTTTTTAAAGAACATTCCAATTCGGTTAACATTTTGGGTGGGGGAATGGTTATTTTTTCTTTTTTTTTTGTAATATTTAACTTCAAACTCTAATCACTGTTACCGTGTCCTTCAATATACTTTGATGAGTACAAAATAAACTCAAAAGCTGTGAGTGGACATGAGACAATTTCAGCTAAAAAAGAAATAATCCTTTATATAACCAAATCCATTCACTGTTTTCCCTTTTGAGTCAATGAGGAGGCAGATAAAGCAAAAAATCCTAAAACTAAATCACTCCAATGTGCAACACCAGCTATATAAAATGAGGGTAAGTCAAAAATAGCAGAGCAAGGGCAGCAGGAATCAGAGCTGGCATAGCCTATTCTGGGAGGCAGGGAGTCATCCAACCAATCTTCTTACCTTGGAATGCAAGAGGCATAAACTGGAGTCGGACACTCAAAACTCCCACAGCAGTAACAGATTTAAAACTATTCAGAAAAGTATCAAATCCTCCTTTTATTTGTTGTCAAAATCCCCTCAAAACCAAGCCACAGGAACACAACAAAAAAAATCTCATTTAATTATTTCCTAAGAACTGACAAAATTTGCAAAAGCTCCTGAGGTTTCCATGCAAACCTCCTGCCTCTGCACAGACCCATCTCATATGGCATGAAAGACCCAAATTCCACACCCTGGAAGAGGAAAAGACTCCTTTGGAGCTGAGCTTGGTTTAACCGTGGTCTTCACCAACAGGCTGTGAAGTGCCCACTCACCCGCAGGGAATTTGCAGCGTTCAGGGGAATTTTGCAATTCCATGTGCTGGGGGATGTCCCAGGAACTCTGAGCCATCCCCATGGTAAGACACTAAAAAGGACAAGGTGATTTTTTCCCCAGGAGTTGTGTGCTGCAGGAAAAAGCAGCAACAAGGTATTTTTACAAAAAAAACCCCACCTGGTAACATCCAAGCAAATGGAAAAAGGAAGTTCCATTCCTCCTCTGATTATGATTCTTAAACACATGCAGATAATCACTCCAAACAACCACTTTCCCTAGAATAGAACTGGCTACACCCACAAAATGTATGTGCAGGCTTTGAGGGCAAATACAAATGAAATCCAGAGTTGAAGCTTCAATCCATCTTATCCAAAAGCCACCAACACAACAGGACTGTCATGAAGAAAACAGAGCTGACAGCAAACAACTTTACTCTGTTTTCCCCAGAACTGTAAAGCACAAAACTTTCTGCAATTAAATTTAAAAAGCTTTTTAGTATGGCGAGTTTCAGAAAATCTCACACCCCCATCTGACGGTGCTGTCAATAATAATTCCTCTTTAGAATACCACTTAATGAATTCTTCCTGTTGGATTTCCATTTAATTTGGGCCTTAATTCTTCTCCAAGAATGGTTCAGTGTCATTAAGAAACCTTCAAGAACACATCCAAATGGGAATAAGCAATGATTCTCAAAATAATACATGAAAAATGATGATTCCCTCAGTATCTGTTCCACCTCTCCTCAGCTCCCATTTCAGAGGGAAATGAACTGTCAGCACACTCCAAAAGTAACTGGAATTCTGTAATAAACCCAGAATCCTGAGGGCTACAATTGAGGGCAGACAAGCCAAGGGGAGCTCTGCTGCCAGAAGACAAAGCTCCAATTCCCTCTGTTCCTTCCTATCCCCTTGCTCAATTTTCTGCCACTTTGTTAAATTAACTGGCTTGAAGAATAACTTCAGGATTCCAAAATAAATTCAGTGGCTTTGATTGCACACCGTGCATTTTATGGACAAAATATGCAGTCAAGATGTTTTTCTCTGATGAAAGGAAAATATTAATCTATTGGAAACTTCTTCAATGTAAAGGTTTCACTCTCTCATTTGAGACTCTAAAATAAAAAAGGCTTTGATTCACTATTTCCAATTTGACCCAAGTAATTGTTCCCCAAGGTTTGATTCACTAGTCCGAATTTGATCCAAATAACAGTTCCCAAATGTAAATATCTTTTTAAGGTTTCAATTGTAAGTAAAATGAACTTCACAGCCAATACAAGAAGGCAAAACTCCAAGCCAGAGAACTATATTTTAATTACTAGATTTAGAAGAGGATGAAAAACTCAGGAGTATGTTAAAATGGAGCTTATATTTATCTTCCCACCAGTTTTAAAGAAACTGCTCTTCACTACAAATTACCTCCCTTAGCCTGCAGATACAATTAAAAGAAATCCAACATAATCTGAGATTTAAAGCAACTGAATGTCTCATGAACTGCCAAAAAGCAGCACAAACCAGAGCTCTGGGCTCTGCTGAAGCACCACAGTCCATGGAACCAGCTAGCCTTGGATCCTCTTCTCTAGAAAGCTGCACACAGTGCCAAAGGTAACCAGAATTATTGGGATTCACCTGTGCTTGTTAGACCCCCAACAGGGAACCTGAGAAACAGCTGAGATTGAGCTGGAAGTGCTGAGGCTCAGAGCTGCCCCATGACCACTGTCCTCTGCCCAGCCCTTGGGACAGCCCTTGTGCTAATACTGGATTTAATTTCTAACTCCACTGGCTCAGTATCTCATCTTTCATTTCCCAGATGTTTGACAAGGTAATGTCAAGCAATATTTAATGTCAAATCTCCTTTTCTGGTACGTTCTTAAAAGTCTAGAAATCGTGAACAAGGAGCTACAATATTAACAAGAGTTTATCTGCAAATCACTTGGAGATTTGAGTACAGATTAATTAGCCAACATAGAAACAGGATTCAGTAAAAAATGGTTCCAAGTTCCCTGATAAAATTATGAATCCACCTTCACAACACCCTCATCACTCTCAAACCTCTGCTCTAGAAATCGCTGCTTTAACCCCCTGAACTTTACACAAGGTCAACCTAGAAACAGACACATTTTACACCACTAAAATGAGGAAGTTCTGACCCAAAACACAACCTATTTCTACATCATCAAGGTTTTTAGTCAAGAGTACATGCTCAGCTTTGATGAGGACTCAAAATAGAACTTCAAAATTAAACAGAACATTCTCAAATAGCTTGGGCACACTGCAAAAAAATCCCCTGAAACATCCATGGAAGAAAAATTCCCTGTAGCACTTCAGTTCCCTTCAGTAAAACCCCAAAGTGAGTCACCACGGATGGATTTAGAAGTGACAAGAGCCTGCAATAAGTTTAACTTCCACAACGCAATGTAAGCTTTCTGTGCATCCTTCCCCAGGACAAAGATTTGACTTTTTTAAAAATAATGTCTGGAACTGGGACACATGGAAGCCTCAGTGCCAGCTGAATTCATACTGATGTATCCAATCAGGGTAACTGCATTTTACTTCTCATGTTCTAAACCTTCCACAGTGACACTTTCTGGTGTACACTGAATTTACGTGAACACATATTCAGTTGTGAAAGGTATGTTAAGATTCAGATGTTCCTATATTTTGTATATTTAGTTGTCATAAACTCTCTTATTTTTTGGGAGGACAGGCTTACACTGGATCAGCTTATGGCTGACAAACACCCTCAGAGAAGCAGAGCAAGAAATCTCTGGGAATTTCATTTCAGGCAACATACACTCCAACAGCCATGTCAGAGGCCATTTGGCAAGCATGCAATCTAAGCTTTCAGTCAGTCATCAGATTTCCAGCTAACCAAACTATTTCCTCATGAAAAGCTTTACCAAGTGCTCAGTGGAAGACTGAAGAAATTGTGGTACTTAGGACAACCAGTCTCAGGGTAGATCACAAGTATCTCTTCATGAATATTCCCAGATACACACAACCCTGACTCCAGCAAAGGCAGGAATCTGAGTTTGGAACCAGGGCTATGTGCATTTCTCACTAGGCACAGAGGCACCCAGGGTTTTCCATCTCTGCCTGACTTGGCACAGCTGTATCAGGTCTGCAGACGAGGATATGAAACAGTCAAATTTATCAAAGGCAGAAAGATCAGCTGATCAAACAGGGCTTTCCACAGTGACCCCTTCCTGTTTTCTGTTTAGAGCTGCAAACTTGAACTCCAGCAACCAACAAGCCTCAATTTTACTTCTCCTTTCAAGCAGCAGAAAGTAAGGCAAAAAAGAACTTGCATATATTCCTCATTCTTCACAGAAAAGCCTTTTAAAAAAGCTTACACTTCTGTTTATGAAAGTGTTGTTACATTTGAAACTACTAAAACCTAAAAATTCCAATGGCTGTGTTCAAGCTCTTGCTGTTGAAGATTTTATTAGGGTTGACCATTGCATCCATCCACACTTGCAGTTTCTCCTTTTGGAGAATAAAAGGGAGAGGGTGAAGCCTAAGAGAACAGTTTGAGTTTGTCCTGCCATTACCTAATAATATCAGCTGTGCCCCCTCCTTCACACATGTTTAGTTTTGGTTTCTGTTGGCAATGCTGTAATAATTAAAAGCCAAAACAGACTGCCCCTTTCTCCCCAACTAACAAGGCTGCTCCCTTCAAAACAGTTGTAGAAAGGAAATAACTCCCTCAAAAGGTGAGCGCAGAAAAATGCTGCAGGCCATGCTCACACACGAGGGCAGGATCACACCAAGGAGTCAGTGCTTCACTGGAACAATCCTTAGGAAAACATTTGATTTCATTCAAATGCCATCAAAAGCTTTCGGAAGGAAAACACAGGTAACCTCTGTCCCAGAACACCAGTGGTGGAAATAAAAGTCACATATAAATCACAAGCAACAGGAAGTCAACTGAACAGCAGGACTAGTTAAGGAAAATCAATTAGAAGCAGTTGGGCGACGCTGCCAAACACCACTGCCGCCCAGTGACATTTAAGCCTAAACCAAGTGACAAGCCTAAACCAGTGATATTTTAAGCCTAAACCAAGTGGGTGGCTCAAAGTTAGCACTTGGCAGCAGTTATTTGAAGTTTTCAAAGCCCAGTTTCCACAGAAGGCAATTTGTGCAGAACTTTACCTCCAGGACTGGTCCAGCTCCCAGAATGGTTCTCTCCACACCACTCGCGTACCCTTTCTGGCTCAGTGCCGTGAGACAGTGAATTAAGAAGTTTGTGCTTTGGGTCTTCCCAGACCCACTTTCACCTGAAATAACAATGCACTGATTCACATGTTTTTTGAGCATTGTGTGATAAGCCACGTCGGCGATGGCAAAAATGTGAGGCTCCAGCTTCCCGAGTTGATGATTCTCATACATCTTGACATACTTAGGATTGTAGATAGGCAGGAACTTGAAGGGGTTAATTGCAATCAGGATACTTCCTGCGTAAGTGTAAATTCTGTGTTTGAAAAAGCGGCACTTGAGGTTCTCCAGGAGTGTTGCCTCTGTCAGGTTGGGGAGGTTGCACAGGTCGTCAAAGTCCTCCTGATGCCACGGAAGAAATCCCCTCTCCACCAACCGCCGTGCATCCGTCTCCTTGGACAGCAACTGCATCTGGACATACTTGATGGTCCCATCAGTGTTCCTCTCTTGCAAGACAAAGTAGTACCCGTCCTTCTGTGGATGCTCATCCTGAGCGCGGCGAGGCCAAAGCAAAACCCTGTGAACAGGAGAATCGTTTACATCCAGCACCCATTCCTCTCCTCCGGCTTCTTTCACCTCCACGAGCACATAATGTTTCGACACATCCAAGTTTAAGATGCTAATCACGTCCTTGATGACTTCTGAGGATGTGCTGTCCTTGGTTGCTGTCACTTTGCAGCAGGGAGCACTTTCTGTTGAGAGCTGGGGGTAAATCTGAAGATTATAGGCTGCCTTTGCCTGGCAAACTGCACTGTCAGCATCTTTTAAACTCATTCTGTCCCCAGATGGGCTTCAGTCTTCCAGCCCTGCTTAATATGCAGTGCCCATTGTCTGGAAAAAAAAAAAAAGAAAAAACAGGTGTTAAAAAGTGTATACAAGAGGTATTAGGTACTTTGGGGAGGATGAGAACATAGTTACTACGTAATTAAATTATTAAAGAACAAATGCACTATCTGTGATATTATTTCAAGCAGCCTGTTTGGCATATCCCATGGAATGGATAACTGCCACACTCCCTCTCCTATTTTCACTTTCCCTCCTATTCCCATGCCACCCCTTCCCCACTGTTATGGCAGCACAAGTGTTCATTCACCCAAAGCAAAACCACCCAGGATAAAAGCCCAAATTAAAACTTCCCTGTCTGCCCAGGTTAGTTTTAACCCAGGTACTTTCCATGGTTCACTGTATGGCTACGTGGGCATTCACCCACCCTCCCACACAAACTCTCCCTTAAAGCTGTATAAGCAGCTTGATGTAGAAAGAGGGTTGGTGGTCACTTCCTAATTCAGCAGTGACAGTTTGGAGCAGCCACGAGCAGAGGGATCAGAGCATAAGTGCAAGGAGGAAGATGGCTCTGACACTGAGATCCATCCAGCTTTTTTTACCCTATTTCCCCCAGCTGGGCAGAGTAGACGCTGCTGCTGCTCCCTCTGACACACCGAAGGGATTTCTCAAACATGCATCATTGGCACAGACAAGAGACTGCTCATTTCACTTGAGTGAACCACATCCTTGCTGCAGAAAGGTTTGAAGGTGCCTTTTATCTTCCATTTTAGGCACAAAGTAAAATTAGTCTTGTGGCAGCTACTTTTCAACAGTAAACAAGATCCCAAACAACATACTTCATTCACAAACTTTTATACCCATCCCATCAACTCCTCCTTCACTGTGTTTGGGAACTTCATGCAGGAGTCGCCAAAAATCATTCATTGTCATTGGTTTTTGCTCCTTTCAGCCCCAGTGCAGGCCAGACATCAACTCCAACCTATCAACCTCAGAATCAACCTCTTCCTCACTGCCAAGTTAAAAGTCTCCAGACTTAAGTTACTCTCTGTGCTTTTTCTACTGATTTTTCTCTCACCCGCAATTCGGTGCCCTCAGGACTAAGTTTTCTCACGTTGCTTTAGCTCAGCAGTTCATTTGCCTATCAAGGGGTACTAAAAGAAGAAGGAGAATGAAGTACCCTTTTGTTTTAAGTCTGTGAAACTTCATATCCAGAATAGCAGTTCAATTTTTGTTTCAAGAACAAAGTGTTCTAATTATACACTTACATGCCAAATACATTAAAGAAAAAAAAAAGAGGAAAGAGGCAGAGAAATGTCAAAGAAGTTACTTTTTGCCACTAAACAACTGCACAGGAACTTGCACAAGGCCACAGAGAGTAAGCATTTCAAATTAAAATCAGCAGAGTCGGAGGCATTCAGCTGCCACTTCCACTGCAAGTAATGAATCACTTCACAGAAACATATGACATAGCTGTGCCTCATGAGCAGCCTCTGAGCGGGGAGCTTGTTTAAGGGAAGTTTGAACACAGAGCTCATAGAAGACACTGTTAGATAAGCTGGAGATCACTTTTAGTGGCCACTCATCGAAAGGAAGGCCAAGCAAGCCACAGATGGTGAGACAAACCACAAATCATCTCTGACCAAACGGTGTGATCCACCCGAGAAAGTTTTTCCCCCATTAAATTTCATTCTTCGTTCATTAAGGAGGGCTTATTGTAAGTGCCTGGTCATACAGAAGACTGGAACAGCAAGCTTCAAGCCCCCTCTCCACTTCCTGTAATTAACATTGACCAGGAAATAAGTCTGAAGCATCTCTGACGTGCAAGTGTTAAACACTCTTAATCTATAAAAGCTCAAACCTTGACATACAGTAGAATCTACAGCAAACAGCTGCTCATGGGGAAGATCAGTCTGGAGCACAGACAGAAAAATGGAACAACAGTGACCATTTTCTTCTCAAGTTACTCAGCCCATTCAAGGGAGACAGCCTTTTGCAGACTTCCTTGTTTCACCCCCCAGCAATTAGTTTCAGACACACAGTCTGGTAAGATAGAGGAAGTGTCCTCAGTAAGCATTTTGGCCAAAATAGCTCCCTAAAAATCATGGCACCAGCTTCTTGCCAACACAGAAGAGCTGAACCTCAGTGCTCTGCTGTGACTTCACTAACACACATTTCCTAACCTTGTCTCATGTCAGCCACCAAAATGGGGTACATTGCTCAAGAACCCAGCCTGCACTTTCCAGAGAGGAAACCAGAATGCAGATGTCACTTCTCTGCAAGTGACAAACCCAAGGGCCACCACAGCAAGCAGCAACGTGACAGCTCGGAGGGTCTGCTCAGGTGTGTATGACTGGAAAATTCAATTCTTTATCTGAGAATGTCCACTCATCACAGAGGTCTGAGGAAAACCTGCTGGTCTCCTACTGCTTGTGATTTTCTTAGTAAGGATACAAAATTTATATCATGACAACACTGCTCTAGGAGATAGACCTCTGACTTCACACCGAACAGTATTACAAGCCACAAGCTAGAACATAAAAGTGTAAGAGCATTCAGTGAACAGATTATAAATTGGTTACCTAATGAGTCCCAGTCTCCAACGAAGGACAGGGTATCTTCAAGTAACTGGAGGATTAGTTCCTAGTGAAGTCGGATTCCTGGCATCCAAGTAAACATTTTCATGATGGTTCTAAAAGAAAGAAAAGAGTTACTCATAAAGAATGTATCAGAGACATCGAGAAGGCAGCAAATAATCAGGAAGTTAAATCGATTACATAGGTCAGTGGTACAGGAGCAAGGAAACAAATGTTAAACAAATTTCAACTCGGTTTACATTACTTCAAATTTATCTAAGAAACAATCCTTATCACAGGGATGGAATGGGAGTTGTCCTGAAATAGGCCTGAAAACCATACAGAGCAATCTAATATAATACCACAGGCACGACAGGGAATATAATCCCCCGATAAGCATAAGTTAATATTCCATTAGGCAGCCATGTTACCCTTGTACTCAGAAGCTATGACCAATACAGCATCTAGGATAAACCCCAAATTTAGTTAAGAAGCTGAGATAGGAGCAGCAGCAACATAAAAAAAAAAAAGTGTTAGAAAATACCCCCCTTACAACCAAATACTTTCCAAGCTTTGTCTGTGAGTAGCACGCAGAGGAGACTGTTATCAGTGTCAGTCCTTGCACAGGACCTGGAGTTTGGTACAATCCCCAGTCTGGAGGACAAAGCCACAACACCAGCCAGAGGCTGGAATTTGAAGCTAAACAAACTCCAGCAAACATAAGACACAAACATCACCAGAAGGTTAAACTGCACTGCAAAAACTTAACCGACACTAACCGCGAGGTCTGGCTGCCAAAGGTCTTTGCGGAAACCCAGCCAGACTCCAGCAACAAATGTGCCTCATAATTAGAAAAGGTAATTAGGTACCATCCTCTCATTTATGTCTGAAGAGATGATTGCAATGATTCCTTCTAATTTTATGATCACCAATCATTTAGAGAAATTCTAAGGAGTTGAAGTAATTATTCAGTGTGAGTTGGCTCATCAAGGAAGCACAAGCCTGAATTCAGGCGCAGAGAATACTGGGAGAAAAAGGAGAAATACAAGAGAGAGAAGGTAATACTGAAACCAAGCAAACCCTGCAGCCCAACCACCCCTGCTGGGTTCTTTCTGTAGGTGGAAATTCTGCAGTTACCTCAGCTTCTTTCAATACCCTTTCTTACAAGAACCCCCTTTCCGATGCATGGAGAAATAACTTTTCCTTTTGCTCAGACAATTTTAATTGAAAAACCAAACATTCCAATTCTAGATGGTAGTTTTTATGGGATTTTACAAGGGGTTTCAAGACTCCACTAAGCCAATTAATTTTTTAATACGCCAACATTGTTCACTTCATAATATAGCAGAACTCTAGCAGAGAACTTCGCCCCAGTCAGCGTAGGGGATCTGTTTAGTTTAAATAAGGCCATATTTTGAAGCCACATATTTAGTCAGTGAATCACAGTGAAGCTAAAAAGGGAAAGCTACCATTACAGCAAAATTGGTGAGGATGAACTTAATAATATTCCAGTTCTTCTCATTTTCATGTACCTTTCCAGGGCTGCATTCCTTGAACAGAAAGATTCAAACTCCTCCCATTGTTCACCAAGTAGTTTTCAACACACACGGAGAAATGGATCACAGGCACTTGACCTCTAATATTCTTAAACACCAGAACTGCCAATGACCATCCCCAAAAGAGGCTGCTCTGTCTGAAAACACACAGCAATTTCAAAATATACCCAGCTACTACCGATCCTTGATTTCCAAACCAAGGAATTTCCAGCAAAACAGCCTACACAGACATCTTAAAGCTTCCACAGTTAACTGTTTATTATAGGTAAGGCAAAGACCCTTGTCCTACCTCATGGCATAGGGACAGAAGGTGCTATTAGTTGGGCATAATTAATTTTAATTTTTTACCAGTGTTCCAGGCATTAGTAGATTCCCTGAATATTGCTTGGTATTCCAGTCACACTTCCATGTTCTTCTTGGTTATAAAAAAAAGTTCCACTTGACTAAACATTTTAGATCCTTGGGTTTCTTTAATTAAGAGTTCTTGGCTTTTTGTTCTCCAAAAGGAGGAGTTCTGAATGGAACATGCAAAATTACAACACATTTGTAACTCCTCTTTGTAATCAGCCCCGGCAGGGAAGTTACTGCCCCAGAGTGCCTGACAAAGGAGAAGCCGCACTGCAATACAGTGTAACACAGGAAAAAGGCAAAGAAATCACCTGGTACAGGCAGTGCCTCCTCAGTCACCTGTTTCCTGCAAGGAGAGCCCGACCCACAGGGCCCAACCACCCCCAGGCACAGAGACCTTCCCCTGAATGACTCAAAAGCACAATCCCATCTGAGGCAGGAAAGCCTCATCAGGCTTTACAGTGACATTAAAAGGTCTATTACATGTTGTTATTACCACCTTACAGAAAGTGTGATGTCAGAGTTACATGTGCACATGTGAGCCTGATTCAGAGGGAATGGAAATGCAGCCCTGTTGAGGAAACAAGTGAAGGCACAACAGCTGAGAGGGTTAGAAGTAAAGAACATAAGCCAAGAGAATCTTGGAGCCCATTCTATCACCTTTTGTAGCTTTCTTTGCTTCATCCGTAACAGCACGACAGCTGTCAACAAAGGAAGTAAGAATGTCACTGCTCTAATGCTGCATTTACATCAATGAGAAATCTTTTAAGAAACTTTAGGGTGAACTTCGGTGTGAACAGAATGCACACGTGTCAAAAATACCTTTAAAAACCCTTCTGTTGTTTAATATTTTTGGTCTCTAAAGGAAGAACAGGTTTTTCTAGAATCTGCATTGAGTTTCATTTGGTAATCAGAGACACACAACACAATAAAGCCTCAATAAAAGTGATTCCACAAGCCACGCGTGTCAGTTGATACACCAAGAAAACACAATATTCTAGAGGCAAAACCTCTGAATTTTCATTTTCTGACATAAAGACATTCCTAGTCCTTTCTATTAAAAAACCAAATCCTTATCAGCATCCCAGGCTTTACTTCTCCTTGGTGTTAGCATAAACAGGCCTTGTTTCTTATAAGTGTGATAAACTCCTTCAGCCTCCAAATTCTTAAAAAAGTACAGAACCACAAACTTTTTGTTGAATCAGAAATTTTCAGTCTTTCCCTTGGCTGCTGAGGCAGCCAATACTGTTGCATTTCTCAGGAATCTTTCCTTTTTAAATGTCTGGGATATGCAAATCCTGCCCTTTGACCTTCTAGCTGGGAAAGGCCATATTTAGCATCAGTAATATTGAACCCTGTGTGCGTGAGTCAAACAGTTATTCACACACGGAATCATTCAAGAGGTCTAGTGTTTGAATCACTATTGGTGATGTACAGACAGAGAACTCTGTCTGGACAAAGCAATACTCCCTAGGTGAATCTCATTTAAATTTTTCATCAGCTGCATTTACTCTTCCTGAATTATTCAGTTCTGTAGAAACCCCAAACCTGGCATTGGGCTGTTTGTGCAAACAGCTGCCCTGTCACTGCAGAACCTGCAACAATCAACTTCTGGAAAAGCTTTTTGTTGAGACAAAAGTCCAAGTAGTGTAATAAAAAACCAAGAACCCAAATCACAACCAACTGAAAGCGTACAGTCCTACAAACACAGTTCCTTCACATTACTGCAGAAACGCCAAAATTTTCTGCTAATAAGTAAAGACTAAAGACTGAGGAAGTGGCCTAAGATGCACCATCCTGAAAACCATGATACTGGACTTTAAATGTAGACAATGCAAGCAACCTCATTGTAGTTCAAAGACAAAAAAATAAATCAAGATGAACTCTTTTCTATAAAAAACCAAAATTAATCTTGATGCTAATACGAATATGCATACCCATTAGAAGTTCCCCAAACTGCTTCCCCTACATTAAAGGGACTTGTTCCTGACCAGATTCTGAGTTAAAGACACTGAAGGCTTACAACTCCATGGGTGTGCCACCAACATCCTAAACCAGCACGCAGGGTTAGCTCACACTGTTACTTTAGGGCAAGTACTTCAGCCATGGATTGCAGCTAGCAGGCCTGAAATCAAAGAGTTTGTAATTACCCGGGACAAACTTATTTGCAAACAGCTCGGCAGACACCCCGATACCGATCCACCTCTAGGAGTAACGTGGGAGGATGCTGATGCCATCTCTGAAAGGCTAATTGCATCTGCCAGAGGCCTGAGATCATCCCCAGCCCTTTGCTCCACTGCCACCCCTTTCCACAAGGTGAAATCAAAGAATACTGAGATCATTTGCATCCAAAGCACTTCTCACTTTTCACAAACGGGACTTGCAAATAAAGCCGGGTAAGAATTTTGCCAAAATTCTTACGGAGTTAGAGAAAACAAGGTTAAAAATGACACTGGGAAGTCATCTTACACAACAGGAGCACACACACCTCTATCAGCTGCATGGTCAGGAGAGCACGAGTCAGGGTAGCGCTCTGCTACTTTTAGTCTAGAAACAAGTAACAAAGGATGTTCTCAGCTTGCAAAAGTTTGACTTTTCAGAGATTGCAAAACCAAGATTACCAAAAAAGCCAGAGCGCTACCGACATACACACAGAGCCAGGGGCATGAATCAATCGGGCAACGATGGTCACCACGATAAAGCACAACCTCGGCACGGCAGCAGCACGACCTGCCGAGAGCCGCCCCAAAACAACGCAGAGAAACAACAGCATCCCGAGAGTTCGAACGAAATCTTTGAGAGATGCTGAGATATCCGTACCAAAGATTACAGGCTGCTCATACCGAGAGTGGGTAGAAAAAAAGCAGAAGGTTGTGCGGCTGAAAGATGGAAGTACCAGGAGATGGAACCGGGTCTGCCCGAGAGACGGGGGCACCTCCAGCCCCTCGGGACCACCACCGGTACCGGGGGAACAGCGGCTGCCCCCGGCCGGCACCGACCCCCGCACAGCTCCTGAGAAGAGACCTCCAGACAGCCACCAGGAACCGGCCCCCAGCCACACCACCTGAACCGACACCCGGACACCCTCTCAGAGCCGACCCCCGGCCCCTCCTCGCCGACACAGCCCCTGAGAACCCACCCCTGGCTCACCCCGCCTGGCACAGACCCCCGGCATAGACCCTGGGAATCGATCCCCTGACAGCCCTTCAGAACTGAACCCCTCACACCCCTTGGAACCCACCCCCAGAACTGACCCACGGGTCCCCCCGGCCGGCCCAGACCCTGGGAATCGACCCCCAGACACTTCCTCGGAATCGGCTTCCAGACACATCCCCTGAACCGACCCCCGGCTCGCCCCGCCTGCCA